>OZ021687.1:3759259-4210978 GCA_963978505.1 Listrodromus nycthemerus
TGTTTTCTCCGAAATTTTCGTTCTTGAAACTGTTGAACTACGCTTACTTCCTATTATCTCTCTCTCCGTTTTACGTTCCGAGAAATTCCGGAATTTATTCCGGGACGAAATAAATTTTATCCATGGTAAAAAAAAAAAACATTGCCCATTCCAACAAACCCACGGAAATTAGTGCAAATTCATCGTATGTTAATTCAGAAACATCGTCCATAACGATTACTCAACGCGTGCTCTAAAACCAGCTCCAAAATTACTGTCAAACCGTTCTCACTCTCAGCTAAAAAAAAAAAAATCCCATTTTGACTATGTTACGTAAATTTATGCGCAAATTCGGAGCAACGGTTTCGGGAATGTAGCGCATCGGGTGGGACGTGCAGAAGTGAGAGCCGCGAGGCGGCGAAGGGGACGCGCAGTTGATATTTATAGTAGCGTGTAATAGCGCAAGTCTCGAATCTCCACCGTTCGCGCGCACATAGGTGAGAAATAGAATAGCCGGAGGGTCCATTGACGCGATAAATGTCTCCGTCAGCCATTAACAAAGCTCCCCGAGGTATTCCCTCTCTCGTTTCTAACAGGCGTTGGAACGGCGCGAAACGCCGGCAGCCCCTGGCCGACTTGCTTGCCTCATAATCAATGGAAGCGATCCGTCGCGCGATCCCAGTCGCCGGCGAAGCGAGCCCGAGCTTCCTGGACGCACGAGTGCTCGACAAATTAATTTCACCCTCCGACCACCCCTCGTCCCGGCCGACTCTCACCTCTCGTTAATCCGTCGTCTTTTATTTTTCTCCTCCGGCACACACACAAATGCCGCGTTCCCTCTTCCACCGTCCCTCCGTGAGCCACGCGAGCGACTTCCGGTTGAGGCAAAGGTGCCAATGCTCTGACGGTTAAAACAATTCTGTCACTTGGCGCTCACTACGCATAAGCTCAGGAAAAAAAAAAGATAGACATTTTTAAAAGTTCATGCATACCAAAGGTACCGAAAAATTCATTTCGCACAATTATGATTCGAAAATGTTATTCACAAATTGATGTAACTTTTTTTTTTTTTTTTTTTTTTCAAATTTCCCGCAAATAACATTTTTTTGTGTGAAAATAATTCCTTGGATTTTTTTGAATGGGTATGAGTTTTTTGAAAAATCTAAATCGACTTTCCACCGATTATGACGTGATCGAACGTCGGCATCTTGAGGAGATGCTAAGTGCGAAATCTTTCGTACCCTATCGAGGCGGTCGCGTGTCCGAACATCGGTCTGTTCCATCGCCTCTTTCCTTTCCGTTTCGTTGACCCACTCGCTCATCGTCGGTCTCGGCTCGTTATCTCCCGTTAACAAGATAATAACCGTCCGATTAAGCGAGCGCCAGGCGCGTTTAATTCAAGAGTCGCCTGAGATGCGTGCCGGAGATAAAAGCTGACAAATATTGCCCATAAGCTGCGCTGTTACACAGCCGGCAATGGCCGGCCGCCCACCACGGCCGGTTCTCGCGCACTCCGACGAGCGACGAGAACTCCGATCGTGTGTTACGCGACGAGAAACACGAAGAGGAAGAAGAGAAGAAACGAGTATACGCGTACGTGCTCGGGTCCGATCCCGTGAACGGAGAACCTGTTTTTCCTTCCTCACCTTCCTCCGCAGGTGTCGCCGTGACGCCGGCGCCCGTTACTTATCGGACTGATGTGGTTTCCTGAAGCATCTCTTCGATTGCAGAGCCTGCACGTTATATATAGAGGTACACAAGTGTGAAGAAGAGCGGGGCGAGATGAGACAGTGGGGCAAAATGGGATCGGGGAACCAGAACGTAATTTCGCAATAATTTTTGGATGGGATTTAAAAAAATAGAGAGCGGTATGGAAAGTCCGGATTTATCGAGACAGCAAAAATGGGGCATTCATAAAATTATTGGAAAATTGCATTTTGCCCTACTGTTCCGTTTGGCCTCGCTCTCCCCTACATATGTATGTATATTTATATACATGTGTGCACAACCGGTATTTTCCCAAGTCGAGCTCGCCACGGGTAATCCTTAACAGAGCGAGCGATAAGGAGTACGTACTTTTTTTTGTTTTTTTTTGTTTTTTACATACGTTACACTCCTTTCCCATTTCTACCGTGCATTTATACGGACACACGTGCGTTCATGTTGGTTCTGCACTGGGCCCAGCTCTCTCTCTCTGCCAGCGACAGATAAGAAAATATTTATTTTGCGAAGAGTTGGATGTTAAGTCGAGAGTAACAAAGTGTACACTCGACGAGCGACACAAGAGGAGCGAGGTACGAGTACCTTCGCTTCGGAGTACTGCGCCACTGAGAGCAACGAGAAATCTCTGACCATAGCCAGTCGGAGAGAAATACTCGTGATGCATCGCACACAAAAAAAAAAAAAAAAAAAAATAGGTAAACGACAGAGAGGTTTGTGCTGCAGGGAAGCTGCGAGTTCGCAAATTACTGTGCGTTCGTGGAGCTGCAATTTAATAAATACATTTCGACGATTGCATCACTACGGTCGTTTGCTTCCTTGCAAACCGAAATTGATTAATATCCGGCAAAAAAAAAAAATTGAACGATAATTGTCACCGGTAAACAATGATAGTAAAAAAATTACAAGTGTTTTCGTGGCCCGATTTCATATTCGTCGCCTACGGAAAATGTTTCTACCCAACATTTTACCGGTTTCGGTGTAACTTATTTTCATTGTTTCGCGTTCCCGATCGTTCGTTAACGTCGCGTATGCAACGAGCCGCGGGCTAATTCGAACGCGGAACGGCGGACAATTGGTCGATCCGCGAAACGGCATTCGCCATTCAGTCGAACATTGGTCGCTGGAGGGGCACCGCGGGGAGGTGACAGCAATTCGAGGGAAAATCAGAAATACTGTATAGGCTTTGGGTGATTCCCGGCAGCTGTCCGGTCCGATCTGAATGAGTCGAGTGGCGTTGCCAGGTGTCCATTCGCATAGTTCACTGGTCAGTTCTCCTCTCGTTCAGTCCTCCATCTTTGTTCGTCTTCCGTCCAGCTCTCGTCAGGCCGAGCTCTTCGGCATTCTTCCTCGTCGTCTTTCTCTGTGCCCGTTCGGGCACAGGCCTCTCGCACTTTGTCTTCCTTCTCCGCTTCCTCCCCGCATCGTCGCGCCCGAGCAACACTCTCGAGTCCCGCGGAGACTGAGGAACATCGACTATTTATAACTTAAGAATGGCGCTTTAACGAGAATATCGCCTCCCCCCTTCGCCCCCCTCGCTGCTTCCTCCCGAAAGATGTTCGCGAAGAGGGCAAGAAGGCGAAAGTATCAACGGCGAAGATCCGAGCCTCACTTATACACCCCGACGACTATTCCTCAGCCTTCGCACTCGTCGATTTTGTCCCCGCCGATATTTTCACCGACGGAATTACGAGCCGCGCGAGTCGCGACGAGTGCAAAGCCGTACCAGGTGGCGCATTCCTCTCTCTCTGGTCCAGTTTCTTCATTCCTTCTTCCGTTGGCTCCTTAAAAAAAAAAAAAAAAAATAATACTGTTTTCGGGTGGGAATCGTCACGGAGTATTTGCGGATACCAAAATAAATCCTGTAATAAGCGACCGGTTTCGGATATTTGGGAACTGGTGCGACGGCAGAGTCGAAAATAATTCAGCGAAAATCGGGACATGCTTCCTATAGGATTTTCTTCAATTAAGCGGTGGACTCGTTTGTTCGCGTGTAAATTTAGAAACCCGTCGTCTTATTTCTGGTGTCATTAACGAAATTCTTCTGTACTTTTATTCCTAAAATTAGAGACGAATAGTGCAAATGGAAAATTGAGCGATAAAAAATTGGCGATGTTTCTGGAAGCTTGTGTGCCACAAAAAGTGCGAACTTTTTGTACCGTGTGGCAGACATTTGTATTAAGAGCTGTGCACACTCTGCTGGACAATATTATTATCGTCAAATACATCACTCAGCGGTTACATATTCATTGATGATCAATCAATCGAAAAAATATTAAGCATCAAATAATTTACTCACGAAATATCTGTAAATATTTATCAACAAAAAAAAATGTTCCAGCGTGACGAACAGTCATAAAATTTTTTATTAATATCCGGAGATTCAGTGATTGCCCGAGGATGGCTGTGCGGTGAATTGTCCGGAGTGTTGGGTCGTCGGTGAAGAGCATTCGAGGAGGGCGAACCACGAAGAGGAAGCAGGATCGGGGGTTGGTTGGTTTTTTTTTTTCAGGGGGTTGAGTTCGCGCGCGGTGTCGCCGACGGTGTGCCTCTGGCAGCTATGTAATTCTGCTCGGTAATAAAACTCAGACTCGCGGGTTATACCGGCTAAATTATCCGCAACGAGATGCGGGAGACCGCCACGTGCAACGAAGCTAACACTTTGGATCCCGACATCGTGTGTTGCTTCTCGAATGTGTACATGTATATTCGGTACACGTTTAGAAAATTTACTTGTACAATGTATATTCATGTATATCTATATATAGATGGACCTACATGGGTATATATGTATAGGTAAAGGCAACGGGGCAACAGCAGGCCCGAGAGTAAACGAGAATACTGCTTCCACTCCCAAGCTTCGCGGTGAGAACGCAACCTGGCTTTTACTCGTCTACCAGGTCGACGTCGCCGTCGTTCCCGCGAAACGTTAAACAATAATGTCCCTCATCTCGAGTCCAATCGACGAAGCAGTCTTTCAAGTGGATCAATAAAATATCCGCTCTAAGTTCGGACTCCGAGTAATCGTTGAACCTTTAAGTCACAATAATTGCTGTCAATTCGCGCTCCGAGTATTTTTGAAATATATCTTTTTTAATTAATTTACTCAGTAAAGTTTTCGTATATCGTCTTCTTCGTTACCTTCGCTTGTGTGTCAAACGAAACCGTGATCAGTTAATTTGCAACAGTAATACCGGTAAATAAGACAAAAAAAAAATGGAATAATATCGAAAATTACGATATTCGAGCGACATCAAAATGACCGGTTTTCCGCTGATCCGCAACAGTGGATCGGGATTAATCGAAATTATTTCCACGCTGATAGCAGTTATTTATAATTCCCAACGAAATTCGAATTACGATAGCTGCGAAATAATTTTCATTAGAGCCAATCGTGTCGACGTACGGACGAGATACGATTTTAATCCCGCCGTTCGTTCGATGGCAAATTTCCATTCCCCAATTCCGCGCGCTCCCGGTGTGCTCTCGCTTGCTTCCGCGAGGCGTCCGCGAAGCCATCGAAGATCGAAGTTTCCCCAGAAATTGAGGGATATCCTGTGGAGTGAGAGACACAGTTCGAACCGTGTGTGCAGAAGGTAGATATGAAATTACGGGGGATTCAATTAAATCAAACTCGTAGCGCGATTTCCCTTTAATCGGGGAAGGGTCCGGGTTGGAAACTCTCGACCGCCCGTTCGCCATCGCTCCGCCGAAGAGAAAGGGAAATGGAGATACAGAGAGAAAGAGAAGCGGGCGGAGATCCCGTAAGGAAACGATTGTTCTGGGATTACCGTGGAACTTCTCGCTCTCGCACTGATTGGAACGCTTTGGTTCTGCGAGACTGCACAGCACCGACCTACCGATACCCTATCATTCGGCTTCATTCCTGGAGTATATAGTATCGTGAGACTTTGAGAGCTCCTTTTCTTTATTTTGCGTACTTTGAACTAATGCGCATCGATCGGTTGGAGAGTCTGACCAAAGCGTAACCGTTACCACTGTCTCGAAAGATAGTCAACCCAGCGACAGATCGTTGCAACTTCCTAAGCCGTTCCCTCTATTATTTCAAATTAAAAAAAAAATATATATATATTTAGAGTAATTTTCCAAAAATTCTCCGTTTATTATCTCGAGTGCGCGACTGTTACTACTTCCTCGAAACACAGCCGAGAACAAGTCGTTAAATCTCACTGCGACTTCGAAAGCTCTTCCGTTTATTTATGGTCTTATTTTTTTTTAATTTTCGTTATATCTTCCAAAAAAACATAACGCCTCAATGGCGTAGTCTGAACGAAGCACGAATGTTTCTACTTGCCCGAAGTATAGCCGAGTCACGGACAAAGTGTTGCATCACATTGACACTCCGAAAGCTCTTCAATTTATTGTTATTTTTACTCAATCAATTTCACTTGTGAATCCCAAACAAATTCTGGCGCACGTTCAGTTAGAGCCTAATTGGAGTGCTACTCGGATCGAGCAGTTGTGTCTCCCAGGGAGAAAGCTGTTCAGTTCAATTTTGTTATTTTGCATATTTCAAAGAAACATCAACTCTCTCGTCAGTCTCGTCCAGTTGAAGTCTAAAGCATGGATCCTCCTATTTATCCGAATCTACAGCGATTCGTGATGTTCCGGTTTGCATTTCCACACTCCAAGAGTCTGGCTTCCTTTCGGAAAGCTCTTGGCTGAAAAGGTCCATCGATCGGAAAAAATAGTACAAGAGAAAAATCGTAAGAGGGCAGGGGGGTGCAAAATCTTTGGATGAACGTGAGAAAGTGTGAGCGGGAGGACAAAGAGAACAGATTAAGTGCCGAGGGACAGAAATAGCCGGGCGTCACGAAATAAATCCAATTAACTCGCCGCCTCGAAAACAAATAAATCCAAGTATTCCCCCTGCGCCGCTCCGGCCACTCCCGGTGGCAGAGAGATTTCGTCGCAGCTCCCGTCGAAGAGCAGATACGGCAGAGACTGGCTGTTACTTCTTGCTTTTGTGCCGTTCACTGTCACGACGAGTAAAGAGGAACGCTTCGCGAGGAAAGAATCGAGAGCGTTTGAGGGGTTCGACGGGGGGGGGGGGGTCGTTAGGGAGATGGATAAGCTCCAAAGGACAACACGGTTTCGATATCGAATTAAACCACACGCCTTTCGGCTTTCTCCCGGTCGCCTGCTCTATTTTTATTTCATTCGACAAAAGGGGTTGGCCGAGTCAAGGAGGTTGAAGCCCCGAATGATACTGAACGGAAAGGCCTTTGCTCTTCCACACGCGGAGAACCGAAGAGCGCGAAGGCGACCGTGGCTCGGGGTACATAAAAGCGAAGGATCTGTTTTTACTAGGATATTACGCAAGTTTCTTGGCATTCGTGCCAAATATGATTTCCCGAGGTTTTCTCTCCACCTTCTCACCGTTCCATTCTCGCTCCGCAGTCTCTGCGGTCCTCTCCCGGCAAATAGCCCTCGTCGTTTTGCCTCCAACCCCACTGTAAGCAACCCTCAGTCGTAAACGACGGTGGCGCGAATTAAGGAGATGAGAAAACGGGCAGGAAACGTTCGCGCGCGCCCTCCTCCGAAGTGAGTCTCCTCGCTCGCCTCCACTTCGCTTCCTCGCCGTCTGTGTCATAGCCCACGATCCGAGAGGGTGAAAACGAGACAGGAACTCGTTGAATTCTACATCTTTTATACATAACACCATGCATTATATACAATCCCAAACGCGAATTCAAATCCGTTACCGCAAAAAGACCGGGCAATCTGTTCCACTTCCGTTTTATCCCGTCGGTTATTTCTCCTCGTGTCTCGTCGTTCACGCAAACTTTATCAAAAAATAAACCAAGTAATTCACTGTCAGAATACATTAGAGCGAAACTGTTGCTAGTAAAAAAAAAACATCAATTATTTCGCATGAAATTAAAAATTATTTCGCAGTGTTGAAGTACAAACAGCATAAGTCGGATGAATTATCCGCAGTTAAATTCTCAATGGCCATTATCCGGGATCTTTGCATTAATGATCACTCTCCATGGAATTTGGATCCAGAGACCGTTAAAGAATAAGAAGGAAACTATTCCACATCGAAGATCAGAGATTGGGTAGGAATGGAGCTAATGCCAAGCTTTCGGGATATTAACCCGTGGAACGAATGGTTCCAACGTAGCAAATACTCGCGTACACCCGGCTACCCCGAAGTCGTGGAACGGCGAGGGAAGGTGGACTCGCTAAGGAATTTCACGGACGTTGGAATTGCCAAATTGAACGATCATTCCGTCGTTGCAAGCGCTGGATACGGAGGAGCCGAACTAGCTGGAAAGTTGGTTCAGCTTCGCCGTGTATCGGTGTTGGAGATGCGCCATTACGGCGGGAATACAAATGTGTATCGTGGACACCCGGAATCGCCGTTGAGGGTAATCGGACCCGCCAGCATGATTAAAACAAGAATAACCCCACCAAAGAGCTGGCTCACGGTCCTGCGAAAAATTCTCTCAACGACGCGGAAAGGAACGAACGAAAAGAGCGAATGGAAGGAGGAAGATACCGAAGAGGTTACACGAGAGCGTGATAGAAACATACGGGCCCGGATGGTGTGATAGGAGAGCTGGAATCGTGAGACAAAGTACGGAGGAGCCCGAGCTCTGGAACTAGGATGATCGTGTTGGCGGGGAGGGCGCTGCACCCCGCGAAGCTTTTCCAGCCCATTCACCCTCTCCACCTCCGAGACACATCCACCGTAGACGACGGCTAAACGCAATTCTGGTCACGTATCTTCCTGGGATTAGGTTCCGTTTCCGTAAAAGGGACCGGATAGCGCGTCTCTTAGCTTCCCGGCGAAGCACGACAACGCTTTCGCAACATTCCCTCCGTCTATCCTGCAACCGCTCCTGTCCGTACGCGGTTCTCTTTGCCCCACCGAAGCTTTTCCACCGACGGTCCCCATTCGCCTCCGCACTCGTCCGGGACTTTTCTTGTCGTTCCTGCGAAGACGCCTCGAAAAGCGACTTGCCTATTTATTGATTCCAACAACGGTTCGAAACTACCGTAAAACGCTCCGCCTTTCGTTCCAGGTCTCTCATCGACGCTCCCCGTTTCCACCACTACCTTCGTGTGTTTCCTGGTCCCGGCCAGATAATTATGGGTACCGGAGACTTTGGCGGAAAGAAGAGATATACTGCTGCGATATATCGAAAGATCTATAGGGGACGGAAGGGGGGGGGGGGCTGAGCAGACTTGGGGAGGGAAAGTGTATAAGGCCGTTGGTATGGAAGCCAGTGGGGCGCTCGTTGAGGCCCGGTGGTGTCTTTTATACCTTGTAATTAAGTCATTTAAAAGTGACACGGAACGAGGCACCAGGAAAGCACGAAGGAAGACGGAAGGAGGTTGAGAGAGGAGTGGAAGAACGCGGAAGAAAGAGCGACCGAGCCGTTCCTCCTTCGGAGCTCTCCAGCTCTGGCTGTCCTACTTGCTCCACCGCTAACCGCTTCCACTGTCCGGGATTTATGTGAGGCAGTAAAGGAGCCTCGTATTTTATTCCTGGCGAAGCGGCCGAGTGATACGAGGATAACGACTCTCGAGGTGTTTTGCTCGACAATCTCTCTCTTTCTGCTCTCTTACGCTATCTCGTCAGTTTTTGTTCCCTCTTTTCTTTTCATTTCACCTCACCTTCGAGGTGGAAGCTTCCTCGTCCCCTCCGTTCGCCACCTCCTTTTTCCAACGTAGTCCAGAGTCGAGACGCCGTTCGCCAATAATAAGGTGGACAAACTCCGTCGCGAAGATATTCCGACCTATGGACCAGAGATAAATTAACGGGAGATCCGGTCGTACATGCGGGTGGACATTACTTTCCGTTTTCGCTTATACCGCCTTGCAGCGAGGGGGGGGACTTGGTCGGCGAGAAAAGGAGCTTTTCTGGGAGATGTTTCATGCTGAATGGGACAGAGGCGGGTTGCCCATTCGTTTGATTAATCGAGTACGCCGGCACTGGAGAACATACCCTGGCCCGGGAGCCCCTAAGATAGTCGCAACCCTTAAATTGGGCAGGTCGCGGGCGAGAATGAGAGAGAGCTTCTCCTCGGAGGAATATACTATTTCCGCTCTACCCACCTTATAACGTCCCTGGAGCTTACTACTTTCCGAGAAAAGGGACCTACCGGGAGGAGGTGGTGAACGGGGCGGGCCCGGGTCACGCGGCCGTGCGACCGCTTTGTTTTCCACTCGTGCGAGTCGCGGGAGACGCAAAGAACCTTCCGACCTCTCCCAAGCGCGCCCCCCCCCCCCCCCCCCCCCACCACTATCTTTCTTCGGCGCTATCCTCTCCTCATCGGGTGGAACTTATTAAATTTCATACAAGTTTTATTCCACCCTCTCGCCCCCAACCGCCTCACAGCAGAAGCGGAAGAAGCCACGCTGTGCCCGCTGCACTCTCTTCCTTGCTTTTTAGCCTCGATTCTTACAGCTCTTCCGCTCCTACTCGTTGGTTCTCTGTTCGGCTTTCTTGCGGTCTCTCTCTCCCTTCCTTTCCGTGTGCCGCGCAACGCCGCTAAAAAGCGCTGCAGCCAACCGCACCATAGCGATTCGAGACTCGAGATAGCGAAGCGATCTACGCCAAGAGTTTTTAAGTGGGCTCGAGATTAAAACGTCCTACCAGGTTTCTCGCCGCATATTTTCCCTCCCCTCTTACCGGTACGTTGCAACGCTCCAAAGGCGAGCCCACTCGCGGCAGGGTGAGGGAAGAAAATGGGGGAGGTATAAGCGACAAGGGATGAGACTCGGGGATCGAGGGAAAGGGATGGGGTGAACTCGTGGAACTCGAGAAAGCTCGTCGCAGCCTCACCTTACCGCCGCGTCTCTCACAGACCTTATAAAAGTCCCCGACATTATATTATTGCATTCCTCTGGCAGTATAACGTCTGGTGTATACATTTGTGAAAATTGTCCTCGATTAAATTCTTACGATGCTCGTTTTACGCAACGCGTTCTTTATTTTCATTATTATTTTTTTTTTTTCCTTACTTTTCGACAATCTCGCAGCGCAAACTCCGAGGGTGCGTCAGGTATTTATTTAGGCGCGGAGTTACACGGGTCTTTAACCCTCGGAAATAATTTATTTGACGACAACCTGGAAATAAATGCAAACGTTTATTTGCTGCAAATAATTATATTGATTCAAATCATTATTTATATCAATCAAATCAATATTTGTTTAGAGCTGGACCGTCAAATAAATAATTTTTCCGTGCGTAACGTCGTGAAAGTGAAAAATGAGACTAAACAATAATAATAATATTAATTATATTTTCGAACTGTGGATGTGTGATTGATCCGCTACTGCGGCACTTTGCAAAGTTCACCACCGCTTGTGGTCATTCCAATCGTGTAATTTTTCATTAATCTGTAACTAACGGAATTTTTCATTTTTTTTTGTTTCAGGTAAGAACCAACCGCTCGTGTGAAAATCGGCAGCGGGGGATTTTTTTTTTTCAATTATTCTTAATAACCACCACGTGGCCCAGGCGAGATCGGGACAATCCAGCGAAACACTGAATCCCTCGTAAGAGGCTGCGAAGCGAGAGGTGCGAGCCCAACGTTTCCACCACCAATGTTTGGAGATGCGAACGCTCGAAACGGGGTCTCGTCGCGCAGAATGGTCGGGCGCTCAATCTGCGAACGCGTCGGGCCAGCTAATTAGGTATTATAATGACGTGAATGAATGGCGAGGAGTGGAGGCTGAAACGGCATTGAGACGCGGTACTCGCGCGTCCCGATTGCTCGTCGATTATACACTTGCTAACCAGCGAGCGAGAGAGAGTGCCAAAGCACACTTGCGTCTCCGCCACTCGCGTTACTTTGAATAATAATTACGCAACCTCCGCCGCCAGTCGAGTGTCGACCGTCGGATCTGCCGGGAGAGGAAGAGAACGAGGAAAATCCGAGCATCCGCTCACCCAGCTCCAACGGCAAACGATCGAGCGAGCTAGGTGCGCGAATCTTCCGCCCCGAGCCGGAGGACGGCGACGGGAAATCCCGAAATCGTGTCGTACAACGGCGGAGTTTCACGGGAGATTTCACGTCTCTGTGCGATAGCTCCCTGAAGCCGTGAATTTGTCATCATTAAAATAAACTATTAGCCACATTGGCAGGGCGGCTGAGGCCGAACACATTGAGCGGTATAATCTGTCGGTAGAAACAGAGTAAGGAAGGAGGAAGAGGAGACAAAAAGAAGAACCCTAGCCAGAACGAGCTGGATGTCCAGTGGCTGGAGTCGAAGTTTGAGATCTACCTTGGCCGAGTTCCATCCTCTCGGGAGATCAAGACAAGTCGTGCGGTCCAAACGGCCGCTCCGATCGCGTGGAGTGGATCCGGATGATAAATTGTTACCGATTTTTCCGCCGAGTCATGCTTCTTTATCTTGCGAAGGCGGAAATAACGCGAGCGCTTTCCGCGCGATTCCACGCGATTCCGCGCGGCTCTTTGTCGGCGGGAAAGTACGGAAATCGGATGGATCGGCTGTAGGTGGTGTAATTGGTGCAAGTCGTTGAATTCGCTGAAAGGTTCCTCTATCTATCCATCTCTATCCGAAGCTCCCGGAGCGTTGCGTTATTTCGCCGGAGAACTTTCGTTGCCGAAGACGTATAGAAATATGTACGTACGAAGCGCCAGCGGCGGGTCTACGCGGAGCAACCGGTCTGTGAGTTGGGTGGAGGAGCGGAGAACGCGGCGAAGGTTGAATGCATTCCGAAACGGCTGTCAGACGCCAACACCGGTAAAGATAGATTGATGAGGATGGAAACTACTCGCGGTGCACTCGCGTGCTTAACGTATCGCTCGGTCTCGTTTCCCCGAGCTGGCTGAGCCACTCGCGTCCCTTCGTCCCTCCATCACCGTCGCACTTGCAAAATCTCACACACTCCCGACCAATTCACACCCCCTCGCTTCCTTCCTCCGGCCGTTCTGCTGATGCGCTAATGCGAACGATCATTGGGAATTAAACTGTCGGATCGCCCACTGAAATCCAACGGCTCTCGCGTATCGCTTCGCAATTCGATCAACTGCAAACGGGTGGCGGAACACCTTCGACTCCGAGGATTGCTGGCCAACGTTTCGATTCTCGTAATCGTAACACCTAGAGTCGTGCACGTTGACGCCCTCACAGTTTCACGTAGTCATCCCGCCTACGCGATTGACACACATAGGAATACTTGTTGAGAATCAGAATCCTAGAGACAAAAATGATATTTCTGTGGACCCGTTTTGATTTTCCTTCGAGCTAATATGTCGAGTCTAATTGACCGCGTCTGGTTCCTGCGCGCAGACCTACAATTTTTAACTGAACCACGTCACTTTCCAGAGTGTTCCAATGTCGTAGTTTCAACGAATTGGGAGTATTACGATGCGGCAGCGAGATAAATTAACGAGATCAGTTCGGTTTTCCCTACTGCGAATCGCAGGTACCCGGAGTTTTATTCCTCCCTCGTCCTCGTCGATCGTTTCTTCCGCCCCGACAGAGGGCTAAGATCCACCCTACGGCTGACCGGAGACCCGAAGTAGCGAGGAGATACGTCCGGAATGGGGCAGACTGACATATAGTGGACAGTGGAGAACGTGAATTTTCGTATGTTCCCCAAGAGCCTTGAACCGCCGACATCCTCCCGAAAGCCCCGAGTCCTGTTTGGCGAGTGGGCTGGGTGGAGGACGAGGAGAAATAAATATTCGCCGGCGAATAACAAAGGTAGGATTTACGGGCACCGAGCCAGCCTCGAAAATCTCATGCAAATCAATGCGGCAGTAGAGAATAAGAGAATGGTTGAGGCTATGGAATAAGAACGAGAGTTTGTGAATTCCAAGGTAGGTAGAGTGGAACCTGGGGGTTGTGTATAAGAGGGTGGTCGGAGAGCGAGGAGGCATGCAACGCTATATACTTTCCGGCACACACCGATCGTGCGAAATCGTACGATCGGGTCTCGGCTCCGTATACTCTATTGAAGAGGAGTCGTGGAAAAATCTTTTTCTTCGCACGGTCCCGAAGGTTCCTGGGATAGTCCCCCGGATTTGAGAGCGGGTTACGAAAAGAAGATCGCGAGTTCCGCTCGGTCTTTCTCGCCCAGGGGCTGTTTTCTACTCGCGAATATAAGAGGGACCGTAGAAAGAGGCGAATATGTGAGGGAGAGGCTCGCACACGTACTCCCTCCCCGTTCGTGTACGTGCGTTACCGTGTGACTGTATTATATCCCCCTATCGCCGTTTTATGCAGCCATAAATAGCGTTTATACGCTCGGTAAAGTATTCCCGAAGCACCTCGGTAGAGTGAGAAGGAGTTGTACGTCGAGCTCTGGCTTCCCGGCCGTCTATCCGCTATCTATTCTATTATGCCCCGACGTGGTGTGTGCCAGTGTGGAATATAGGTAGCGGCGACCCCGGCTTCGCGCTCCGTGGTGAACGGTGGCGTTGCAGCCCCTGAGCCGTTTTCACCCCCTACCCTCCTCCACCTCCTCCTCCTCCTCCTCCTCGCGTCCCTCTCAATCTCTCGACGAGCCGGAGCCAGTGGCAATAGGCGACTTGTTCCTCATAGGGGTTTCTCGAGAAACAGTCATCCCACACTCCGAACTCACCGACGCTTCCTCTTCATCTTCTCTTCTCTCTTATTTTATTTATTTATTTTGCCCCCCCCCCCCCCCCCCCCCCCCCCCCTTCATCTCTCGTTCCGTGTTCTCTCGCGACAATCCCTACGTCCGGAGTTTCTCACCCGGGGCTTTTCCTCTCCCGACGTGTATCGAATCATGACTCTTCACGATCCATCGGAAAGACGCCTGCGACGAACACGGGGAGGGGAGCGATATCCAATTTTTTTAACAACCCTGAACAACCGAGCTTGAGTTTGAGCCCCGAGGGCTTTTGACACTCCCTGCAAACCGCCGGCCCTCTTACCCCTCTCGTGCCCTCTCCTTCGACTCGACGTGGTTCAAACGTCCGAGGACGTTGGTCCGGACGACGATGAAAATTAGATGGGAGGGCACCTCGTTCCACCGTGCCGGACGACCGGGAATCCTCGCCACTCGGAGAGTAGAAGAAGACCGACATCCCGAGAGACACAGCCGTTGGTCGTTGCTCCGTTCCAACCTTCCTTCGTCTTACTCTTCTTCTGTCGTCCCGCTTCCGGCGAGCGGCCGCCATCGCCGATAACGAGAGAGGCAGTTACGTATTATTCCGTCCGAGTTCAGTGGTCGAGAAGATCGCGGTCGGAGCTCTTCCCTCCGTGCATTAACAGAGACAAGCCTTTCGCTCGCCACCGCCATCGCGCTGCAATTGCGCCGCGAGAGAAGAAAGCACGAGCCACGAGTGGCCACGGGGGAGAAAGCCAGAGAGGAATGGAAAGCCAGTAGATATGGAATTGCCTCGAGACACGCGCCTTGGCGTGCCGACTTCGAACCAAGGAGGAGAAGCTTACGTTAACTTCCGAGTGTGTCTATAACGTACCATGTATACAGGCGATGTACTATGCAGCTCCGACCCTCCACCTCAACCCACCCGCAACGTTTGAAACTATACACGTCTGAAGCTGTCGGCTTTATTGGGACTCTTCGGTTCTCCCCGCTTGGAAATTCTCTCGAACCGGAGCCCCTCATCTACTCTCATGCTCTTCTGCCACGAGCCTCGTTGCATCGCCCTCCCACGCTTCTCGGCTACGAACCAGTACGCCGCACATACGGAGGAGGCGAAAGGTGCCGGAGGCGGTTACGGATCTCGAAGGTTCACGGTGCCCGAGCTTGGCTCGAGCTTCCGAGCGAGGGGAAACCTCCGCCCTCGCCTTATACCCCAGTTACCGCTCCTTGTACGTAACGTATTCGATCTAATGCATTCCCGCAATAAAGTTTATTGCCGTGTTGCTTGCGTAGCCGGATCTATCATCTATCCAGGGCGAACCCTACGTACGCGCTCACCGTCTCGGCGGAACCCTCTTACCTTACCGAGGATTCCCCATTTCCCGTAAGCTTCCGTAAGCTCGATGTTCCAGACGGACTCGAAGCTTTACCTACTATCGCGTATCCTCCTAGTCTCGCAGCGCCACTCACTAACCACCTACGATGGAACACTCGGTGAGCGCACTTACGAGCACTTGCCTCTGTAACACAGGGTGCCCTCCTCCTGTTCTCCACCTCCATCCGCCCCGTTGCATGTCTTGTACTTTGCGGTATCAAATTCCCTCCGTCTCGGGCGCTACAACTGGGGAAGCTATTATCCACCCTGGCGATGTGTTGGGTGTACGATGTATTTTCCAGATGTGTTACAACCGATGTAGCCTCGCTGGGTTCTCTGATATCCCCATCGCGATACGTTGCGGCGTATGACTGCATCGCGCGGGGAAAATCGTGAAGCCTTACGACAGATTCCAAAGGTGTAAACGTATTATGGCAGCCTTGACTGAGGGGGTTTACAGTCGCGTGTCCCGATGCTCGGTCGTAGTCGACAGGCGAACTCGGGAGTTGTGTCGCGACTTGGGGATCGAGAGACAACGAGGAATGCGTTCTGTTGTACGGAACTCCTGATGGGATATTACGGAGGTGAATCCTTTCACGGTGGATCGCGTGATTCGGCTACTGTCTTTTTATTTCGGAAAGCTCGGGGAAATAAAACGATGATGGGACCGTATAAGTCGTCAGATGGTCGGGTCTGGCGCACGGTCTGACCATGCTCGAGCCTTTACTACTGCCGCAGTGCCGACGAGTAGTAAAGCTCACAGAATGACCTTTGTGTCCGGTTCGCTGTCACAAATTCCTTAATTTATAATTTTCGTCATGAATATTAAGTATTGAGTCGTACCTGAGAACACTGGAGTAATAATTATAAATCTCGTATACGCATTAACGTCGAGTATCTAGTACGAAACACGAATCTGAATTTTTATGCAAGCTTCATATTTGATACTCTGACATTTCAACGTATACCAGATTCATACTTAATTCTTGCCGGCGGTAGATAAGAGAAGCATAATTTGTGTGTTATTCAGTCGAAACCGACGTAGTTTTGATATTTCCATTTTTTAATATTTTTTCAATACTTTTTTTTCGGCACCTAGCCAATTATTTCTCACCTTTACCAGGAGCTATTTTTTTTCTTTAGGCGCTTGGCTCGTTTCCTAAGGTCTTTACCTTCGTTACAAGGAGGATTTGTGGGGACGATTTTGGGCGCGATGACTGGACGACGTCACATAGATGTGTAACGGCGACCTCCGCTGATCGGGCCTGCCTGGACAAACAAAGTTGAGGGAACAGCGGAAAGTTTTGCAAAGTAAACTCGACGTCCAGGCCCGGCGTCCAAGTCCACGCCAGGGGGCGTCTGCCGATGGTAGTTTTAGTCGCTCTACCTGTTAACCGTGCACCGGTCATGTTGTTTCAACTATGGCCTGAAGCGAGCGTCCCGATCCACCCGCTCTCGTTACTCCACCGCGGTCCATTATTCAGCCGCTTTGCGAGAAGGTAAATCATGCGAGAGTCCACACGTGACCGTTGTAGACCACGTCGAGTCAGAACTTTCGGCAACTCGTCATGCAGCCATTATATGTTTCGTCTTGAGGAGAAAAACTATCGAATTAAAGCCATCGAGAGATCTTGGAGTCTCTAGGGGAAAAAATACTTTCGCGCAAGTAATCGAGTTGCAATGAGGAGAAAGGGTCGTAGCAGTCGCGGGAGAGCCGCACCGAAGCTGCAAAGCTCCTCCTGCCGTACCATCATTTCCCCCTCTCTAATGAATTGCCTTGGAACAGCGACCAGTCGCCTCTGTACACTCCGCCACCGTTTCTCCCTCAACGTACGCGAAACCCTATAGTTTGCATAGGTATGTGAGCGGTGGTTGGACGGTGTGGTATATACTCCGAATTAAAATGAATATAAATTGCCTGGCTAATGAGGAATGGTAGCCGCCGGCAGCGGTGTACTCGTTTCGTAGGCCGTGAGCTCAACCGGCAGAGGAGAACATTATGCTAGTAGATTTACGCCTTCTTTTCCATAATATATTCGCTTAATTATCTTGGCGTTTCGCGGCTGGGCTTGCATTAATTATCTGTATATATATGTATGTATATTTCTATACGGATTCTCAACGATTATTGACGGGAAAGTTTTTGCCGAACCTAGACAATGAGTACCGAAAACGCGCAATAAAAAAAAAAAAAAACCATCTACATCGAGTCGACGATCCGGCGAAGTTGGAAAGATCATTCGGGAGAACGACCGCCGACTTTGTTCCCCGATGGCGGATGACTTCCGGTCCTTCGGCGGAGCATTCCCGTCACCGAACGAGGAAAAAACAAGGCATGGGTCATTACGGAACGTTGACTAGCGTGCGCGGTATAACGACACGATAATTCGTAACCATGCGGCGTTGCGTCGGGCGATCGACTGGCAGTCAACGAACGAGCTCGTGAAAAGGGCTTGGTCGTGGGGCTCATGCACAGCGCATTGCACACCCCACGGCACACCGGGAACTTTTAAATTGATTTGGAGTCTCGCCAATACGCGAGCGATTTTCCTCGACCACCCCCATCATCCGCAAAGACCTCCATCGCCCTCTCAGTCGCTGCGCCAACGCTGCTGTGCTTAGCCCGCCATGCCGTCACCCTTCGCCCTTTCCCAAACCCACGCCGAACGTGGACGTGGAACGTTCTTTTTTTTTTTTTAATCCCCTCCTCGTTCGCCACCAGTCTGTTTCTCTCTTTCCGCGGCTCTCTTGTTCCCCCTCTCCTGTATTTTACTTTCCACGCAGTTGTTCCATTTATTTATTTCGTACTGTTGGAACCAGCCACCAAGGCACGCCTAATTGGTTTTATTACTGCGTCTGGGTGTTTCCTACGACGACGAAAAAGACGACTACCCGAGGTTGCAGGGCGGCCTGCCAGAGAACCGGGGAATCCAGAAATGAGAGAACCAGTAAGAGACCCCCCCCCCCACCTACACATTCGCGGGAGAATTTTCGAGACTACCGAAGCGCAAAGCCCGCGCTTCGACCAGACGGATCGATGTAGGATATCCCAACGGTGATATCCAGGAACTCTTTAACCTGGCTTCTATTTTTTTACCCCACTCCAAGTACCAAACTCTCACGACTTGCCGGGCTCTCGTTCATTAGAAGCTATTTCTTGTTTCAATTGACCTTTAGCCCTCTAACGAGGAAGTCTGGAGTTCGAAGTTTGTCCTCGTACGCGGAATTGCAAGAAAGTGTCGAAGAATTGACCAAAACCCAAAAACTGGTCCTTGCGCTGCTCCCACTGGAGTTCAACGGCGCGGGAAAAACCTCGGGTCAATTTCGCTTGGGAAAATGGGCGAGGCGGCCATTCACCGAATCTATCTGCATGTCGAGTTTTCGGAGACGTTGTCGAGTCGGTCGGACACGCAGCTGGGACCATCCTGACAAAAAGCTCCTGTGTGCCAGATGGTTTCGTCCCAATATTAGCGAATAACCGACACCGCATTGGACAAAGCCCGTCTCTACTCTGCGTTTCTGGGAGCCTCGGTGAAGTCCACCAAGTTCGAAGTTTCTCGCAGTGCGTTAATCTGCCGTGATATTCGAGCACAGCGGAGAGGACTATGTGTGAGTTTGTGTGTCTGAGAGCCCGGAGCCGCGGCAGCGGAGGCTCGTTTCGAGTCGTATTTATGGGACCCTCCGTGTAAAACAAGACAGATACGAGCGGAAGCTGTCACGCTCCGGGAGGCAGAAAACAAAGAGTCGGTTTGGCTCCGGTCGTATTTTGTCATCCTCTCGCTTTCTCAATCTCTCTCTAGACGGCAGTTCTCTTAGTTTCTCGGTTGCTCTCCGACTCTGTCGTCCCCTCGCTCAGACTCTCCTCTCGTCAAAGTGACTTGCGACCGTTCGAACGAACAGTGTCGTCACTATGTAAGAAACTATTTCAGGGAGTTGGGCTGAGCTTTCGTCGATTTTCACTTTTACCGCCTTCGCTCTCGACGGTTGTAAAATCGCTATAAAAGCTCTCCGTACACAATTAACGCTCTGGGAAGTTCACGATTTATATTGTTATTGCAACGGCCACGAAGAGGGCGGCTACGACACAGTAAAGGGCGGAGTATGCCACTTGGACGATCACACAGCCACTCGCAGACATTCAGTCAAAGTCTTATACAGAATCACACATCGGATTATACAGAACGCCATACATAGTTGCGCACGCTTATAAATCGTCATACACAAGGTTACACGTATATAGTGACGGACACTCAAACGGAAAGACCCACAAAGAAGAGGGGAAAGCGCGCGAGGAAAAAGAGCACGTTTGTATACCAATAACCACCGGAATGATACAGTTTCGGATCTTAAGTTTTGTCATACGATACTGTTTCCATTTACTCGCCGCAACAATTTACCCACGATCTCATACAGCCGATTCTCCCTCGTTAATTACTACGTAATTATCTTCCTGATATCCGACTCTCGAGACTCAATTTCGTTAGGGATTCATCCGGGCGAGTCTTATTCTCGCTAAGAGCGTCGGCTCGACCTCGGAGGCTCTTCCTCCCCCTATATTGTCAACGACTGCGCGGATCGCTAGATGGAAGACGACGACGACGACGACGACGACGACGACCTTGTGGGTTTTCACCTCCTCAACGTTTCCGTCGTTCTCGCAGTGATTTATCCTCTTCCTCTTCGCGTGGAAACTCGCGGAGTCTCGTTGAATTTCGCCTCTGGTCATAATCAACGAGGACGAGATTGCGTTAGTGTCTTCTCGGGTGCGAGCGTCAACGGGAGAAGGGAAGGCAGAGCGGATCCTCCTTGATGCCGGTGATGCTGCCGCTGGTGATGCTGCCGCTGGTGATGCTGCCGCTGGTGATGCTGCCGCTGGTGCTGCGACAGTCACAGAGATACACTCCACTGTCGCTCGGTATTTCCGCTCTTACTCACTTTCGCTATCCAACCTCTGGCGACGAGCATCCGGCCACTTGTATATTTTGCTCTTCTAACTTGACGAGCGAGAACTGCGCAAAGAGCAATTTCCCCGTTGATACACAAACGCGAATGAGACGGGGTGGCGAAAAGACACCGAGAGGAAGTGAGATGCCATCCGGAGAAGCGCTAAACAGACGTCCCGCGATTTCCACGCTGAAATTCTAGACACTGAAATGGCCGGACAAAGATGGAAAATGACTCGATGGTCTGGCGTTGGAGAGAAACGTACGGGATTGCAGGAAACGTAGTTAAGTACATCGCCAGGATTGAAGATCATTTTAATGCCCGTTTAAATTGCGTAATTGTGAGTAGCTAGACAGCGAGAGAGACGCAGAGGGAGAGCGAGCGATCGTGCAAGGGAGAAACTTGTGAGAGAGGAAAATGGGACGAGGGCCAAAAGTTGGCGCGTCAAGTGCGCCAGTGCGGTCTCGAGGGTTGGAAAAAGGGGGTTGTTCGGGACTCTCCAGCGCGAGCGGCAGGCGTCGGGCACCTCATATTTACATGAGAAAGAGTCAGCTGAAGATTTATAAGTGTCATTACACAGAGAGAGATGGAGAGAGAGAAGGGTTGGGGAGCGCGGAGGGAGGTCGTAGGACGGTGGGAAGGGAGTGGCGTGCACGCCAGAATGGTTCAGTTTCCATCCCTTATACACCATAGTACCGGGAATAAAAGGCACCGGAATAATATATTTCCAACCCTTGGGTTCGAACCAACGATAGTTTGTCTTTTTCACGCCACTTGGCAGTCTATCATCTTTTCTTTGCTTCCCTTTTTTTTACCGATTCTAATTATTCCTCGTGTCAGCCCTCCAGTCAAGTTGCTGAGTCGCATTGCACGCCGATAACCCAGTTTCCGATCGAACAGCTCCGTCGCGTAGCACACGGCCAAATTCAGGGAGCAACAAAAGCTCATCGACGATTCTCCCCCTCACCACTCTATGGCGAAAGCTAGCCGGGGCGTTTGTTTGACCCTCGCTCGAGACAACAGCGAACACTCTACAGCAGAAAAAACCACCCCCGATCCCCGCTCCGTAACGCGAGAACGTGAGGAATTCTCCTCGCGTCTTATAAACCCGGAGGGCTCCCGTAAACCGACTGCAAGTGACGTGAAGATTGTAAGGGATGAGGTACGGACGAACCAGCGAAATTCGCCTTATATACACACAACGCGCCCGAGAAACATACCAGAAGTCCCGCGCCGGTGGTGAAGCACGTAGGCCTTTATAAATTTGGCAAGCGGGAGCGTGACACCGCGAGCGAGTACAGCGGGGAGAGACGAGCAGGAAAGGATTACAGGACGAGAGGAACTGCGAGGGACGCGGCGGAAGGGTGGAAAATGAAAAAAAGAAGGGAAAGGAAAACGGAGAGCCGGAGATAGAGGGAAGCGTTCGTTGCAGGACAGTGAGAAAGCGCGAGAGATTCAACCCCGTGGCTCTCACGTTCTCGAGGATTCACGGCACGTGCTATCTCGCAGGTGCACACCCTCCTCAGTTTTGCTGCCTCGGTGTCGTGTTGTAGAAAGC
This sequence comes from Listrodromus nycthemerus, assembly GCA_963978505.1. Lineage (NCBI taxonomy): Eukaryota > Metazoa > Arthropoda > Insecta > Hymenoptera > Ichneumonidae > Listrodromus > Listrodromus nycthemerus. Next base: position 3,781,419 of record OZ021687.1, read on the forward strand.
CGCGACGGTGGCGAGGAAGGGGGATTCGTTGCACCTCGATGTGTGTCCCTCGCTTCCTCCGCGATCTCCACCGCGAGGACTCCACGCCGGAGTCACGGGGTGAAGCGGCGCTCCCTCACGAAACCGTCATGCCGGGGTGGTTTCGTTGCTCCTCCCGTCTCGAAGCCCGAAGAACAATCGACACTCGAGTCTGCGGTGAAACCGCTTCAACCAACCCTTCTTGAGTGTCCTCGCGACAACTTCAAGGCAAACCGGGACGCGCAACTGCATCTCGTGATTCTCATCGTTCGAGCACCGATGATGACGCGAGACTTTGTACACAGGAGGCTTCGCCCCTTTGAGGCGTTCCGAAACAAACTCCGTCGGTAAGGTAAGCTGCCGAGCAGTTTCTTGGGTTTTCAATCTAAAGAAAAAAATTTCAACGACATAAAAATTACACCACATAAGGTCTCGGAGATTGGACCGTTTGCCTTACCGATCGTCCCATCTTCTCGATTGCGGGATTCCAAGGTTCCACTTGCAACACCTTGTCGCCCTTTAATCAGCCGGCCTTCCGTCGCAGTCAGTAAAATCGTCTTAACGATCCGAATCGTCGCCCGTTTGAGACTGTAAGGCCTTTCAGGTTTCTCTCCCTCCTACCGTTTATTAGCTCGCATTAGTGCCAGGGAGCGAAAGACAAGGAGAACCAAATGGAACCCCGCATCGGAACCGAGCCGCCATCAGGCTCGGGGGATACCGCTGATGGTAGTGGTGAAGTTTGCTTTCGACGTTTCCACTCGCTCTGGAAATTTACCGCTCTTGTACTACGCCCTCCCAACCCCTTCCCCGATCCCAGCGCGAGCGCTGCACACTCGATTCAAGAGTCAGGGTAAAATCCACCCCCTCTGGGTATATCATGGCCTCCTCAAAAGTATTCCCGCAGACCTCTCGTCTTCTTGTTCCATACCACGATGAAATATAACGTCGAATCTGCTCTTCGATTTCGCGGAAAGCTCTCGGTGAAAAAAAAAAAAAAAAAAAAACCCAAACATGACAACACAAACCCGAAGGCCGCCGTACTGTGCACTCGCGCGTTCGCAACGCGTTCGCGTGTGTTCACGCAGCGATGGAGAATGAAAAAAAAAAAAGCACAAGGGATCAGGCAACGAGAGCAATTTTAATCCTACTCGGGCATATTCGAAAGCTCTCTGGGTGATTAAAAATCGGTTCGAATCCGACCCTGTGTTATCCTTCGCGAAGTCAAACGGCTCAGTGGACTTTCACGGAACTCCTGGTCAGTGAAAAATGTGCGCACTGTGATACAAAAAAAAACGTAACCTTCGTATCACTCGCATGATTTTAACGAGAGAGATCCTCGACAAAGACGATAGCTGTAACGGCTTCCATCTCATCCCTCATTCTTCCGGAAGTCCCTCTCGTTTTCCCAGAGCTTTATCCCACATCTTCCAACGAATAGACCGCACCATCGTGTGTGTGTGTTTTCGCTCGTATTTCCAAAAACCACACCGAAGACCAGGAAAATCGGAGGCTGAGGCTTTCGGGTCACGGTACGTGGGACCCGGAGGTCTGCGAACAGGATTGTTGCATTATTCGCGGGGCCGCAGCTTTCGAACTTGCGGTGTGCGAGGGGGCCGCACAAACCACCTATCACTCGTGCCTCCCATTTGGGGGTAGCTTTCTCTCGCTCTTCGGCCGGTTCGTCCCGCTTTCTCGCTCCTGTCGAGGTAGTCGGCGTTCCCGTCGGGTGGAGAGAGCTTCGACGAGGACGACGAAAGAATTAACTCTCCCCGAAACCGGCTTATACCGGCTGTTGACCGCAAGGCCCCTTTGATCCCGATAACCAAACCTCCGCTGCAGAGAGGTTGAGGCAGTGCCAGAGATCCTGGTCGCCCGAATTCGGCCTTCCTCATTTTCTCCCTGGAAATTCTTGCCGAGCGCCAACCTCGGTCACAGAGTCACACACGCACACACACACACAAACACACATGCTAGCGTACGATAAATCGCGAGATAAAGGTGCCGAGGAGGCGAAACGGAGCGGGAACTCCTCGAACTTCCGACGATTTTTCAGCGGCATGAACGCGGCCGATGCCTCGACGTCGTTGCTTCATTTCCGTCTGTGCGGTCCGGAAGCTAACAGTTCTCTTGTTCGCTCGCATTCCCACTCCGGAGCGGTTTCGCCTTTTTCCTCGGCGAATCGACGAGACGGGGAGGAAACGAAGGAAGGAGTTTCCGGGCCTCCCGGGGGAGAGCGAGGATTGTGCACTGGGAAACGGCGCGCTGCGGGCTCGTAATTGAGAACGCCGAAAAAGAACGAAACGAAAACAACATTGTCCAGCCCAGAAGCTCGGTATTATACGGGAAACAAATAACAAAAAAAAAATTCTTTTTAAAAAGAACGAAATAAAAATAAAATAAAGTAAATGGAACGAACCGCTTAAGGAGTTTAAATATGCGCTGAAAATTAAGGCTCCCGGTGGTTCCGCTCCGAAACATCGCGGTCAGTACCGGTTGCCTGGATTCTCTCGAAACTTTGCCCACTGTGCGAGCTTCGGGTCTGCACCCCTCCGCCCCAACCCCTCTTCCACCCCCGTTGAAAACAAACTCACCGCGCGGCCTTCGCGGCTCGTCGGAAAAACTGCCTCTTCCCCTTTCCGCGATGCCCGAGAAAACGTTGTTCACCGAGGATTTAACATCTCTCGGACTTCCCTCGGACGGTTCCAACGACCCTGCTGCGACGTTTCGCGGGAAGTTACACGGCATCAACCGTGCACGGTTCGCCCTCCAGTTTCCGGTAAAACTCTCGAAATAATAAAAATAGGATTTCGCTCTGTCCCGCATTCTCCTTGCGTTGAACCGGCCGACGATCACTTTCGGTCGCTAAGTGAGCACATCAAAGCCACGGCTCCTCCATCTCTTGGTCGTTCGTACTTTTAGAATTTTCGCCGCTGGACCGTGAAGAGCTTTTCGGGGCCGAGGGAGAGATTCGCGCGTCTGGTCAATGCGGCGCGAGTGTGCGTGTCCCGGTCAAACGATTGCGGGAACGTAGCGCGTGTGCGAGAATCTGCGCCGCACCGAGCATGAATCTCACTGTCGAGCAACTGTCCGTGCACAGTCGAGCGTAACGGAAGCTCTTGACTGTGTACGACGGGAACGTTCCTCATACGCGTCTCCATTTTGACGCGTTGGGTGGCCGCCGGGTTTCGCAGCACGAGTAAAATTTATCTGCAATACTAATTTCTGCATAATAGAGTCTCGAAATGATGCACGACCGTCGCGATGGAGCGAGACTCGGAGAGTCAATCGTTTTCCAAACGGTCATCCGAAAACCTTCGCTTTCAAGATCCACGCCGGACTGACCGAACCTCCAATTCGACGAGGTAACTTTCAAACCGGATGTGACGTTACGAACAAGGAAAAACGTCACTTCCTGTTCGAAAAGCTCGGTGTTCAGTCGGAATTCACCGCGCACCGGAAACTGTCACAGTGAAAATATTAAAAGTTTTCTGCGCGACGTCGCTTCCACTTCGAAAGATCGTCAAACCGGAAGTGATGTTGCAGAGAGAATCGAACGATGCTTTCTGTGCCCCATCTTGAATACAGCCAGTGACAAAAAAAAAACCCGCGAATTAAGGTACGCGGAAACTTGGATGAAAGTGGGAAACCACATTTCGTAGTTCATCTTGTGAAGAGCGAGTGACGGGACGGGATGAATAAAGAAAGCCTGCGGTAACCTTCGAGCGGGCTGCGAGCGAAAAAAAAAGGTTTGTCACAAAGGTACCGGGGCGTTCGTCGTTCGGGCTTACTTTGGCCAGAGTGAGTAAACGGTCATGTGACTCGTGCCGGCGGTGCTCGCGGAAGAATGATCTTTGAGAAATCTCGACGAAGCGTGGAGTAAGAGACACTGGCGGAATACAGGATCACGAGCGAAGTCCGTTCGAGCCGTCAGTAAGATCCACGACTCTTCGAGCTTGCGTCTCTCGCGCGGGCATAGATCTCTCGGTGTCGGAGACGCAGAACCGGCGAGGGGAGCCAAGTGTGGCAGGGAACGGAACGAGGACGGTGGGGGGGTGTCTTTAAACGTACCGGGTTAGCGTATTTCGGTCTCCCTTGCACCGGCGTTTCCAGCCCGACGACGGCCAAGGGAAAGGAGGACGAAGAAGGCGAAAGCCGAAGACTCGTGGCGCGGGTAGAGACACAGGCGCCGGTCCCCGCGCCCGCACTCGCCGGGAATGATGAACGAGGAGGCATTTGTAACGGCAGCGTGCCGACGACGTCGGGACTCAGGGAATTCGTGTGAGATACTCCGCGACGGGACCGCGCGCGCCGACTGTCAAGCCGGCTTCCTTCCCTCGGTGTTCTCCTTATTTTTCCATATACCGCAAGCGCGACTTCACCCCGCGGCGGAGAGATAAGCGGTTATGAGATTGAACTGGGGAAAAATGAAGGCCCAGAGCGGTAACCTCCACGGTCGGGCGTCGTCGATCTTTTGGGAGGTGAAGAGCGAAGCTTTTTTAAATGGGAAAAGGGTGGAGATGCATTGAAAGGATGGAATACGCGGGTCCGGCTGTTAGGGGTGACGGAGGAGTTTTGAAGGATTAAGGGAATAAAGGTCTCTGAGAAAATGTGTGAGACGGGCTGGTTGGTCGGGCTTCTTCACTGTTGATGGATGGATGGATCGAATTTTATTGAGGGAATTGCAGGAATTGTCCTATGATGTATCCACTATTATTATTTAAAATATTAATGTCTACTAATAAATGAATAATGTGTTCCAACTGTAATTCAACCACTTTTTTTTTTAATGAAAAGATGATACTGCACATCGTTGGTTTATAGATTAAGTTTTCTGGGGGCGTGATGTACCAGACGGTGGCTGGTGAGAGAGAATTCGTCATCTTCAGCCTCAGTTCAGGACTCGCAACTCTGAACCAAGAGTCTATCACGACTTTCCGGTGTACAAAATAACCCTCTGTCTATAAATTCGAACGCGCATCGAAACAATCGAGCATGCGTGTCAAGCCTGTGCAAGTGACGAAGGAGTTTCGAAAGATTGAGGGAACACACATCGTTAGGCGGGTTCGTTCGGCGACACGAGTCGGTTGGGCTCGTTGACTTGGCTACTCGGCTCACGACACAATCCAATTCGGAGTCACATACCGAGTCGTCGTGAGAGAGAAAACCCAAGATGCATTGTCACTGAGAGATTGCCGTGGGTGCGAGCGAGATCGCTCGAGATTTATGGGATGGAAATTGACGAGATTAATCGGTGTGCGAACAATGTAAAAAAAAAAAATATACAATTGAGCAAGGATTGAATTGGAAAAAAAAAATACTGTCCTCCAAGACACATTGATACACATATATTTATATTTTAGGATTTTTTTTGTACCAACCAAGTTCGCGAGGAATTTTGATCGATTCTGGAGCTCCGAATCGTAACGATGCTGACCAGTGCAGTAGCGTTCGTTGTTTAAACTTTTTCCTGGGCGTCCAATGAAGGAAATAGCCGGACGATTATAGGTTAACGAAAGTTCAAGAGGTGGAGCTCGAACGTTTCGCAAATGACGGTGACGATAGTTCGACCTCGTGAAAAATAGCACCCGCAACCTGCCAGAAAGACAGTCGGTTACCTTTTGAACGTCGAAATAATTTTTTTATTATAGAAAAAAGGGGCGAATGAACCGCGAGAGAACAACCCGATGACGCCTTTCGGCCGCTTTTCCGTCTCCTCCCCCAATTCCCCTCGTAACCTTTCACTCGCATCGAGGCCGACATTGCACACGAAGATACCGCGTATCGGAAGCGTCATCGCGGAGAGCCTCTTTCGTCGAAGCGGATGCGATTTCGGGATATCGGGGCTAATGGACCAGGTTGCACCAGCAGGGGCAAAGCGGGATGACACTCGCGCCCGTGCCAAGTTTAGCGAGCCGGAATCCGGCCCCGCATACATCGGGGGGGCTACAGAAATAAATGCTAATCACAAATCTTAATCAGCGAATCCTCGTTTCTATTTATGAATCGGCGCGTCGGCGAGAGAACGGCACGCTTTGGACGCGCTGCGTCTTTTCGAGCCAACGTGCCAAATCGCTAGTTGCCGATGCGTGCAGATTATTCGAGATCGAAAGTTTGTTCTTTTGGTTCCCAAATAGATCACGTCAATTTAATTATTTTTTGGAGTTAATTTTTTTTATATTATTTTTTATTGGTCCGAGAAAAAAAAAACAAATCGAAGCGCCAGCTTGCGAACCGGGCATGTGACTTGGATACGAATATCCTCGCTTTCGTCTCGAAGAGATCACGCAAATTTCATTATCTTTCGGGTGCCGAATTTAATATTTTTCGTCATTTTTTTTTTATCTATCCGACGAGCTTTTGCGGCACCTTGGATGAAGCATAGGTGAGGTTGAGAACCATTCTGGAGCAATTCAACTGGCCGTTACAGATAGCCGACGATCCTCGAATTCTCCGGTTCTCGTTGCACAAGTGCTTGTCTGGCTGGTATGGTTTTGTCCGATCTACGTTCCGGGAAATTTGGTCTACACACGTATGTCCTCCGCCTCTCGATTCTCCGCGGTAGAAGAGGACGATGATGAAGTAAACGACCAAGAACGAAATTCGTGGAGTCGCGTTGAGCTCGAAACATTTTTTTTTCTCCGCAACTAAGATTACAAAAATTTAATTATTTTTCGATTGGCAAATTTAACGTTTCGTAATAAATTTTTTTTCGTAGGGCTTTTGCCTTTCTCCCCTTCATCACCCGCTTATCGAAGTAAACGATGTAGGAGAACCGTGTAGGTGACTAGGGAAACATTATTTTTGGGTTAGCTAATTTTGTTAATTTTTATTATTAATTATTTTTTTTCATCCATCGGAGGAACTTTCGTTCAACCTTGGATCGAGTATACAGCAGGTTGGTACGTAGCCGAGGAGAGGATTCTCAGGTTGAGAACCGCTTTGGTGCAATTCGACTGGCCGTTATAGATAGCCGACGGACCTCGAATCCTCTGGTTTTCGTTGCACAAGTGTGCCTCTCGCTGGCATAGTCCGACGTACGTACCGGTGCAGTTGCCCACGTACGTACGTCCTCCGCCTCTTGATCCCCCCCTCCGCTATCAACCTCTTCTGCCCACTGCGACAGAAGAGGACGATGACGAAGGGAACGACGAAGAAGGAGATGAAGAACGACGAAGAACACGACAACTAACTGCCGACGCGACTAGTAAGCGCATTAAGCGTTGACTACGCGTTCTAATTATAATCGAGGCTATGTTGGGAGTCTAGTGACGATATACTTTTTGGCATTGACAGTCTTCAACACACTACCGAAGTAGGCTGCATAGAGCGGCCATCAAATCGGAACGCGCCACGCTTAGGACGGGGCCGAAGACGTCTTACCAATTTTCTTTCGGTTTTAAGAAAATTCGTAGATTTTACGGAGTAAATCCACGTGCAAGTGGGTATTTTATTTTATATTAAAAAAATTTATCTGGAATGATTTAAATTTAAAAAATGATGTTCCAAATGTTTTGAATTTGGACTTGGACATTGTTTTTCGCACATCGAGAAAACGGTAAAAAAAATTTCATGAGATTTTCGGTCAATTTTTTAGTTGCCGGGAAGAAATAAGTTTAAACACTTGCTTCTCGTATTTCATCCGAAAAAATTACGACTGTGTCGAAAAAAGTCTTCTCGCTTCACTTTCTGACTCGCAAAAATTCATAGATTATACAGAACAGAAAACTTACAAATGAGTCATTTTAAGTTCGAAATATCCTCCGAAAATCATTTCAATAATCAATTGAATTTTCCGATAATTTCATATGCGGAATTTATTTATTTTAATAATCTAACAAAATTCTCGATATAATATTCGGTCGCCGAGAAAAATAAATGGAGCAGTCGATTTTTTTTTGTTTCTCTCGGAATCGCTTGACCGACCGTTTTACCTTAAGTTTATAAATATTCCTCGGCGCTCGCATAAAATCGATCTCGCCGGAGCGAGACTTCTGCAGCGAGACGGCCTCTCGACAACGAGCGATCGTAATTCGTCTCGTCGCTGACGTCATCGATACGTCGAATTCATCGTGTTGAACCCGGTGTCGGGTTAATGGGGGTTAAATGGCCACTGTCGCTTATCCGCGCGCGAGACGAGACTCCGTTCCCTCTCGACAATTCTTCACACAAAAAAATCTTTGTTGTTCTCGTTCGAAATGCAAAGTAATCGTGGAACATTACTCCCTCTCTCCTGATTTTTTTTTTTTTCATTTTTTTTTATCGCTATCCATCCTGCATAACACAATTATACTCGGTGGTGGATTCTCGTCGGCGATAGAATAAAAAGTTTTAAAAAATCAGTCTGCCAATCGGGGATAGCGCGAGGTGGTCCACCGAAAGGGGGCGGGGGGGGAGCAGGGTCGAAACCAACTGCTCGCTGGAATCGGATTAAGAAATCGAGCTGGGATATTGCATTTTTTATCGCCGCAGCGTTGGTTGGCCCGAACGCCTACTGCCACAGCTTTTTCCTCCTCTTTCCCTCTGCGGAACTTTCGCGCGAACCTTTCGACCCGCTCCCCCGCCACTGCACACCTCCGTGCTCCCTCAAGCTTCACCGAGGTTTCCTATTGGACTGAATTATTAAATTCAATTTTTCGAGTAGTGAGAGATTTGAATTATTGAGCCAACTGACTCTTTCTCTATCTTTTTTCGCATTCTCATCTCGATTCTCTTCGTTTCTCCCCCCCCCCCCCCCCCCCCGAGGTTCGTACGATAACCTGGGAAAAATTCTTTTATTTTCTTTCGTTATTTCGCAAGCCTCTCAACCAGCTTCTTTAATGAGATTGTGCAAAATTCATGCGGCAAGGCGCACGAAGATATTCGCGAATATCGCGAATGTGGATGTAGTTAGTGGAGTTTCGACCGCTGTTCCTATGTGGAGTTAGCGATGGAGAGAATCCACACCCGATCCCATAAGTTGAACGATATGTGCTGAAAATAGTTACGAGGACGGGGATTCGAGAATGCAGTCGAGTTTCCACTGGACGACGACGAGGTGGACTCAGCGCCGAAGGCAATGTCCTTGTTCCCCACCGACGGGATTCCGAGAGTCCGGCGAAGGGAAGCGGCTCTGTAAGAAAACGAAAGAAGAAAAGAAAAAAAAAAAAAAAAAGAAAAACAAGAACGAAAAGACTGTGAAGAGAGCAGCGCGAGAGCCAGCTCGAGTGATCTTTACCGGCTAGTTTCACGCTCGATTACCCGTGAGAAACGAAGAAAGGATTGGACGAGATTGCAGGCGAGTGGAGAAGGAAGTTCGGGGGCGGAGGAGCTCGAGAGCGGAGAACAGCGAGCGTGTACTGGCTCGGAGCTCGAGGAACGGTTGCGAGAAGGAACACGCTGATAATACACCGGCGAGAAAGGGAGCAAAACAGAAAAGGACGTACACGTCTCTATCGGTGTCGTCCGGTTGACTGTAACGGCGTCGCGGAGTAGAGCAGTGGGAACAAATGGAGAAAGACGGACGGGTTGCGCCAGCGGGAGAGGGTGAGTTGAAAGCCAAAATCGAAAGAGTTCCTCGAGAGCTTCGGAGCAAACTCTACGGGTTGGAAAGAGTTTGAGGGCGGCGTGGAAACGGAAGATCGCGGAAGAACGGGAACGAAGAGGACGGGGAATAAATCCTCGGGCTTAACACCATCGTGCACGACGATGCACCTTCGGCGCTGCACCTTCGAGTATTATCGTATGAGAATCTCTCCCTCATCGGATCCAATAGTTCGAGGGCGCCGATGTGGAATAAAGCTCATCAAGGATTCAGACCGCAATCCGCATTCGATGAATTAAAGATGTCGTCGGGAGTAACAAGAATGGATCTCTCCGCTGGTTAGAGGGCTCGATTCCCGAAGAGAGTGAACCTCGTTGCTGCGCTCGCAGCGATCTCGCCTCGCAGGCTCCCAACCCGCCCCCATCCCTCCGGAATCGTGCGGTTCCTCGGGCGCGATTCGCTCATCTCAACCTCATCGCTGCTTCCCCGGCGAGATCCTGACGTCGTAGTTATACTCTCCACTCATTAAGCCGCGGATTATCGTCCCTTATCCCGACTCGACCGATTCAGGCGAACGTCGCTTTGTGACTTCGTCGCGCTGGATCTCGCGATCTTAACGCCCAGTTTTATTCCTTGATAGGTCTAATAACAGTCTCCTTAGTGAAAATTATCGGGCCGAGTGAGGAGAAGCCGAACGGGGCGCAGGGGTGGTCGGGCGAGAAAAATACCCCCTACGTGTCTGGTCCGTTGGAACACGGAGGACGAGAGAAAAAAATTGAGAGACGCTCGAAGCTGTATAATCGTTCGTCGACCGAGTATCGTGCCAAAGAGTGTTCCCAAGCTGGAACGAAGTGTCAGCGTAAAATCCATGGAAAGGGGTGGTTGGCTTCGCCCACGGTCTCTCCTATGTACGCTCTCGCCCGATTCACCTACACCGCGCCCGTGTAGGCACACAAGTGCGGTTCACGGAGAGGGTTACGAGCCGAACGGCTGCGCGGAAAGGGAAGCCAGAGCGACGGAGAGTTCGGCGAAACGCGAGGAGAGAAGAGTCTCGGAGTTGTGGGGCGGGAGTTTTGTGGAACGGCGGGGGTGGAACCGAAGGCGGGGGTTGAGTCGCTTGTAGATTCGTACCTGCGTGGTTGCCATCATTAGGATGGTGGGCCATAGCTGCAATGCGGGCACCCATGCGCCTCGGTGGAGGGGTGCTTCTATGCACGAGGCGCTCTCCCGCCTCCGCGCCCCCCCGTGCATCCGAGACCGGGGGCGCATGCCGCTGTACAGGGTGATTCGAAATCTTGTGTTTCGTTGGCTCTTTTTTCCCCTGGCCATTCGTTCTCTCATTTCCGCATGATCGGATCCCGGACGGCTTATCCGATGAGTGGGGACTCCATCGTTTTCTTCCTTCGGGACACAATGTTTTTTTTTTTTTTTTTTTTTTTTTTTTTTTTTTTTTTTTCCCGGTGGCTTTATCGACGTTTCATTGGCGGGTCTGGGTCGAGGGGGTGGAAATGCATTTCTGAATGACTCTGTACATGCAACTGCCGTGCCAGGCCGACTATGCACTATCGCCCGCAATGTGCAGTACGAATCTACCCTCCAGGTCTCTGTTCGCACGGCGGATGGAGTGAGGGAGCTGGCTCGGAGCCAGGTAGGCTCCGCGCTACGGGGGCGCATCGTCGTCAACCCTTCGCCTCAAACCCCCCTCCCCTCAACCAACTCCTCGCTCCTCCTTCCTTCCGACTGCTGGTACTCTCATCGCACACACAGGTGTGTACCATCCGGCGAACTCCCGTGGAAATATTCTTACTTCACTTTTATTCAGCTTCTTCTTCCAGCTCCATTATTCCGTGGAGGTGTAACGCCAAGTAATCCGGGAGTTTTCCCAAGGACCATTTCCCAACTTTGTTTCCGTCACTCGGGGATGGGTTTATAAAAGTCGAAACGATCTTTGACATAGTTTCCGGAATTCGGCGGCAGTTTTGGAGCGTTGCGCGCGCGAGAAGACGAAGGGACCTGTGATTATCAGGTTGGACGTAATTAACCGCTGGTGGGATTTCACGCTGGGTCGAAAAAACACAATCGTTTCCGCAGTAAACCGATTAGTTGAAGTGGCAGAAAAATTACTACGTAGAAGCAACCGATTCGGCTGTCACAACAAAACTTCCTCATTATTGCGACGTTCTACTTTGGTATGAGAACGAACGACGCTCCTGTGATTTGACAGTAATTTGATAATACGGTAGTTACAGATACGTATATACCAAAAAATAATTTCGTAGAATTAACATAAGAAGTTTTGTATCATATGAATATTTTTTTTTTCGTTTGTTTGTCGACAATAACTCATTGTAAAAAGTAAAAAAAAAGCCTTAATCTGAATCGTAAAACATCGCCGACGTCACTTTTGGTTGGAAAATTTTATTGCGTGACGACGATCAAATTTCACCAGGGTGTCCTCTATTCGTAGGAGACTCGAGAAATTATTGTTCTCCGCGCTCGGCGTGCCTCGCCCGTCTCATCGTGACTCAATTAATGTCGCCAGGAGAAAAAATACACTATCGAGGTCCCACGGGTAGAACGGAGAACGGTCTGGAGGCGGATGGGATGCGCGGTAGGGATAGGCAGTAACTCCGCGTTTATTCAAATGATGCTTTAGGTTGAGCCATCGTCGTTACCCGCTCGCGTTCTCTTTGCCTCGGCGAGGGTATAAGTAATCCTTTCCGCGGTTCGCCAGAAAGAAGGAAAATGGAAGAGAAACCGAGACCGCTAGAGACAGAGTCGGAGTGCACGAAGAAGACTCTCCGATAAGAAGAACGAGAGTCGGAGACGACCGGCCGGAAGAGAAAGAAGAAGATCGGGCTTGGGTGCTCTCGAGGGCCACCGAGTGAGAGGACCGGAGGGGGATGGAAGGGGTCGTACAAGGCCATTCGTTTCAATGAACGGCCCTACGGAATGGCGGAACGCAGGGAGACCCGAGTTTTTCTCAGGTTCTCGCTTTCCCCTCCCGCTCCGTCTTCCTCCCCGGTGCCTCACCGAGAGAATCGGCAGGAGGCACAGCGCAACCTGGGATACGAGTCAGTGGATATAGGAGAGCGTATACCTCTTTTCTCCGCTTCTTCACCATCCGCTATATAGAACTCCGAGCGGCGAGCCCTATCCGAATAGAAAAACACTCGAGCGGACTACCAGCTCAATATACGGCTAAACCGCCGAGCGTCGATTCTCTCGCTCGACGACTGCGCGCCTATCCTGTCGCGGCCCTTCTTCCTCCGGTTCTTCTTCACTCTTCGTCCGCGCCATCGGCTGACGGAGCTTCACCCAGCCGGTTTCCTCCTCCGCACTCGTGAGATCTCATTTGAATGAAACCCACCGAGCTATCCACCCTTTCGTATTTCCCGTCTCTCTTCGCTCCCTCCCTTTTCTCGGTTTTACCACCTTGGACTACTTCTACTTTTCTCTATCGATATGTTCTCACGGGTGAGGAGAGACACGTTGCCGCGTTTCCAAGCCAACTGCGCTCGGGCTCTTTCCTCTCTTCAGACCTCGCTCGCTCTGAACGCAGACCGAGGAGGCGAGCGAAAAAGAAAGCGGAGGTAGGAAGGAAGGACGGAAGGAAACCATCGGGAGCGAGAGCCTCGGAGCCCGAGCCTCCGGCTCTCTAAAGTAACATAGAATTTGCTTCGCTGGGCAATCTCGAGACCCCTTATAGATTCCTCGCTGGAGCGTGGAAGCGCCGTGAAATAGCGAAACGCGGTGCACCATCAGCCTCGCTCCTCACCGCACTTCTCTCCTCTACTGATTCGAATAGCCTCGCGAGGATGATGGCAAAAAATGAAAGCTCTCTCGCGCTCTCAAGCTCGGCTCCTTTCCCTTCTTTTCCCAATGCCACGGAAAATCCAGTGAAGGAACATCGGCGAGGAACTCCTTGGAGGAACCGTGCTCTTCGCTCCACAGGGAAGAGAAAAATTTACCCAATATCGCGTCTTCCAGAAGTCCTCGATCCGGTGTAACGCTGTTCTCGCTATTCGAAAATATAAAATCAGTCGTATCGGGGAATCCTTCGAGTATTGCCGGGCGCGAAGTAGCGCGCGTAAATCCTTCGAGAAGAACGCAGAGGGAGCTTCGGAAGAAGGAGAGTATTGACTGGGCTCACAGGTCTCCGGATTTTGATCCTTCGAGATTGCCAGCCAGTCTTAACCGTGATCACCCAACCCTTCCAGCAGATAGGAAGCCGGCGGCTGTGCGCTCCAAGGAGTCCTTATTATACCGTGCTAAGGTATGAGCTTTCCGGTCCCCAGACTCGCAGGCTCGGTGGAAACGCGTCGGCGAACAGCAAGGAAAGGGTTTAATAGTTTATAGGGTCGGCGAGCGTGCCATGCAAAGTGCGGCAGAGGGTTTCCACGAAGGAAACTAGCCACCTTCTGCCATCACCGGCAGCTACGCCGGGTTTCTTCGGAGTAAAACGGAAGAGGCAACTCTCTGAATTATTCCATCCTGGTGACTGTCTACCGGGACCAGACAAAACAGAAAGAACGACTCACGGAAGATGAAGGCGAAACAAGGAGTAAACGAGGAAAAGACGCTCGGTCGGAGGAAAAAGGCAATTTCCCAAGTCTGCGTCTCGGTCCCTTCCAGAAGAACGGAGGGTTGCGGTAGGCTCTCGGACGGAGTGATCTACGATCCGAGCGCCTGGTCATGCGAGACTTCATGATTCACGACAAAACACCGAGAGAGAATTCCGCGCCGCTCAGCCAATCGACTTTATCTCGGTGATCGTGTAACCGGCACTGCACACAACGACGAGGGTGCGCTCGCGAGCCGGTCGTTGAGCTCGCGTGTCCGACTCACGTCCGCGCTAATAAAATAATTACTGGCCACGTGTAATTTATTTCCCCGGCGTAGCCGCTCGGTTAATTCCCGGGCAAACACCTCTGTCCGCCGTCCCGGTTAGGGGCGACGCGCGAGCTCGCCACTGAACGAGAATACGCAACGAGACATGGTCCTTTAACGATCATCGAACGTAACACCACTCAGGAACAACGAGTTACACCCCACATATCGAACAGTGACGGCGCTCGCGATCGCCCGAGCCCCCGTTCGCACGCTGCCAGTGACTCCAGTCCGATAGCCATCGTTGGATTTTCTACTCGAAAATTTTCTTTACCTCCCCTTTCTGCCGGGTCGTAAAACCCTCCTGGATAAATTCCGCCTCGCTTCGCGGCGGTCCCAGCGATACGTAGCTTAGTTCGGCCAGAGACGATGGTGTTCCAACGCCTCTGTTCGCCTCGTACGTTGTTGTTGGTTAAGGGGATGTTGCCGAGAGAGGATCTTCGGTTTATCGGAGCCGAAGAGCCGAGGCCAGTGGCAATAACGCCACCCTCCTCCCCGCTCGTCCGCCGTGTCTCCTCGTGTGCAAACGCGAGACGAAGAGGGAGGCCGCTCGAGCCCCGGGATAGGCGAGTAACTGCCGAGCATTACGAGGTCTTCAGGGCGGTTTGGATAAAGCAGCGTATAATTAGATAGGGTGTAAGATATATTTGGAGCTCGGCCATGTTGGCATGAGGCCAGTTCCGTGTGCTCTCCGGGCACCTCTCTTGCTCCCCCGTCGCCTCTCCGGGCTTCGACTGGGCTTGTACTGCAACCCTTTCCCCCCCCCCCCCCCTCCCCCCTCCCCCCATCTCTATGGTACCAACGAGCTCCCCTCCGTATCCTGCTCGTGTAAGCGTGCGTGGTGTGAGAATCTGGTGCAGCGGGCACGGCGACGGGGATGCGTGGCGGAAGAGCATAAAGCACGGGTAAAGGAGACCGATACTGGAAGATGGAAGGGGGGAGCGGAGAGAACCCCGGCTTGAAAGGGGCTTTTCGTCCAGATTGGTTACACTATGTTACACGCCAGCTAACCCTGTGCTCCATCCACTTCCCTCCCCATCGTACCGAGCTGCATTATTTTATAAATCATTTCCAAGCTGCCTCGTATAGTTTCCACTGGGAGGCATGAATAAGAATGGGAGGACCGAGCTCGGGATTTTCCTCTTCCTGCTGGATGGCGCGGAGGGCCCGGCAGATAAGTTGAGTTAAGGGCCGAGGAAAATCTTGGTGAGCGATTTAACGAAATGGAAA
Source organism: Listrodromus nycthemerus (assembly GCA_963978505.1). Taxonomy (NCBI): domain Eukaryota; kingdom Metazoa; phylum Arthropoda; class Insecta; order Hymenoptera; family Ichneumonidae; genus Listrodromus; species Listrodromus nycthemerus. The sequence continues at coordinate 3,797,077 of OZ021687.1, forward strand.
ATTTTGGCGAGACCGACGCTGGAAGACGTCCGGATTATGAGCTGAAAATGGGAATGTTGTTTACGATATTGGGCAATCCAGCGATTTGGGCGAATGAATAATCGAGCTTGGTGAATTCGGCTGTGTAGGAGATTGCTTCGGGCAATCGAACCTGCGGTTTACACTCTTATCCTTGTCTTTTCAATCAACTGGATTTCCCTTCGACTCTCGTTTCTCGAAGCGAAACCGGAGATTCGGTACCATCCGACCCGCTTGGGTAACCGGACTGCAACGAGATCGCGTGTAAGACAAGTCTTCGGCGAACGATATCGCAATACGGACGAGCGGCTGCCACTGGATTTTTCCTTCTTTCTCGATATATTCCCGGTAGCAAACGCGATTCTTGATTCTCTACTTATTGCCGTTACGACGTCGGTCTTTCGCTCGGGCGCATGAAAAATCAAAGTTTTAATTCAGTTTCCGAGCTTCTGCAGGTGCTCGGCAATTATGAAAGTTTCGGTAATTGGTCGAGGGAGAGCGGGACTAGGTGGGTTACCTGCGATAGTTCGATGAGGAGCGACGAGCCGACCGGAGGCTTCGGAGCTACGGATAAAGCTGCCCGTGTGTGCGCGTCTGTATGTCGGTTGGATGGGCCATGAAAGCCCGAGGAAGGCGAGTGTTGGCGAGAAATCGCTCGCGTGCTTCGCATCCTTCCCGAACGTGATATCCCAAAAGTTGATGCGATTGCAACAGCGGCAGTGACGGGGTTGTAGGTGCAGAGTGTGCATTATCGGCTGATCCGGCCGTAAGCGAACGCCGGTGAATACCGACCAGGTTCATTCTAGAGAGCGTCAAACAGCATCGCTGAGATGCGTTCTGACGCAATCTACAGATTGTCACTGCTCGTCATTGATTCCTTCGTTCCCGCAGCTTCCTACCCGAGGAAGCTAAAAATGCACACTATCTTTCCTGATAAAAAGAGCTTCCCGATTAAAGAAGCATTGTGAGAAAACGATATGAAATTGTAAAATTTTACCTTGTATGAGAAATCAACACAAAAATTTCAATTTTCACCCACTCAGATCTGCCAGCCTGTCCGTCATGCCAGATTCTCTGTCTCGATCGATGTCCTCCTCGATGTTTTAACAGTATCGAAGGTATGAAGTAAATCATCCAGCAAGATTCAATTCTCGCAGTGTTGCTTCATACCTACGTTAAGAAATTGAGCAAGTTATCCAGCAAATCTTGCCATCGAGACCGGTCTACTTACAAGAAACGTTGAAACTTGTAGCGCGCATGGATGGCCGGGCGCCCAATGCCATGGAATCCCTTGCAATTTCCGAATCGAGATTAGGTCCAGTCGAGTGCCAGTAAATGTCTGTCCAAAAAGTCGGTGCGATAAAACTGGCGGTAGGTGAAGGAGGATAGATAAGAGTCTTTGGACGCCGAGAAGTCGGAAGGAAAGATTTGGAGGTGGAGGAGGAGGAAAGGGGGGGGGGGGGGGAGGTGGTGGTACCGCAACCAGGAGTGGAGCCCATGCAGTGCGTCGTCCGGAAATTGCCGTATTTAGTTGAGCTCCTGCGAATTCTCCAGACAAGTTTACTACCCGCACTTAAAATCCTCCAACCTCGGCGTTTTCCTTTCCCTCCGGGCGCCTGCACATTGCGCGCAGGCTCTACATAATGTACACAGGCTACACACTCTCTTTCCTCCAAGGGGCCCTCTCACTCCTCGCGACGTTAGACGTCCGAAGCGCGGAGTCAGCCGGGAAGCGCGAGAACAAATTAATAGACGAGATACGGCGGTGGAGAGCGCTGCAACACCGCGGGAGGTTGAAAGACTACGGTTTTGTGCTGGTCGGCTAACGACTTTCGAGTTTGATTCGGCGGTAAATCTCGAATCTCGTTTCACCCACTTTTACGGCTCTCTCGCACAGCTCATTCCTACCCTTCGGCCCTGCCGAGATTACGTACGAGTCGTTGGGATGTTGAAGAAGTCCACGTAAGAGTCCTGACCGACCAAGCGCGCCGCAATCGCGACACACCTTCGTCGTTACCGATCATGCAGAATTAACAATTTCTTTTCTTTATCGTTTCAGAGAGCCTCAGAGAGTACTTCACCAAATACGGAGACGTCACCGAAGTGATGGTCATGAAAGATCCAACCACGCGACGATCAAGGTAAGAAACCTCAATGTCGACAAAATGAAAAATCTTCTCCCGATAGTCACTCTTGTTTTTCGATCAAAAAGAGGATCAAAGCACCCGGAAATTGAAGGTCAATCTTTTTGTGTGCCCAAGCCAAGGTTCCTCAAGATTGCGGGGGTTCAGAATTTTTTTTTTTTTTTTTTTCCTGGCGACCGCGCGGAGTTTCGGTGAAACCCGAAACTGATCTGCTCAGCTGCGGGACGGAAGGGTGTTTTATCTTCCGTGTCGCGGCGCTAGCGTGAGGCCGTTGAGTCCGGACAAGCAGAACTACCGGCAAGCCGGCCGGTGATTGACGAGCGAAGGACGCCAGAATGAGTCCGCGCCGGTGGGCTGACTAAAAATTCTCGTGGCGAGAGATAGCGTTGGGTAACGTCGCTCGCCTCCGTCTCTATTATTATATAGACACATACACGTATACACGCCCACAAGCACACTACTTTTTCCACCTCGTCGCTTTTCGTGCTCCTCATTCTTCCCCCTACGCTCTACTTCCTTCTTCTTCGCGTTGATGTACCATTTCCCTCGGCAATAAATCCACATCCCGTCGCAGGGTCGTCCCTATGATTTTTATGTGTACGAACGAACTTCCAGTCTTTTTTTTTTGCCGCATCGGTTCCAGTCTTGTCCTGGGATGAAGCGCCTCCTACGGCGAAAAATCGTCCCGCGTTCGCTGAGGACCTTCGAACTCTCATTCTCGCGAGGGACGAAGTGGCTTCCGCGAACAACCAAAGTCTGTTTGCTCTTCGTCCCGCGCCGCGCTCCCTCGCGCCCTCGAGGCGCCGCTCACCCTACAACGCTCTCGATCCTCCAATATCCCCGTGGCTTCTTTGGAGTGGGAGTTAATGCCAACATCAGAGTAATTACCGGTTTTTAAGTGGAGGAAACGAGAGGGCGACGAGAGGTCGACGTAGGAGTGATTCGGGCCTCCGGAGGGTTCGGTAGAGCTCTTCCAGCCGGAGACTCAAACCTCCCTCGAGGCAGCAGGTGGGGCGACCGCTCTCGTTCTCGGATAGGAACTTCAACCGGTGCAGGCATACAGAGCTGATAGAGCTGGAGTTTCGTCAGGTTCGAGAAGCTGGGAGAGTGAGAGGAGAGTTAAGCGGTAGGTATTCCGTCGAAGAGAACCACCGTGGGCAAACGCGGTTTCTATTGCCCGACGGTGAGCCGCTCGGGCGCGAAACACGCCAGCTTTCGGGGCTCTCCTTGATGGGAGGCGAGAGGGAACGAAGCCGGAGGGGTAGCGTGGAAAGAGTGGAATAAAAGTTAAAAAGAAATGAAATAAAAAAATCTCGATCGTGAGCCATCTCCGCAGGAAAATAATTCCCTTTAGTGCACCGTCGTTCCCTAATCGTTTTCTTTTATCATCTCCTCGCCGAAGACTCTTTTCTCGCGGATTCTTCTGCAGGTTTCCATCTTCCGACGGTGGGACAATGGGTGAAGAATCTTTCGATTCGATTTTATGGATGGAAACTACCGAGAAATATGATGTTCTTCGTTGAAGCAGCGTTGATTGCTCGCGCCGCCTTGCCCGAGGAGTAAATTGGGGAATGCTTCAACCGATTCTGCGCTTTCGTTCGCGATCTCCGCAACTCATAGAAGCTCGTTCGTGATCGCCGCAACCCGAAACTCCGTAGTCCACGGTCGTCCGGAAGAAACGGTTTGAAAACTGACCTCTCGATTTCCCTCCTCGGCGAGCCAGAGATATGCGTGGTCGGAACACGTGAGAGAACAGATAAGGTGTGGAGAGAGCACCGGTGAGAGCTTTTGGGAGGGGATCGGGACGAGAAGGTAAGGGCGCTTGCTGGTTACTCTGCGGGTTGTAAATTAATGGTTAACCCGTGAGCCACCGGAGCGGTCGGTCTAAGGGTGCTTGATCTACGGTCGGCGTGTGTGCTGGGTCAAACGGGTTCCGAAGTTGGGCGCGGGAGTAGCGGATTTCCAGTTGCGATAAGAAACCGAGGAAGTTGAAACCTCCTCCATGATGATAAAAACCTCGAGCCCGATAAGATCGATACCGGGTTGGATGCGATGGAAGTACTCGACGGATCATACACGCCAAGCGTCGGGAGAAGCTTCTCCCGAGCTTCGGAAATTTTACCCTCGGGTACCGTGAAGAACCGCACCTCCCACCCTACCTCGTGGCTATCGACTCACTTGTATTTCCTTTCATCGAGTCCCGCTTCGTCCTTCGCCCCTGCCACGAGAGCCGAGCGATAGACCGCGGAAAATCGTCGGTCTCGTGATTTCTCGTTAAAGGAATCAGCGAATCCTCGTTCGGTGCAATTTTCCTCGATGGCTCCCCTTCCCGACCCTTCGGCTGCCTCGCGGAGTACCGACGCTGTACCGAATTGTTGCAGCTCTCGCCACGGGCAGGATGGGGATGGAAGAGGCGGCCACCCCCATCGAACAGTCTCATTTCCTGCCTCGAACTTATCAAGACAAATACCGTTCTCTCGATTTTCCTCCTATTTTCCTGCAGCCTTCTGGGTCCTCCGGACAATCGCCGACTCTCGACGGGAGCGGAGGTTATGCCTCTCTTCCTCCGGACGCCCCGAGCGGGAGGGTCGGAAAATATCTCTAATGAACAGACTATCCGATTTGAAGACCCCATCGGACGCTGGACACCACTCTCGGTCCGGGTTAGAGTTCTCTTTCCTTCGTATTATCAATCCCGTTTTGGGATGGCGAGGCCACGAGCACCCTAGTCGTGGCCTCGATGTTCCGGTCGCGTGTTCTTAGCTTCACAATTTTTTTTTTCACTCGTAGCGTTCATAGATCGATGTATAACTCATACAGCATCTCAGATGCTCGATACTTTACTAAAGGTATTGTTAGAACCCAAAGTAATTACCTGTCTGAAGGCAATGTTTATCGTTGTAATTTTTCTATAATTTTGTATGGACTCCGAAAGACTAGTTGGTTTACAGCTTGGAGGAAAACTTTCTCGATCGTGACGGATCTTCTTCTTATCCCGAGAAATATGCGCGATAGCCTCAACTGGTCCTTCACGGATCTCGGGAGAACGAGTTGAGGGACAACCGGGCGAATATGAGGAAGTGTGAGTTCGAGGGTAATAAAACTGGGCGGATGGTAGGCGCGTCCGGGCGCGAGGCGAACAAGTCCCTGGCAAGAAGCTCGGAAAAGAAGAAGCCCCCACGGTAATTCCGACGCTGGGTCTCGGTTGAGATAGCCGGCTCAGGCGAATCTGTTAATTCGATCGTAAATCGTCGTTAGCGGGGAAATTTTAGTTCGAACTTGAGGGTGCGATAATTACACGAGATTCTGCGAGAACGAAAGAGCGGCCTTTCGGTACGATCGACAGAGTCTTGCCGGGTACGCGAGGGAGAAGTTTGCCGATGGTAACCGCGGTACCGGGAACTCGGAAAAAGATAGACGGAAGAAGAAGGAGGAAGAGAGGAGACTGCAGTCGAAGTAGAATTTATCGGGCGATAAGCACTCTGCAACTTTCCACCCTTACGATCGTCATTCTTTATCGCACGGCCCCGAGTGTGGAGGACGACCGATGGGAAGGCGAGAAAGCTTCGCTGTCTCGAGCTCCTGGCGCTTCTGCTTCGCGAACGAGCTTATCAATAATCTTTTTTTTTCTTCTCGTCGCCTCGTCACTTCAACGTTTTCACCCTGGTAAGTGCATCACGGTGGTTCAAAATTTTTTTTTTTCATTAGAGATTTCGGATTCCAAAAAATGCCATTATTCCGAAAATTGTTTTCACCAAAAGTCAAAGGGAGTAAAAATATTTTTAAATTCGTATGATTCACCCTGCAAGAGCAATTTTCCCGAAAAGCAAGCAAAAAAACAACAAAATCTCAACAACATTCTGTCGAAAAGTGGCGTTCCATTTTTCGTTAAAATGCCCGACTGTGCAATATTTAAGAACGGGGAACCCGAAAGAGTTTAGCGATTACATTAAACAATTTATACGCTCGACTGTCCCGTCGCGTTTTATGAAAACACGCATTATCCCTCCTCGCGAAGCTCATAACGTGTACACATCGTACACGGTATACCGAGGGATGTACGAGGGTTTGAGTCGGGGTTTGTTGCCGTTAGCTCGCGTTTGACGTAACCGTCGGCACCGTTGGAGGAGGAGGAGGGGGGTGGGAGGGGGGGGGGGGGGTGGATGGGAGAGTTGCCCCGAGATATCGCGAGACTCAGAGAGAATGGAAAGCCCGGAAACTCGGGGCTTTACGTACTGCAGAAAGCTCGGCCGCTGTTATACAGCTACACGGTGGAGATATATAGCTAAGCGGAAAGTAAGCGAACGTACGTGAAGGTCCCAGTGGTACGGGGGATCCCGGTTACCGTACAGAGAGCAAGGGACGTAGTACGTGACGTGTGAAGCGATGTGTATGAGCAGAAGAGAAGAGAGAGAGAGAATGTGTACCGGAGTATACGCCGAGGAGGTTTCCGCGCGATAGCGACTCCTCCGGGGCAGGAGGGGGTGAACGGGGGGTGGACAAACGCTGTTGGATGGTCAGAAGGGGGTTAAGTAATTTATCAGGATGGCTGATAGGTCCCGCGCGCGCGAGAGCGCCCTGGTAGCGAACGAGGTAGGAAGTAGACTGTTACCGCAGTCGACTGGGAACTTCGAGTTCTCTCTCGTCATGAGGCTCCGTATGTGAAATGCCTGGTGAAACTCGGGGCGTGACCACCCCCGCGGTGTCGAGTCTTATCTCGCACGTCGGGTGGTCCAAGGGTGCTCATCGTCGTCGCTACCAGAGAAATCCTCTTTGATCCGATGAACAGGGAGGGAGAGTGATGGTCGGAATTGTCCATGAGGAACTTTGGTTAAACGGGAAAAGAATTCTTTTTTTCTGAGATCACTGACGCTCGATTTTCGTCTGTTGGATTCGCGTTCAGGGAAATTCATCCAGGGGAAAACGTTTCTTCCGGTTTCGAAATCTTAACTGTCGGCCGAAAGTGATGACACATGGAAAAACTTGGCATCGAAAAATTGGAATTTTGAAGTCGTGGTTGATGTTCTCATTAATGACGAAAACTTCCGATCAAGAACAGAAATTTTGAGTCCAGGAGAATGGAAATTTTAATCTCTCACCGGAAGTGGTGCTATAGTGGAAGCTCGGGAATGACACCACTTTGCTAAAAACTGCGCATTTTCATATTCGACTCATTGATTATCGAGAGTGCAGTCACTAACTTGCGAAACTTAAGTAGTTGGAAGTTTGGCTCTCTGGCCCGGCGAATCTTCGTCCGTATTTTCCAACTCTCCGTGGGCTCGTCTCCGTTACCTAAGCTTTCCGCTTCGCATGGGCGAGCTTCCGTGTGAAGTATAAATTTCACAGTGCGTGTGAAACGTGTCTACGCGTCTGTGTGTGTTTGTGTGTTGTTACACTCGGTGATGGTGAGCGGGCTCACGCGATTCCCGCGTTAATTCCCGCTGGGCCACAGCAGGTGTCCTCACACGGACTCGCATTAACCCCCTCCGAGGCCGTTTCGCTTCCAACCTGCAAAACCCTTCGTCCCCTCTCACTCGCGTGGACTTTGCACATGGGGGAGATGAAAATATATATACTATTAAACTGCACGCGCTCGGCGCGTTCCCCCTCAAACCCGTACCTCGTCGACGAGCCACCCCTTATTTATTCTTCGATTAACTGGCCGCGCGCGCATCCCCCGAGGAACGTTTAACCCTAGCGCGGTATATGCTCCATAAACGCGTGTACGTCCAATGCACCTGAGACATTTCACATACGTACTGAGATTGAAAAAAAAATATATGCCTGCCTTTCTGTTGACGAGGGCACAGTCAATCCTACAGATACACAGTGTGCTTACGCTCCGAGTTGCTTCGTAACGCGTCACGCAAAGCCTGCGAACGCGATGCACTGTTATTATCCGCACAAGCCTTTACACTCCCCGGCACTGTAGAATTATGTGTTCGATTCTGTAAATGCATTTACACAAGTACGTTATGAATATCCAAATATTGGCTGAATCTAACGCCGATTTTTTTTTTTTTTTATGAATAATTCATTTTGTAAAACTCCCAATTTCGAAAACAAAATAATTCAAAAATTTATTGACTGATTTACTGACTGAGAGTGTTGACACTCTCCTCGATCCAGCTCAACTTACCATCCAGAGCTTTTTTCATTCGTGTGTTGCCACGCCGTTCTCGCCATTCTCTCCGTCCATTGCTCGCCGTCGTTGGCTTCCTTCTCTCTTTAACGACTCTATCTTACGACGCGGACCTGCAATGTCTCGACGTTACACCGCATATATACGCACGACGATGGCGAAGCTCACCCCCAGTGAGATACGACGCACCGTAAACCCCGTGGCGTGTGGAAATCTGCCCAGTTTCAAAGCTCGTCCACTACATCGGCTTTATTCTCTGCTCCGCGGATCCTACGGAATTATGCGCGCGAGTAAGCCCTCTATATTCGAGCTCTTGATGGAGCGTCGAAAGGTGAACGTACATAGTGGCGCACGAGACGACGATGTGACACGATATTCGAGGCATTTCGTTTCCGGGAAATAGCCATTTTTCAGTGGACTCTCGACGAGTCATGAGACAGAGCGGGCCAAAACGGACTTCTGCCCTCGTTAATGGGAAAGTGCCTTTGCTTTATACACCTAAAATAAAATGGTCAAAAATGGTCGCCTGTCCAACTCTCACTACAGCGGGTCATCAAGAGAGCATATTGGAGTTTGATAATGGTTCTTACTCTTCTGGTGCATTCGACAGTCGAAAATCTTTAATAGCGTATAAACCCTAAAATAGGTACACGTACATGGTGGCCCATGAAGAAGGGACACGACGATCGAAGCGTTTTGATTTTTCCTCACGCCCCCGCAATCGTTCGAAGTCTTCCTCACAGGTCTATGGTCTTGTATAAAGGCTTGTACCCGTTTCCTCTACCCGTGCGAAACTTAAAAGAGAGCTTATTTCCTCGATGGAAATCACGCGGAACACCCAGCTGCGATAAATTCAAACCGCCCTTCCGCATGACCATCAGCAATACCCGATTTCCTATTACTACCCCGTTATGTGTTCTCGAGGCATATCGCGCGGAGTTATTTTCTTTTTTCTTGCGGTTTTACTTCCGGTCTTTTCAGCGAGTCTTTAGTCAACGACCACGACGAGGTTGCGCTGCGCGTCTCTCCCTTCATCTCTCGCACTCGATAAATCTATTCTGGTCGGCCCTAGTAGGCAAAAGTTGCGACGGAGCTTTCGGTCGAGCCGGTCGTCTTCACCGAGGGACACGGGCGTTTTCTGAACTGTACACGGAACACCTGTGGCCGCGATCCGTCAGTATCACTGGCATAGTGGAAATAGAATCGCGGTATTAATACACGGGCACCGGTTCTACTGGCCGCAACGACTGACTCCGAGAGTCTTCTCCGCAACGAGTCGCTAGCTTCACCACGAGCGTTCATCGCGAAAGCGGATATATCTAGGACCGGGAGCGCGCGAGATCCACCGAATTCGGCAGCGTGTCTTCGAAAACCGGAAAGTCCGAGTGAGTCGAGCGTCTGTAAAAATTCGGTAACTCTTGGCAACGTCGTCAGGCTTCTCTCACGCTCCATCGCGAACTCCCAAGCTGCGTGGTATTCACTCTTGGAACAAAGTCTGGAAACCAAATGAAGAATGATGCGCATATTTAGCGTTCGGTCGGCGACGAGACGAACTTCAGATATGGCTCGTGAAATGATGAGCCGGAGGAGAGCGGCCTGTGTCTCATGCACATTTTAGCGCAATTAGACAAAAAATATTTAGACCAATTATTCTAGCTGTACCAGTTAAATATTCGTTTACACGCTGAATTTTCCCAATCGCCGAATTCTTTTTTCGCTACATCTATTTCTTAGTCATCCAATTCTCTGGTCCATTTGAGCCGGTGCAAAAAAAAAAGACGAAACATTTTTTTTTCAAAACGCTTGTATACATTTAATTCGCTCCATTCAGCCCAAGTATATACAGCGACGGTACGAGCTGTTTAGAATCGGTTGCTGGGAATATTCCGCCGAGGGACACGTCTGAGGTCGCGAGGTTGAAACTGCCAGCTAGGACGAAAGTCTGTGAGGTGTCCTCTTGGACACGCGAAACTCGGGCTGAAACGTGTCCGAGGTAAAGCGGGTTTCAAAGGAACCTGATGTCTGTACACACACATACACACAGACGGACACCGGCACTGACTCACGAAATCGGTAGACGGAGGGTTAGGTGAGCTTGTGAATCCTCGTAGGGCAAGCGCACCCGTTGCAAGAGCCTCGGTCCGGATAACCCTCCGCATCGCGGTAACCAAACGCGTTTAACCGATCCACCCCTCGAGTCGACCAAAGAGACACGACCTGGTGTCGGAGAGCGACGTTATCGATACGAGAATCTCTATCGGCTACGTCGTACAACCCCTTTAGCGATGCAGCTGCGACGAGGAAATTCCCTCGTGCTGCAGCCTCACCATCGTTGGCTACTGTACAAGATCCTTCGCTGCCAGTTCACTATCGGTGGAACTATCGCCGCCAGCACTGGTCTACAAAACAACTATCGCCTCGTTAATCCAAAACCCATAGTATATTTAGTCCTCTTTGTAGGTTTTAAAAGTAAATCAGACTTTACCATCCCTAGCGACAGAACGGTATGTTTCGCTGGGGCTAAACTTTTCGCGAAACTATTGCTGTCAGCACCAATTTTCAAAACTACTATGCTACTGTCAAAATCTATAGTAGAATCATCGTCGCAAACTGAAAGAAGTGGGTCAGATTCCAAATCAATTATCGAACAGTGAACTCAAAACTCTATACTATTAATGCGAAAACTCTAGTCCCTCATTTCTCCGTTGGTCTGTAATGCATCGAATCGCCGGGAGCGTAGTTGTTTCGCATTAGAGACAAATTTCACTCCACTAACGTAAACTATGTGTGTTGTATATGCGGAGTGTGACACATGCCAGGTAGCGTACAGCGGCCGCTGGAGAATGGCAGCGGTGAGAGACTAAAACTAGTTAGGGAGGCTAGTGGCGGTAGTCGTTCTGTTCGGCTTAACATTTTAATTAGGAAAGGCGTGTGGACTGTGTCACATTCGAGTTTGTGCGTGGAACTGATGCACTCTATCTCTCGGTTCCATGTTCCCCAGATTGCACATATATATGTAAATATATATATACATTCACGTATAATATATATGCATAGATACATAAAGGATAGAGTGTGCCAGTAGTACAGCTAGCGCGATGGTCAGCCGCATACACCGCGCTGACGCGCGTTTACCGAGAGATAGAGAGAGCTTGCTGAGGGTTAGATTGTTCCTGACCAAGGTTCTCTACCCTCCTGCCCCTTCCGCTTGTTCACGTGGACACGAAACACTGCAACATCGCTGGTCCATCCCCAGAGTGAGATGGACCGATGGAGATGAAACTATTCTGCATCCGTAGCGCGTTTCGCAAACTAACTCCGTCCTACTTGGGAGGCGGGAGCTCAACCGGTTAGCCGGTCAGCCAGCTACTGCGGCAATGGATAGATTGCTGCTGACCCTTCGGTTAAGTTAGTTCACTGAGCTTCGACGTTGCTGCCGCTGCATGCAGGCGTTCTCTGTTCCGCCCGTCACGGAAGCCCGGCCGCATGCCCCACCGTCACCGGTAGTTTTGTTGCTAATTAAACGCCTCGTGGCTCGTTCGCCATAACGATGTAACACCATCAGCGAGACCCTGCGGCCGGGTGAGCCCGGCCCGACTCTTTCCCGTAACACCGTGCCGGAACATCCAGGAAAATTCTACTGGCACTTCCGATAATCGCGAGCTCCGACAGCGTCGTTAAGCCAGTTTTCCGTAACGGCGAATTCCCTGGCGACCGCAGCGTAAACGCTCGGTGGTCCGGCTGCAACCTGTACCGGCGTTACGGCTTCGATGACGAGAGTTTTACGAGCCCGATAATCATCCCGCAAAGTTACAACGAGCAATTTTCTCCCGCAGCTTACCGAGCATCGAGAGGGTATCTGCGGGAACCGTTTCTCGCCATTCCGTCTTCGGACGAGGATGAAACAATTAAGCGCTCGTGGGTCGTTGGTCTCTCGGACTTGATCGTCAGCGATCGGACGAGCGTGTCCTCCCGAGGGTGGGACAGAGAAGTGACTCGACATCGGTAGTGCAAAATGCATTTAAACGGCTCTAAAGCCGGAGACGATTATCTCGTTCCGGTACATTGAGGATCGTGTACCTCCAGTATCAGTCGTCGTTCGCTGAACAATATTTCCCACGAGCGTTGGGCCACCAGTTAAATGGGCGATTCGTGCGTTTCCCAATGGATCTTGTACCGAAGCTCGGCGACGACGGCTTGACCGCTCATTAAATCTACGTAGTAGAGTCGTCTCCTGAAATACATGCAGCTCTTGGACATGCACTGAAACATCGATGGTACGCACGGGGTAGTTTTAATGGTGGTAGTTCCGGGCCACAGTGCGGAGCAGACGTCTCCTCACTCGAGGCTGTATAATCAGTAGTATAGCCGCGCTCTATGTTCAGACTTGTATGGAACTTGTTAGTCACGGTGGAACGAGCTTCGTTTGTGCACTCTGGAATGGCCGGCTCCATTGGGGTGGATGGTTAGCGACGGTGGATGGCTCGAGCGTTATCCGTCCGTCTCCCTTTGCGGATGTAACAGAGGGACGGAAAAGTGAATGAGTGGGTTGGGCGTGAGCGAGGAATCGCGTAGGTTCCGGAGTGCCCAGGGTAGTGCGAGGAGAAGAATCGAGTGGTCGAACTGGCGTTCCATTACCGAACAGCCGGCCATACGAAAGCTCGTCGAGGGACGAGATGGAGAGTGCCTGGATGCGGTGGTAAATGGATAGAGATACCGGCAACAACTAGCGAAGAAGGAGAGGAGAATGGAGGCAGACAGTCGGCGGGGATTTCAATGTTCGGAGAGAACGACACCGCGAGGACCACTTGAGCGCGATGGGAAACAAAGTACGGGCGATGCCTCGCAGGGCTGCCGCGGGGTGGAGCGTTGAGCCATGCCGGGGACAATTACAGTAACTAATCACATTGTTTTCGTAGCAACGGGAGAGTGTAACACACAGCTGTAATACGTCATAACATTCCGGAACCGACCCACCCCACGCTGTGTGCCACCGTAAACTCTCGCTACACCCTCACGAGGCAAGCACCAACAGCGGCGGCGTCGTCTCATTCCACACACCCTGTTTCTCCGGCAGTCCGCATGCTTCTCGATTCCATGCTTCACGGGAAACGGGTTGGTCTCCCCAGCACGTGACGACCGAAACTGGCGAAACTTGCAACTCCGTCCCCAACCCGAACAACCACCGCAAGACCTCCGTGTACTCCAAAGCCATATTGTTGTTACGCCCTGTGCCTTTCAACTTTCGGTCCCGTTGCCCAAAGTTCGCCGGTGCCATTCGCTTGTAAAAATATATTGTTGATGCCACGTTTTAACGATATTGTTCTCAATGCAAATACATTCGGACTTTGACATGTGCGATTAACTTGGTTAAGGGAAAGACGAAATACATACCCGGGTGCGGTTGGCCCAAGCTCGGACTATGGTCGACCATTGACCGTTGGTCGGCTGCAGGTTAGCAGCCGGTGATCGGATATCGAGTAACGGCCAGCATTGTCGATACCGTCGATTGATAACCGACCCGACGCTGGGCTCGATAGTTGGCGAAATGCATCGCACTGGAGTTGAGCCGGCGTTGATTTATTATCGTAATGATACACGTTATGCGGTGTTCAGTGGACGTTCGCCCACACTGCCGAGCGACTTTGGTCCAGTTCCCGCTACTGACGTTTAGGCTCATTGTCGACAATAAATGTTTATAAATGAGATTCTTCTAATCAGCGTAATGGTCTTTGTTTATCCCAAATCTCTGTAATATATTATTTTATCTCGAGTACTCGAGTATTAACAAATTAAGTTTCGATGAGATTATTTAATTAAAACGTGGATTAATAAAGTCGAATAATAAGTCTCACAAAAATTAAAAACAATTGGTTACTTTTGCATATAAGATTTGAAAAGCCGACACATAGAAATCACTATTAGAGAAATATAACACTAGAAAATTATATCGCCGTATTGCTGATTGATCATTTTGATTCAACGTTGGATGAACATCGGCGCTCAATATCAGGTCAACTTCGTCTGACAACGCTACGCCGATGTTATCGTTCGGTCGGTCTTTCTAACGCAAGCGAACATAGTTGACCTGGCTCCAGCCCGGTTCTGAAACCACATCGGGGCAACCTCATCTTCGCAAGCACTCGCGGACACACTGTTTAAATAAACGAATGGACAAATAATTATTCAATAAAATACTTTTCGAGGAAACGCCGAACGCGATTAATCATTTCCGTCGGCGATTAATTTATTCGGCCCGCCATCGTAGCCCGAAGCTCCGGGCGCGGTTGTTAGCGGGGGATGTATGTGCGATGTCTATGCTTGCCGAACGCTTGTGCAAATCATATACGTCAACATATCCTGCGGCAGTCAAGCGGACTGAAAACTTTTGCCACCTAGCTGCGCGGCAGTTCCAAGTGTGCCGATCGTGGTTGTTTCACTCCCGCTCTCGCCCCGCTGTGCGCGACGGAGAATGTGTGGGTATGCGGTTGTGTGTCAACCCCTCCCTCCGAAAGCGCGACCAAACAATCCAGGACGATTGCAGAGGAGGGAGCAGGAACCGCGAGCCAGCCAGTAGTCCCGGCCAGTGCGTCCAGCTCTTTCGGACTCCATCGGTTTCGCCGCCTCTACGTCACACAAGCGAACTCCACATCCCCTACGGCTACCCACCCGAGCCTCGTTTAGAATCCATCCCCCCCCCCCCCCCCGCCCTTGTGCCCCTTCCACAATCACATGCTACTCTCCCACACACCGAGAAATTTTTCACCGTAAAATTGTTAAACGGCGTTTGAAAAATTCGCCAACTATGCGCCACAACAGTTTTCCCCGCCAGTTACCGTCACACTTTAGTCGGGCGATCGGTGAATTTACCGTCGTATCGCCATCCCTCCTAACGTTCGGGAAAAATACCATCTCCCCCCCCCCCCCCCCCCTGGTGTAGAAACGATTCGCTGTTATGCTTCTCTTCCCTTTTTCGACCCCTATCTGTGTAGTTATCTCTCTATCCGGTATAGTGGCGGTATCGCTGTATAGACTGTTATAGAGTACAGTTATAACACGACCGACCGCTCTGCTCTGCTCCGTCCCGGAGGGAACGAGCCTGCAACACAGGGCGTTAATATCGCCCGAGTGTGGGGTTACTGGTAGCTGCGTACCATCTCGAACCACCGTTACAACGCGAATGTCGCGTTTTACGGGGCGTCGAATTTGTTTCATAGTCCGCGCGATGGTCGCGGCTACGGGAAAGTCAACGGGGGTGTTTCAAGTGTCGGACAGAGTGCGGTAGAGGGAGAGGGATGAAACGCACGAGAATAACCTCGTTTTAACCCCTCGTTGGAATGAAAACGCTAACCGGTTGGCGTTGAGCGTTAACGTTTTGTGAATAAAACAAAACAAAAGTGAACAAACCTCGTAGGTAAAATAAAAAATGAAATAAAAGCCGGAGGCTTTTTGAGGGGTAATACCGGACGAGGGCGTGTTTGCGTGCGGAGTGCCGGAACGCAATCGTTAATCGGTTCACCGAAAAAGGAAAGCAATTCTCGAGCGGGACGATAAAAGGACTCAACGACCGTATATGTGCTCTCGACGATGAGTCGATTGGAGCTTTTCGTTTGTGTTTTTAGCGCGAAAGGGGTGGATATGTCTCGCCCCGGTTACTCAGTGGATTAATGAACCGATGATGCGCGAACCGGGCCACATTCGCCATTTTTTCCATATTTCAGGAGTACACTTCGATCCGACGGACTTGAAAAAAATAAGCCGAAAGTTGCTGGAGAGTGTTCGAGAGGATTGACCTCCCGTCGGTGGTTCCGGGTCGGCGGAACCGTAGAATATCGTCCGTAGGAACTCGCCTTCACTCGCTAGATCGTTAGCGCAGACCGCGAGTCAGGAAAGCGTAGTTTTTCACTTCGATGGCCGGCTCCGTTGGAAGGCGTATCGCTCGGGAGAGGTTGGTTTCCTGCGGGAGAGTCCAAAGAGACCTCTTCCTCGCTGTATCTCAGGAGATACGAGAACCTCCTTCTCTGAGATATTTTCCGAAGTGCGCTCGAGCGAAGCCATCGAGCGCGGCCGGTGGCACCGGTAGCAAGGAGCAGTATCGGTTCGTTATTTTTGCGAGCCCAGACTGAGGAGGGAAAAATCTATCTTCGCGGCTCTCTGTGCCTGCGGTCGAAACGAGCTCCTCAGCATCTCTACGACGGAGAAGGAGTCCGCAGCTACTTCTTGACCGCAACCGTGTGTGCCGTTCGGTGAAAACCACCACTGCATTCAGCGAGCCCAACTCCGAGTTCCGTGACCATTCATGCCTGAAAACTGCAAATCGAATGATTACCGAACCGTTCTGGCACTCGAACCCTCACCTCCAACCTTCCTCCGACTTCATTGGAATATATCGCTTCGGCTGTGCGAGTAAAACCCTTATCCATCGCTCTCCGCACGCAGACAAATTTTTTAGTCGTCACCGCAAACGTCCGTATGCCGACTTCTTTCCATTTCCAAAAGAAATTGTATTCACAGCAAACGTGTTGTCCCGACGAAAATAATTTCGAATGAAAAGAATCTTAACACGTCACGGAAAATTTGCGATTCGTCGAGTGGTCGGAAGTGTAGCCAAAACGAACGAATACCAACAAATACTTTTCTTACTGTAACAAAAATCTGTCGACAACAATTTTATTTCTCCTTGCACGGCAGTGACTGAAATTTTTTTTTTCCTGCGAATTCTCCTGCTGCATCGACCACCGTCATCACCGCCACTGGCGTCCAAGCTTCGACATTCGAGATACTCGAATCTTGCGCGCTTATAGCGCTCCGGATAATAGGCATTCGCATTAATGAGTAGCCGGGATTCCCGTAGTGGGATAGATGAATTGGTCGATAAATCGGGGCGTCGGGTGGGACAAAGCCCGGCCTGGTTTCCTCTCGTGATCGTTTCCTCTGTGCCCGGAACGGTTTCACAGCGCAACAGCTTGACCAACGTCATCGAGCTTGGCGCTTCGGCTTCGGTCAATCAACGAGCCGGGACGTCAGAATCCGCGAAGCAGACAGAGCTGGCTTCCCATCGACTCTCTTTCTCTCCCACTGCTCGACTCTGTCTCGTCTGGCTGGCGAACTCTCTCTCTCTCTCTCCGCTCTCGTAATCTCGTTACCTTCCCGGTTCTGATTACCGACGTTAATCAGGGAATAGCGATTATGCGCGGGTAGACGCGGTGTTGCACAACGGGAGCAGAGAGGAGGAGAGGTAACGATGAGCGGCGCAGATGCCGAACACGCTCGAGAGCTTTTGCGTTCGCGGCTTGGTGGATCCGAGCTTGCTCGGCTCACTGCGGCTCTGCCCTTCTACCTTCTCCCCCTCCATCCCACCTCATATATCTCTGCCTCGCCTATTTTGCGTGGAACTTGATTATCCGATTAGTCCCATCTGCCGTTGAGCGCTGTTGCTCCCGGCCCGCGATCGTGAACTATTACGGGGCCTTTAATCTCGTGGAAGGCCGGCTAGTGCATATCTCGGAACGATAATCGGTATCGGTAGAAGCAACGAGTTGCACCGGAAATGGGAGCGAATTTTTTTTTCTCCTTACTTTTCTGTTTCATCGACGAAAATAAAATCCTACTTGTAAAAAAAATGATACGGTTTTTTAATTCTGACACTAAGGACGCATCAGACACCGGCAATGTAATAATAACTCACTGGTTATTAAAAAAATTGATAAAACAACCGGGAAAATTTGTAAATAAACGAGATTTGGTGAATGTACGGATCATCCTCACGGTGTGAGTAAATTGTAAGTCTTGATAACTGATTGGTAGCAAAATTTCCGGAAAGTTTTTATCTTGCACCGAAATGTAACGGAAACTGATAGAAGATGCAGTTTATCGCTGTGAAATGCAAACTGTATGTTGGCCTTTAGGTTGTCAAAAAAATCGTAGTCGTTCATTATCATTTGCGAAACGTGTCTGTAGCTCGCGAGGCGCGTTGATTGCTGCTCTTCGCTATGAGAGGGGGAAAAAAATTACCATTGAAATGGTCTCGCCATGGTGCAAGATTGCTTCGGGGCACGTAGTTGTTACGAAAGCGATTTTCCATCGTGTCGTATCGCGTATCGAACAGCCCCCACAGCAGACAGTGAAATTTTGCTCGCTAAGGCTTTCGCGCGGGTTGGCCGGCACGCAATTCTGAAACTCCTCGTTCGTATACTTCTGTTTTCTCCCGAGCGCGCTCGCCCCATCAACTGCCCCCGGCTCCTCCCCACCGATTCATTGTATTATCTTCGAGAGGAAGAACGGTGGCTGATGCGGTATTAGAAGAGAGGCAGAGGGGATTCTCTCTTTCATGAGAATCTTTTCCACCGCAAGCTAGCAAAGCTTTTTCCACTTCGCTCCTTCCACGCCCTCAGCGTCTCCTTCTCAGAAATAATTGAAACGTCGGGGCATTTGATTCATTTCTCGCGACTCTCTCCTCCCACTCTCGTTTTATGCAGAGGCCTCTTCTCTCCTCTTGTCGTCTTTCCTCCTGATCGTCGCCGAAACACACGGCAAAGCGCTCTTCTTCTTCGTCTTTGCTTCTTCGTCTTCTTCCTCCGGTCGTTTCTTTCGCAAATGCAGCCTCTTCCGATCTCTCGGTCTCTCCCACAGCGAGGGGTGTCAGTCGAGAGGCAGTCTGGAGCTTCTGGTCCTCTCCGGCGGCAGCCCCGGAAACCCACCGGTGAGTGTACCGAGGGGGAATGAAAAAGAAGAGAGGGTTGAGGCAGGTCGCGAAGATCGCGCGATAGGGCATGAGAAACGTCAAAGGCTCCTATCTGATTGGACGAGACATCTCTCGAGACTCTCTCTCACTTTTTCTTCTCTCCCTTATTCTCCGCCGTCCCTCTCGCTCTCTCTATAGGAATGCACTTATCCGATTGGCTGGTGCAATTCCGTCGCGTCAGCTCGACTCCGCGAAGCGGCACAGCGTGTGCGGATGGAAGCGTCGCCGACGACGCCGACGTAGCGACGTCTGCGGGCTGGGTTATACCGCTGGTCCACGGCACATGGGGTGAGACCCCGTCGCGATTTTTCCCTCTTCGCGTACATCCACACACACACGGCACGCGGACTGTGCACCGCATGCATCTCGCGACTTCTTTCGCATCACCCATAATATCCTACCAAGTTTTATATCAGATAAAAATTTACTCGGATTTGAAGCCCCCACACAGTTCCAGAGATATTCCAGACTTTTCTTTTATCCTTTATTCATCTCCGTTCACTTTCGGTATGAGGCGTTTGTCTCCGGTGGCTCGCTGAGCCCCTATCGCGGCATGGTATCTCTGTCCCATAAATTTCATAACTGCTCCCGAACAAGATTCCGATGAGGAAACTTCATTGGGCGCTGTCGGTTGTCGATCGGATATCTTGATCGCTTTTTTCTTGGGTTACGTGGAAGACAGTCTGGTCCACGAAACTAGACAGTTTACAATATACGTATAATACCTCCACAATGTTTCCGGCAAGTGGACCTACGATAGATACCCATAGAACATTTATTTTGCGTCAACCGTATATGATTCGTTTTTTTACACAATTTTTTCAGACCTTTTCTCAAATTAGACCGAGGTCGTTGACGACCTCTCATTTCTTGCCTCCCTGCTGAGATACATTAATACTGAATATCGCGCGACTGTCTCTCTTCCGTTGGCGGGGTAGTTCCGCGGCGCATCCAAACGACCGGGTGAAACGCGCTCGCACCAGGGTGTTTGCCACTGGGCTCAACGGAAACGTACACACTGCTAGAATTCAATAGTGCGCTTGTACCCTCGTGGTCATCTAATATACAGTGTGTCCCACATGTTTCGCGATGCGCGTCATTCCGCTCCCCTTTGCCCCTCCGCTCACCCCAATTCGCTCTCCTGAACGCGACCCCCAGACATTATTTATGATCCCTCGGCGGTCTCCGGAGAGTTGTGTGTCCGGCAGCGAGCTGCTGCGCCCTGCTATCATCCAGCTTGATGCCGTTCCTTCGCTTCCTCTTCGTCACCCTGGTTATCGTTCCTCTCGCCTCCTCTTCTTCCTCGCCCCTCACACCGGATCCTTCCCATCCCTCCCGTTCTCTTCTCTGGCGTTGAGCGAACGTATGTCTCGGCGCACTTTACACTCGAGCCACAGGCGGCAACCCTTTCTTCCCATTCATCCGGCCTCGCACTCATCATCCCCTTTGACGCTGGACTTTGGCTCGAGAGTTTTTTTTTTCGAGATCCAGGAACCCGTGCGCGTTCGGCTTGCGCTCGCTCTCGAAGGGGTCCGAGCCGAGGAGAATCGCGCTCGCCGCTTTCTCTTACAGGGGTTGTGAGGAGTTCTTGCCTGCTGGTCGGGGAGAAAGTCTTCTTCAAAGGCTCACGAAAATTCCTCCTTTCCGGCGAAATCCACCAAGGAAACCGGAACAGGTCCCACTCTTCCGCGAGCGGCTACGAGACGCTTGCCAGAATCACCCTTCTCAATCTTTCCACCCCTTCGAGCTTTCTTTTCCCATCCGTCGTGTGTGCGGTGTGTTTGCACGTGGTTGCCGTGGCTTGTGTGCGGGTAGCCTTTGTGGCGCAAGGGACGAGGCCGAGAGGAGTCTTTACTCGATCTCTCGCTTACACGCTCCGCGAAGCGCGATTGTTTCCGAGCGTCTGCGGAGAGAACGAAAATTTTGGGCCGGCGGATTTTTTTTTCACATTTTTTTTTTTTTTTTCATCGTAATGAGGAGACGGCAAAAAATGAAAAACGTTCGGAGGAAAGTTTGATTGAGAAATCGTGAAATCGGAAGCGAATGATTGAATTATATATTCAACGATTCATGGTGTAGCAATATCGAATGGCCGGGGCTGGGAATATAGAGAAGCGAATGTGTGCGCTCGCATGTGTGTGTGCCAGATTCGTTGATTCGTTCGTTCGCAGCTGAATCGTTAAGCGGGGATAATATTCGCTTCACAGGCATTGTTTCGATGCGGGTGTGGAGTAGCCGCGGCGTGGTAGATGGGAAAACGGCCGCGGAGCTTTCATTCGGTCCGACATCCGGAAATCGCGTGCCCGACGCGACGAATAATTACGTGCGGTGCGGTGTTGGAACGCTCGGGAAAATCGGGAACGCGGAAGGGACGCAAGACTCAATGCTCGAAAAGTAAAATGAGAAAAAGCTCGTTCGGCTTTTTGGATTGAGCATACATGTACACACATGTATGTTTAGATTTGGTCGATCGTCTCTGATAACCTAAAAAGTCGAATATTAAATACTTCATTCGGCAACTGTCGAAAAAAATTGAGACTGGTGGCAGATTTATTAATTGCGTCCGTCAACCAAAAATTCGATGGTTCGAAGAATTGTCGAACAGTAAAATTGGTATCAACGTTTTTTATCCACCAACCTTCATAATTTTTTCCTCGATAATTTTAGACAAAAAATATTACAGATTTCACGAAAATATTGCACATTATTTAAATTTTTTCGCGTTGTACAAAAATGTTTCTTTATTAATTTTTTTCGGTGTAAAATTACCGAAAAAAGTGTGTTCTTTGTGGAAAAAAAGTTCGTCAAAATTTTTCTTCGCTGTGTTCCAGTAGATCCGCGACATTTCAAGTGGGTAGGTTGACGGATGCGAATAACAGATCATCGCGCGATAACGGTAGTGGAAATTTTTCCGACGACTGTAACTATTCTAGATGCGAAATAGGCCGTGAAAAATAGAATGCCGAATCAACGGCGGTAAAAAATAAACAAATACCTCGCAGCCCCGTTGTGTTACAACGTCGTGGTCCTTTTTTCGGAAAATGCCCCGATGCGCGTCTTTCTCATCGCGCACCGTACTCATCTGGCGCGCACGGTTTTGTGAAATCGGCTTAAGTACTTTTTCATCAACGCAAAGTGCGCTCGCTCTCTCACGCCGAGCAAAAAGCTTTACTCCCATTGTAATGAACAAGAGCTCGCCAGGAACACTAGCAAGGCAGCGGCAGATTCGTCGCAATCAGAACGAGGAGATATGAGAAGAAGTGAATGAAGGAATGCTATTTCAGCGTGACAATTTCGAGCCACGTGCATAGAGAAAAAGAATTCTATTTCTTACTGTACCGAATACTTCCCCGGGGGAATGTCCGTATAGATAGTTTCTGACAGTACACATTCAATTGGTAAAAGTATAATTACGGCTGCAACAATATATTGTTTTTCATCGCCGTACACTGTAAAGAAATTCGTGTGAAGATTAATGAACACGACTGGAATTTTCGCATAAACTGCTCCGAAAATTTCAAAAAATTTTAGAAGAATATATTTCATGCTAAAAAGTCAGTGCTACTGTTTTTACTGTGTAATTTAACTCACTTTCGGACCAACATTGCTGTTTACCATATTCCAAAAATCCTCGCTTCGGCGACGTTCGACGTATTTCGTTCGATTCAACGTGTCGCACGATTCGCGAGTGGAATACGAAAGAGCCAACGACAAAGACGGTGTGTTCTCTTTTTCAGGGCTGACTCTCACCCGTTCGTTTTCCGCTTTCTGTTACTTCGTCCAAGCACCGGGCCAGCCGAACCCGCACAGACATCGACGTCGACGGCGATCCACCGCGAGCTTTACCACTCGCGGCGGCTATGGAATTATTGATCTACGACGCTGTGGACCGCGATTTATTACTGCGGATAATGCATTCGGAATGCGTTTAACTGGCGAAACCAACGGGGCGGCGTTACGCCTGAGCGCTCCGTGACTTTGTTCCCTTCGGCGAGCCCGTTTTCCCTCATGGATGCCCTCCTCTTCCCGCGCGGTATTGGAGTAGCTCTGCGCGCCTTGCGAGAGAGGAAAAATAAGGGATGGTTTTGCTGGGTTCCGAACCCGGCGAAGAGTTATAAAAAAAAGTGGCAGACATGGTATACGCCAAGTTGCACCAGCAGGAAACGCAATCTCGACGCGAGAGGCTAGACGTGCCGAGGCTATCGCGCTCCGTTTCGAACGAAAATTCAATGACAGTTCGGCGGGAGGAGAGCGGGAAAGGGAGCGAGATATGTTTCGTCGATCGGGGGAGTTGTGAGATACATGCTGAAACTCCACGGCGATGTCCTCTCAAAGTCTGCCGAAAGCCTCGGAGCTCTTTCCTTCAGCGGGCTTGACAATTTTACGGATGTCTGAGGATTCGTTCGGGATGTCAAACTTTAAATGGTAGCGCGAGTCCACTGTCGATCGGATTTCTCCGCAGCATCCGCACCGGACCTGCGGATGATCAAGTGGGGCAAAATTGTTCGCGTGCACCGAATTTTTTCCACAAGTGTGACGCGTCATTTCGCTTCGATAGGTCGATGCAAAGACGAAAATCCGGCTCTATCCGGAATAACATGTGTCCAGAGAACTTTAAATAAAAGCAATCAGTCTCATATAGACTGACTCTCGGAGATCTTTCAATGTCTGCTGAAGTCCTCGGAGTTCTTCTCTGACGATTCATTCGGGATATCAAATTCTAAAAAGACGAGATTCCTTCGCAGCATCCGAAAGACCTGCGAACAATCAAATGGACCAAAATTATTGGTATCAAAAAATATTTTCCAATAGCGCAAGGGGTGATTCTCCCTCGGTAGGTCGAATTAAAAACAAAGACCCGAGTCTATCCGAAATGCCATATGGCTAAAGAACTTGAAATAAAAGCAATCTGGGCTTCTCAGCTGAGGGTGAGATAAATTCGATGGAAAGCGCTTGGAGGCGCCCGAGAGGATAAATGGATGAGGAGAGAAAGCACGAGGATTCTCCCATCGGCGAGGTCCTCGCACGAGCTTCCGGTTTCCCGCGCTCCATCATCTTTCTCACTCCCTTTGACCGTCCCTTCGTTTTCTTTTCTCCGGTCGCAAACTCCCGGGGCTTTTTCTACCCCCCAGAGTTTCCTCGGTGTCGCGTCGGGGTGGCTCCTAGCTTGCGGCTTCGAGGACGGGAGATAAAAAAAACTCTAACCGAGAGAAGCCTGGCGAAAGACAGATAGATGGGTAGATAGAAAGAAAGAATCTGGGGAGCCCTCCCCGTCCGACTCTTATGTTTTCCTCGGTTCTCACTTTTCCGCTCCTGGAAGAATCCTGGCCTTGTTTTCTCCAGCGTCGACTTGCGTCCGCCTCGCTCATCCGCGAGGTCTCTCGCAACTCTGTTTTGTCCCGCCGGTGTGAAATCGTCGAGGGGAAAGAGAGTGACTCGGTTGCCAGCACGCAGAGTACATTTAAATAGCGCATTACGAGGTGCTTAAAAGACACCCGGCAAAGAAAGAACGACGGGAAAAAAAAAATCGTATAAAGAATAATAAAAAAAAATGTTCTTCGCGCCACAAAGTCCAAGTAAGAGCGTTAGCGGGCGAGAGACCGGGGGACGTCCAACCTTCCGACGCCTTGGGTAAATCTTCCCGTCCCTCCGAGAGAGATTCCGGGGGAAAACTAAACCAAGAACGAAGCTTTTTCCATCCACCCTCGAGCTATATATCTCTTTCACTGTGCAACTCAAAGAATCGCGTGAATAACTTTGCGACAAGTCGCCAACGAGGATTCCACCTGGCCGACTCCGGCGGGTGAGTGTGTCTTAGGCTGCTGCGTGAATAAAGTATAAAGCCTCGCTATCGGAGCCGCGGGACGCGCCAAAGAGTGCGAATAAATAAGGCATGAGGAGAAAATGAAAGTCGGCCGTTTCTCGGGGAGACGAAAAAGGGATTAAAACAAAAAAAAAAAAATTATCAAAAAAATTGCCCCACTAGTCGGAGCAGCGCGACCAGCGCGATGGCCTTTCCGATGCGTTTTTAACCCGGGGTAAAAGACTTCTAACTAGTAGCCAGCGCTGGGCGAGAAAGAACCGGGTGTAATCGCGAGCTGAGAATCGAGCGTTTTTACCGAGCCGTAAATTTTCTCGTAATCTTCCGGAGGCGACGGAGGCGGAGGACGGTCGGGACCGGCGAATTCGCGAGTAGTCAAGCTCGCGAAGCTTTTTCCCGAGGCCTCTATTACAGGCCCTGGCACGCCGGTACCGCGCCGCTGCTGGTGTGCCGCACCGGTGAGGGAGCACGGCGCATTCCACGAAGGTGCGAGCGAGCAGAGAGAATCGTGTGTGAAAATGGCGAGTGGTCGGTGGCCGCACGCGGGCCTTGTCGTGGCCGATAAAACGCGCTTTATCCGAACCTACCGCGAGCCAGCGCGCGGAACCAGGACCGCTGTCGTGCATCGGCGTCGCCGGGACGCTCGATTGGCCGCTGACGCTGCAATTACTCTCGCTAACCGTCCACCCTTTCTCCCCCTCCACCGCGAGCCCCTCGCTCACGACCCTTTTATACTATAAAACTCAATTATTCGAGCGTTAAATTTGCAACGTATTTCGGGTCAGCCGAAAATCCTTCAAATTGTATCGACCAATACGTGAAAGGATCGCGGTGATGGGTATTGAGAACCAAGGGATGCGTTTCTTACCGCCGGATTTTCGAAGATCCTTTTTTCCGTTCACCATCCGAATGCTCAAAAAAATCTAAACGGGGCCCGAAGAAATTATCTTGCCGGAAATGTTTCGCTGCTCACTGGAATTGAGCTTTTTTACCATGAGTGACTCAGCTTTTATGAATGAAAGTGGAATCAAAGAGCGATAGTTACGCAGGGAAAGACACCCGGAGAAAAAAAGGAAAACCACGGAAAAAATGTTGGGCCTGAAGGGACCACTCTCGTAAATTCCTTAAAAAACTAACCGGGACCGGGAGAAATTATTTCGCCGGGGAAGGTTTCGCTGCCCGCTGAAGAGGAGCTTTCTCACCGTGAGTGACTCCGCTTTTATGAATCAAATTGCAATTGAAAAGCGATAATTACGCGGATGGAGGGGTGGTTTAATGGGGACCCTTTAAATACGAGGATTAACGGCACTCTTCAGTCCCGGGAGTAATGTAAACCGACCGAGCGACTGGAAGGCTCTCTCCTCGATCCGTTGGCGCTGTACACAGAGATGGATGGAAGTGGAGCGTCGGTTGTTCCAGCGGGACGAAGGAAATTGGAGGAAGAGGCAGAGAGAGTATACACAATGGCTTTCGCATCGGGTAGGGAAGAAGGCGCGGAGGCGACGGGGAGAAAATCCCGGAGCGGGGAAGGAGGAGGTATGAGAAAGCCCGTGGCCGTACGGAAGACGACGACATGGAAGTGGCAAATGGATCTCCCGCTCCATCCCCATCAGCTTCGAGCCGCTGCCGCGAAGCCGGAAATGAACGAAATGGTCGCTAAGCGAAAGGGGTTCTTTTCTTTGATCGAGCGACCAGGGTGGAAGAGAACGAATGCCGAAGCCCACTCCCGATAGGAAGCGGTGCTGTGAATGCTGAAGATCACGTCGTTGCTGGACGAACCCGAGAGCGAAGAATTCCCGGATGAGAATCCTTCGTTACGTAGCTTCTTCCACGGCGCATTGGATTAATCAAACGTTTAATTTCCCTGGACCATTTTTCATGGTTCCATCACTCAGGGCTCTGCCTCATGTGCGACGGTAATGAAGTATGCTCGTCCGTAAGATTCCTCGCTCCAGCTGGGTGCTCGATCAGACTTTTGCATTATTACTAACATCACCGTCTCTTCTCCTCAACATTGCAAAACTCGTCGCTCGAGGTTTGATGATGTGGTGATGAGATGACATGATCATTAGTGTCAAAGTGGATGGCTTCGTCACACAATTTAATCCTCGCACGACGCGTCGGATTAATCAACCGTTTAATTTCCCTCGACTATTTTTCATATATCCATCACACGCAACTCTGTTTCATGACGGATGGTAATGAGATACCTTTCTCCGGAGAATTCGCTGTTCCAGCTGAATATGATGCCTACGCCATCAGATTTTTTGTTTTCTTATTTTTCCTCTGCAGGTTTCCATTACAGATGATGATGAATCCGCACAAAAAAAAAAATACAGTAAAAAAATATGGAAAATGGAAGGACAAAAAGTATGCTGAATCGGAATAAATAATACTCAAACCATACTCTCATATGTTGCTGGAGAGTATTAAGTATGAATCTAGTATAGTACGAAGCAATATTCGAGTATCAGGTATAGAGCTTATATATAAATCGAGGTTCGCATACCAAGTACGAAGCGTGAATCTAAATTGGTATGCAAGCTTCATACCTGATAATTGAATATTGCTTCGTACTGACTTCATACTCGATACTCGTATATTTCAACGTATATTAAATTGATAACCACATCTCTTCCGCGATAGATTGGAGGAAAATAATTTGAATACTATTTAGTCCAGTGCAGCGTACTTTCGATACCTCGTTCCAGCTGGCTACATTCACGTTTCGATCGTTTGCCAGCGTCATCAGATCTTTCCTTTTCTCCCATTCCCTACTGAAGTTTGCAAAACAGCTACGGCATCCATTTCACGATGCCTGAAGATGATGTGTGCATTAGTGTCAAAGAGGATGGCGCCCAGTTGTTTGTCAAGGAAGAGGTGGCCTGTTGATGACAGAGGGTCCAACCCTGGCCACTTTCTCCCAAGAATTCCCGACCTCGTCTCTCGTGCGCCCTCCGTCTCGCTTATTTCTCGCTGCACCCCTCGCCAATCGTAACTAGAAGGCTACCCTCTCTGTAACCTCTCCTTTCACTCCCCACCGCCCCTCCGCCTCTTTATCTGGTTCTCCACCCTCGCCGCACCGGTTCCCCAACCGGAGAATAGATATCCGACTCTTTGGTCCCCCGTAATCTCGAGAAATAACTCAACGATCCTCCACCTTCGTCGCCGATCGGCTCGGAGCTGAATCGGCCGATTCACCCCTCACCCCAGTACCTCCGTCACCTCAGT
Source organism: Listrodromus nycthemerus (assembly GCA_963978505.1). Lineage (NCBI taxonomy): Eukaryota > Metazoa > Arthropoda > Insecta > Hymenoptera > Ichneumonidae > Listrodromus > Listrodromus nycthemerus. The sequence continues at coordinate 3,825,177 of OZ021687.1, forward strand.
CTGTAACCGAATGACTTCTCATTCAAGGCCCTCACGACCGCTCCTTTCTGCTCACAGCGATATATCCAGAACACCCCTTCGATCCCGCCGATATTGCGCCACTATAACGACACCGACATTCGATCCTGAATTTCCTATATTACACATATTTTAAGTAGAAATAATAACAGACATATATACGCACTATTGATATCCAGTGTTATTATCTACCGTTGAATGGGGGATTCGGGGGCTTCTGGACCGAGAACCGGCCCGATAAACGCAATATTCGATGCCTCACGGAAGACGCCGAAGGTCTCTATAGCCAGGCTATCCTTCTATCATCCCTTGAACCTTTCCCCTCGCTGCTTCCTCCCTCGTCCGCCCCGTCTCTGGGGCTTCGAATCGACGCTTACCCCGTTTCTCATCTCTCGCCCTCGCCGATCTTCCCTGCTCACAATTCGCTCCGTACACTCGTACTCTCACCTCATCCTCCCCACCCTCACCCGGACTTTCCTCTTAGCTCTTCCTCCGGCCCCGCTCGTTCCTGAGCGCCGCTCAGAGCTGATCCATATGTAACGCGAATGAATATTCAACCCCTCTCCCCCGGCATGGTTACCTCCTCCACGACCGGCCCCATCCAAGGCTCCGTGTGTGTGTGTGTGTGTGCGTGCGTCTATCGGTGAGCGTTCTACCACTGTAACGGTGAACGAGACGAAGAACCATTCACGTGGAGAACTCGGTAGCTCTCGAGCACGACCGTGCCACCGTGGCACGGATGGAATATATCCGTGGCCCTTTCCCTCGCTCCGGTGTACTCTGTGCATACCCTTTCGCTATCTCTCTCCCTCTCTACCTCCTTCGTCCTCGGGAGTCTATCGTGCGATCCAACGCTGCCGAGCCGCGTCGAGATCTTGAGTGCACTGATAGCAGCGCGGCGGTCTCGAGAAGGGATATGGAAAGGGTTTATGGGCGGTGGGTAGGCAATGCCTGAACTACTCTCGTCTCTCGTTTGGGCTCCAATGTGCTCCCTCGGAAACTGGCACGAGACGGATAGAGGCGATGGAACATTACGTCGCTTGATTGTGCGTCAGCGCTTGCTCTTGAAACTTCGGACCGGTGTGTGCATCGGTCGATGTCAACGCCGCCAGAAATTTCGAACCGTTAAAGCAGTTTCCGATGTCACTTCTGGCTTATAAAAATCATTTTACAGAAATACGAGACTTCCCGTCGATTGATTTATTTTACACGATGAAAGTGACCCATTTCCGGTATGACGTGACTTTAGATTGAAAACATTTGATTTTCAGACCGGAAGTGACGGATTTTGGGTAAAATTGACAGACATTTTCGTAAAATGGAGTAAATTTTTTTGTGAAATTAACACAAGACAAATTTTAGACGTTTGCGGACACGAAAGTTCGTCACCTATTTTCCGATATGCTATTATGAATATAAATAAATTTAGTTTACATTCCATCGAAAATTGTTGACAACCTTTTTAATAGAAAACCCGAGAGTCTTCCTTTTTTCATTATCTCTATCTCGATATTAAGAGGTCATTTTTTGCAACCTGCGAACTCGGGAAGACCACGTTCGCTCGAATTTTCCGCTTGGACGATTGATCGAAAGCAATTTTATGGAGACTCTTCGCGGGCTCGGGGGTCGAAGGGGAGGGGAAGGAAAAAAGTTGCGAAAAGTATTATCGACAGTGCCCGACCGTACGGCGTACCGTGACCGTTCCATTTCGCTGAGGAAAGAAAATGTATATATAGAGGTCGGTTGGAAAAGAGGCGGAGGACAAGGGATTAGCCACGCTTACGCGGTGAACCGAGTTTTCCAGCTTTCCTTCTCGATCCCCGTTAAGAGACGACCGCCTGGGCGAAGAGCACGAGGACTCCCGCTCGCCTCCCGTGGAAGGCGAAGCCAGTAAGGACGAGTCTCCGGTTGGACCGCTAAGCGGCCACGGTGCCGTGGCGTACGAATGTGTTTACCCCGCACGTTTTAGCCGTGCTCGAGAAACTTTGCCCGAGAATGGAACGACGGGGAAAGGAGAGAACGCCGAACGAGAGTTTTCCCCGGGGCTCGTTTCCTTACCGCGCGGACAACGTACTTTACTGCGCTGCTTCACGTATATAACCAACCATCGTCTCCTCTTCCGTTCGCCGGTGAAACCCGCCCACTCTCCTCCTCTCCTCGTTCAACGCGAAAATTCGAGATTTATGGGGTAGTTTGCGAGGGGAGAGAGCTGCACGCTTCTCTCCAGCCGGGTACATATCGCTCGGGAAACCCCCGAGAGCGCGAGACCCGCCGCTTTAAAATTCATGGAGAACGGAGCGCGCCGCGGCGAACGCTGTGCTGAATCTCGCTCAACGACGACGACGCGACGTCGGCCCAAAGTCCTCGACTATCTTACCCCGTGCCTCGATTAAGCGAGAGCTTTTCTCTATGCACCTAATCTTCGAGGATCTCTGTACTTCGCCCGGTTCCCGCAACGCCCTCATCGGTCCCTTTTTTTTACTGTAATACATTCGACAAACTCCTTCGACGTACCTTCAGATTTATCGTCCAGGAGTTTTGCCGATTTATTCCAATCCGCGGAGATTTCGAAGCATTTTTCCGAGGGTCTCGGGCGTGTTTTCGAACACTTGGAATATCCCGTATGAGTCACTTTCGAGGCGACTTTTCCGCCGTAGCGGAGGTCGTCCCATCGTCGGGTCGGCGAAGTTTCAACGAGGAACGTCAATTGGAATATATTAACTCGAGCCCGCTGGCAATGCTCGATGTGGTCGCGTTCGACGCTTTTGTGTCGGGATAATACCTACGTAAAGGCCAATTTTATCATCGCAGATCTTCCTCACCACCTTTCGAATCAACGTCGTTTCCGCTCTGTTCAACGTTTGCTGTATTCACCTTTTCCCACGACCCGCTAGGTCGTCGAGGATTCCGTCGCACGGAGCAGAGTTTCGAAGACGCTTCTGCAGCCGTTCTCTCGCGCCAACCTTACTATCCTCAACCGCGATCTCGGATTCTTTTTCAGAAACGTCCTCGTTCCATGCGCCGCAAAACGCCCCGCTCCATCGCACCTTTTGCCGTTTCACCTTTAGTGAAATTCTCGCCCCTCGACCCGCTTTTCCCGCTTCCCTTTAGCGGCCTCTTTTCTCTCTTTTATGCTCTTTCTGGCTGCCACCGACGCTCTCTCAATGACTCCTTCCACTTTCCGACTTTTTTTCCACATAGTTCCTCGCTTCCAGCTTTCTCTCCTTCGACCTCGTTTCCCGTCCTCGCCCGATTTTTGCTCATCGTTCGTGGAGCAAATATTTCTCCACCATCCCCGCGCCACCTTTTTCCGGCAACATGTTTCTATCATTCCCGGTTGACGGTCGTCAAAAACGGAAAATCCACACGACACTGTGGCAAAGTGGAAAGTGCTCTTTCTCCTTGTGCCGCACAGTTTTGTCTACTTTGCTCTTCGACTTTGGAAACGTTTTTCTACGATTTGCGGACCGAACGACGTTCAACGATACGACAACACTTTTTGCCGAAGCGAACGCATAATGGACCTCGTTGTTGACCGCACGAGAGTTTCGCTAAAGTTCGAAATACCATTGTTGGCTTCTTTTTGGTTTTGTCTCCCTTTTTTTGGGGGGATCTAAGCGCGATTGTGTTCCTGCCGAGCATTCCGCTGTCCTGTGCGGAACCGTCGCATTTTTCTCTTCGGAAAGGTTGTCCGATACACACACAGTCGCGGGGAGAAAATTGTATAACACATTATCGTTTGCCCCTGGACGAGAGTGTTAACCCTTTCTAAATTGCGCGCTAACTTTGTTGCGAGAGCAGCCGCGTTCTGTGATTTTTTGTCTCCCGATCCGAGGACAACCTCGGAGGATACGCGAGTCCCCTCTGCTGTTACCACAATCGCTTTCTCGTGCTAGAGGGGAAGGGGCGACGGGGAATTTAGGTGAAAAATACCAAACCACTAGGCGGAAAGGCCAAACGAAGGAATGCGCCAGAAAAATCCTCTTGAGAGCCCGCAGACTGTTCGAATGAAATTTCTCATCGCGAATTCGACCACCGAGGACCAGGGAGAAAAAGCGGTCCAGCTGTGTAGCGTTTCCTGTGTCTCGCGTGCTTTCTCCCTTCTAATTTCAGAATCCTGCAAACCGTCTCTAGCGAGCTTCGAGTCCTTTCTAGCGTACTCTCAATGAGCTCGAGAAGTTCGGTATTTCATCTTTTTCTTAGTGAGAGAAACTCGACGGATTTTCCTTAACGAACCGAAAGAGAAGTGTTACCTCGGATAGCAGTGAAGTATGATCAGAAATTTGCGATTAATCGGTTCAGTCGCTGGCATCGAGAATTTCGCCAAGGAAGTTCGGAAGGGTCTCCGGCATGTTGGGCAGGAGATGACATCGATCCTGCCGGAGTGAGTCCAATAGAGGGAACCGGGTGGTTCCTCTTGTCTCGCTCGGTTATCCGGCCCTCGTGTGCGAGACTCTCGCATGGGAACCTCGTAGGGTTAGAGGTGATCGATTGTTTCACGGCTACCGCAAACACACGAGACATGGGTCCGCTTCGGCTCTCTTGGGATTCCCGGTTTGTTCCGTCACCCTGCGGAAGACGCAGGGCGCACACTCGGCAATCTTGCGTTGCCTCGATCCGTGCAGTGCCTTTGATATCGCAGTGTGCCACGGGTACAGAACAAACCACCCTGTTCTCCACCTTCATGAATGTGCAAAGTAGATCAGTTCCTCGTGAACTTGGAGGCTTGCCTCGACCCGATCGTCCCAATCAATTTCTTCGTTTTACGACTTCGGTATGAACTTTGAAAAATGAACGAAATAATTTCCGTCGCTGTAGGGTTCCCGAGGACTGCGGGGACGACCGTCAATAGATAACGAACTGCGCGTCGTCTCATCATTCCATTACGAGCAAATGGGCCGAATTCAATATTTCAATTCACCGAACCACGATGTTGGTCGACAGAGTAGAACATTCCCAGACGTGGATTCACCTGAACCGAGCGACTTCGATCATTAATCTTTTCTCCGTAAAGTGTATTGCCAAGTTGCCTTGAGACGTGGAGATTGCGTGAGCGTGAGATGGAGAGGATGAGATGGAAAGTGGGTTTACAAGCTTCGGAGAACCCTCGTCAAGATTTCACCCCTATGGCCCTTGGTCGGTAGTCTGTGGTCGCTACTCAAGCTCCCTTAGGTCGTACTCGGGTGGGCAAGCGGGATCCCGTAGAGTAGATCGTCCTGGCAACAGGCGTTAGCAATCCGGTTTTCCGTTTTCTTTTTCGCGGATGAATCCATCGGGTGTAGAGCGGAAACTGGATATTCTTGTTATCACGGTAGGATGTACGTCGGAGGGTTAATGTCGTTTTCACCTCTCGCACACGTATCCATTACCGTTCGGTCAACGGGGGTGAGATGTTTCGCCGGCCTTGTCACTGGCCGAAGCTGCTGGTCGAAGACGAGTGATACACGGTGGTTGACCTCGTCGTTAGCACCCCTGGATCAATCCGGATTCTCCGCAGTCTGCCACCGATCGGTCATCTTTAACCCCGAACGACAACCGATTTTGTGCCACGCAGGCGCATAATGCGGCGACTGTTAAAATTGATGCGTTTCTAACGTTGTATCTTGCATGTTACGCATCCGTGCTGAAACCCTTAACGGCGAATGCAATGCCCTATAATCACCTAAAAAATCCATAGATTTCTAAATCTATTGTAAAACATATGTATGAAAAAATCAATTGTGTAATTAACAATTTTTGTGTTCTCTGATGTTCACCATTGATTTCTAGTTGATTTCACAAAACTTATTTGTAGAATGGAGAGACAATTTTGGTCATCGGACAAAAATGTTTTGTTATTAAATTATTGTTTAACGTATCAATGAATCTGAGCCATATTTTCTACTTTTATCAATTTGACGTCGATCTTACCATTTTTATGTGAATAATAGTTTGCGGTCGACAAATTTCATATCGGATATTATCAAAGTCCGCAGACACGATGACACGAGTCCACATCAAGGAATTTCTATTCCACCGTCGAATTTTGCATTGGCGATGTGACATCCACGGAACTCCAACTGTACTTTCTGATTCCGGAGTGACATTGATTGTAATTACGAATTCGTATTTGTGGGTTATCCAAACGGTTTCTCTAATTGGCGGCGATGGTTTCGTAAAGCTCGAATAACGAGAGGGGGGCTTATACACGTCGGAAGGCGAAACTTTCCGTGTGTCGACAAGCATGTACACCCCACGGAATGTTTATTTGGAGTGGAGCTAACGTCACGTACACCCGACGTATCGTCGTCGACACCGCACCCTCGAAGCGAACTGTATTGACACGAGAAAGTGGCGCCTCTTCGCTATCTGTTTCTCCCTGCCGGCCGGTGTTGCTCCAGTTTCAATCTTTCACCGACTTTCCGAGAGAGCGGGGCAAAATGGACCATTACCAATTTCTTTCAGGGCACTGAAAAGGTCCCGAAGTATGCACCTCTTCGCTCCTGGGCCGCTCACGATGTTTATCTCATCCTAGAAATTAACAAGCTATTAACATCCACCACCGTAACGGACACGAAACTTTCCCACTCGCTCCGGCATAACGATGTGTTTTTAGCGTACCAATGGAAAGAGTTCCGGCACTCTCTCACTGTACTTTCGCGTCCATCTCTCACTGTACGTTCTCCTTTTCCCGTCGGCTTTCCTATTTCATTTATGTCTATTTTTTGTCCGCCGTTTCAAGACCCCTCGCGACTCAACGCCCGCGCTCCAGCGCGAAGGGGTTTTTTTTTTTTGGGAGGGGGGGCTTAATATATGTTCCCAGGAAAACTAGATTGATCGATCGCTCGGAAAGGTAGAAACGGGAAAGTCTCGGCGTCTCGGTGGTTCCTCGAGAATCCAAGAAAAACTTTATCACCGTACCGTGGGTAGAAAAATGATGGAAGCCGGGGCGGCGGGGCGGGTTTCCGACTTCGGGGGGTTCACGTACTTCATCCTTTCGGGTAACTTTTTCTCTCGAATCTTTCGCGCGAATATCCTTATACCCTTTGTCGAGTATCTCATGCGTGTGGAGCGTAAGAGGGAGGGGAAAGGGGCGGTTGCCTTTGAGAAAAGAGTGAACGTAACGACCTGTGGGAAGCTCCCCGCGCCCCCGAGGATCGAGAAAAATACGGAACGCGTGAGGACCGCGAGGAAACGGGCGTCCGACCAAATACGGACTTTTTCTACTTACGAACTATTCCGCATCGCTCCGTCTCTTGTATACAAGCCCAAAGGAAATTTGGCGAGTCGATTCGTATTCGTTTGGCACAGGAGAGCGCCCAACAGTCTATCCAGAACTAACTTTGTGAAAAATCGTACTCAGTCCTCCCCAGTAACCTCTTCCGTCCGGGCTCCGGCAAAAGTCTCGCGGAGGAGATCATTGCTTCGTAGTTTCTCTCGAAACCTCTCGGGTGGTTTTCCTTCGTCGACCCGATGGCGTTCATTGTTTTATTATTTGTTCTCAAATCACGAGTCACTCGATTAAGGGAATATCACGTTAAGGGATGGTGGAGGATGAGCTGAAAAAAGCGCACCAAACATTTTCGATCTCGAAGAAGCGGCGAGTAAGGGCAATGCCTTACAATCTCTCGTTCAGCTCGGGGGCCTCGAGGAAGTTCGAGAGAAAAATTATTTATTTCCCCCTCTTCGAAACGGTGATTGATGAATCGGGTCACTTCAGCCCTCGATAAACGCGCCAGTCAGATAGGAGAAAATAGCGACACTCCAGCGAGGGTACGAAAGATCCGACGGCAACGGCCATCGTCGCTCGGAGACTCGATAATCTCGATGACACGTCGCGAGAGGCTGCGAATAACGAAAACAACATCAATTCCGTGTGATCGACGCTTGATGCAAGAATTTTTGAATAATTTTTCGACGAGCGAGGAATGTAAGAGAAGGATTACGTCGCCGGGGAAGTAGCACAACACCGGTAATTCACCGGGCACAGCCTACCGGTGAGATGTTAAATCCTCGTTGGATGAGCGATCGTTAGTTCTGACAACCACGGAATACGCTTTAACACACGAAGAAATAGCGATAAAGTTGTCCGCTCAATCAATAGGTTTGCGCACAACCAATAAATTCAGTGCAGCTACAAAGTACTTGGACTATTGAAAAATTGATTCGGTCAACAAATCAGTTAATGGTCAATCAATTGACTAGTTAGGCCCCTTGTTAGGGGAAAATTGGTTTGATCAAAGGATTGATCATCTCAAACAATTGGGTGGATCAAACGATTGTTCGCCCCAAACAATTGATATTTCCCAACAATTCGTTGAACGAAATTGTTCACTTCCAGGGCATTCAATCGCCGACTGTTTCTCGGTATTCAATACGTTTCCTCCGTGGACATTACACTGCTCACGGTTCCTGGGGTACTCGTGCGCAGATCAGACATTGGGCGGCACGACGCCTCTAGCTTTCTCCCTTCTCTTCGCATGTCGTTTGTGTTTCTTGATCAATCCTAGCCCGAGATTTCCAACAACCGTGCTACCAGCTTTGGTATGGGGGAAACGGTGAGAGGTTGAGAGGTAGAGGAATCAATTATTGTCATTCCGTAGTCTCTAGTCGCGATCCTGACGGCTGCTTCCGTGATGTATGTTACCCGTGAACGCGGGAGCGGCGCACCGCTAGCTCTCGGCTAACAACAATCCGTTAGCCTGCTGCTGCTGCCTCCGACACTACTGGCACCTCAATGGCAATACATAGAAGCCATCTGCCTCTGTCCTCTCTACTGATACATAGCGTTACTATGTATTATATATATATATATATATATATATGTATATATATATACATATCTATATATGTATACAAGCAGTAGTAACAGCCGAAGCAGCAATACGTAGACCCAGCCACCCATCCGACCCCTCTCACCGTTCCACGGAATACCATCGCATCACGAGCGAGCAATTTGTCACGAACGGTGCTTATTAGGCAATTCCGACGTTATACGAAGGCAGGCAGCAGCACCACCACCAGCCGAAGCATAGGCGATCGCTACGGGATGGTGGCGTCGGCGTTCTCGGTCATTTATCGACGCGCTCGCGCGTCTCTACGATGCGGTGAATTTCATTAGCTCCAGCAGCGGTATAATTCGCGAGTGGAGCCAAGATTGGAGGCATCCCCTAACACCCCCCCCCCCCCGTCCTCCTCCTCTCCCCGGTTCTCTGCCCATTCTCTTGAGCGTTGCAGCACCAGCTTATTCTGGCAGCCACCGAGTTACATAATCGCGTACGCTCGATGAGATACAACGGATAATGCCAAAATACTGAGATTGTCTCTCGCGCAGCCCAAGGGAAGTTTGGAACATACTTATGTGATGTAAGGCAAAAAAACTAGGAGAAAAAAGGGTAAATTATGGTACCCGGTACACCTCTTCAGACCAGCGGGTTCGTATATAAAATATATATAAACGAGAAAGACAGGAAGCATCCGAGCGTTTCGTGGGCGATATGGCTGGATAGTTTGCGGAGAAGATTTTCCCGAGCAAGACGAAAGAGATGGAGTGAGATAGGCGAAGTGGAGGAAGCAGGCGTATAGGGGTTGAAAAGGGATGGCGTCGGCAGCCAATGTCGGAGCTCGGCCCGGCGAGTCTGCTGGTTCGCTCCTAATTTGACGCTTTCGATAAATTTAACAAGCTCGTCACGAAGGAAGGGAAGCGAGAGGCGGCGCGTATGTCCGGGCAGCTTGCCAGACATCGCGTCCGGACGGTGCTGCTTTTCTCCCCGCACGACCCTGCTTCCTCCTTCTCTCGTTCGTTCTTCTCGCCACTCGGCGTCTCGTAAGAGAGCGAGAAACGCTGAAGGCAGAGTGTAAGGAAAGGAAGGTCGAAATAGGGAGGAGACGGAGGAGAAGGCCGGGGATGACAACGGCGAGAGGACCGACACCATTACGTCCCGTATTCCAGGCGAGCATCTCCCGGCGGGACGTCGTCGGCAAGCTGCGAGGATGAACAGGACGAAGGTCCTCCTTGTCGTCGACGTCCACTTGGTAATACGGAAACTGTTTCCTCGTACCCCGCGCGCACCACCATTGGGTACGCTTTCTCATCCTCGTCTCTCACCGTCGCCTCGCGCTTGGGCTTTCCCATTCAGCTGCGGACGAAGGAGTCGTCCCCCCCGCGCATCTGGGAGACTCGTCGCATCGTTAGGACGCTTTCGTTTTCCCTCGTTTCCTCGCCCCTGCGACCCTTTCGACATCCTTCGGTAGGCCCCTCGGGCACTCGCGTCCGTCACGGGGGGAGGTGTAAGATGGTGAAAAGAAATTCCGCGATGCTGTCTCGTCAACCTTTTACCGAAATATTACGCACTCATCCTTCGATAGGTCACCTCTTTTAATGAAGATGACGAGCGACGGTCGTCGAATCAAACATGCTTCGACACCGCTTCGAGGTTTCGAGATTTTTCGGATACGAGTTCCCGTTGGATAGGTTTGTGCACTGATTCTCGTTGGTCGAGCTCGCTCGAGGATGACTGTGAGATTTTACAGACCAGCGGGAGATGTCGTCGTTGGAGCATGGAGAAGCTTTCGCAGTAACCAAGCGGAAGCCCATGAGAAACAGGAGAAACTCTTTTTATCCGGATTTGCGTCGAGGGTATGAAACGTTGCGAGAATAAAATGTGGGACTCGCGCATCGTTGAATACTCCGTTTTTTTCTAACAGACCATTTTTTTTCTCAGTATTCTCTTCGGGTATTATGTGAGTAAGGAAGTTAAAGCTTCCGCGACGAGGAGGCTCGACAACAATCCCAGGAAAAAAAAATAAAGAATTTGGGTCTCGAGCAGTGTAATAGTCCGACGCTTCGTAAAGGTATATCGGCGAGATCCTCGTCGAAATTCTCAACAGCGAAGAAATACCATTGCGGAGTTAGCGGCAGTCGGGTAATTCGTTGGGCGTAACTGGCGATATGGCGCATAAATGCAGAACACGACCTGGCACCGGAACTCCCGCGTTACGATCGGCTCAACTGCGCGTAACTGCTTGACGGCAGCGTAAACGCAAGATCGTTTCGCACGGTCGTTTCGTTCGACGGCGTTCTGCACCCATCCGCGCCTACCCCATATCCGACCTTAGGCAATTTCTCGCGTCTCACCATCTTGTCGCGCCCTTTTCCCTTGGCAACAGTTGATCGAATCATCAGCGCCGTATTGAAAACCAACGTGCAATCATTTCGATGCATCTTGCACTTGGAACATCTCGGTCTTAATGGAATCAAAGACAATAGGCAATCCGTTATTATCGCGGTAAAAACGAAAGTGCACTTGGATCATATTTGATACCCGACGCAAAAAAATCCCGAAGATCGGATTCTTAGTGTAGTCATTCACGAGTGGTCCTACGGAGTTGCGTTCTGTTTTCTGATTCTCAATTATTTCTGCAAAATCAACCTCGGGCATCGCGACAGCCCATACAATTTCCGGTCTCTATTTCACCGGTGAGGAGTTGTACAGAGTTGTCGTATCGGTGAGAGTCGGAGGGATTACGTAGCTCCCGCAGGATAATGGTGGGAAGTCTATACCCTCAGGGTTGTCCTGCTGCCTAGCTTCTCGCCGCTTCTACCTCGTTGAGTCTCCCCTTCTTGCGCTCTCTCTAACCTCCACCTCCTCTATCTGAACCTCGCTTTTTCCACGTCGAGCCAGTGTAGCCAGAGATAGATAAAGTGATTGGTCCTGAAGACCCAACCTAGTCGCTTCGCTCCCCCTCGAGAGTACACGGGAGACACGGGGAGAGAATGAAACGGTGAAAGAAATAGAGATTGGAGCCACGGGAGGAAAAGCGCGGGAACGTGAAAGCAGTGAACGAGTAAGAAAGACGGAAAGAACCGGAGGTGATCGAGGTGGCAGCCACTCTGGCTCGTTCTCTTTCGCAGACTCCCAGGATGGTTTAATCTGTCAGGTTTTTCAGTGCGATAGGGAGGCGGGGGAGAAGGGTATAAAAATAAAATAAAAGTGAGAGAACCAGCGGTGTGTAAGGAGGGGTGAAGGTGAAGGGAGCGCGAAGGTAAAAAGGATCGGAAGAGGGATCGGGAGAGTGGAATGAACGAGGAAGGGAATGGCGAAGTCGGAAAGGGAATTCGTTAGCGGTAACTGGCGCTAGCAGGATTAGGATCTCTTCACTCCCGAGGTGGCCCGGATCCGCTTGGTGACTGGCCCTCGCCTCTGGGGCATGGAATCTGAACTAACGGAGAGTTGGATTCTTCTGTATCCGATTTACCCAGCGTAATTCTCTGCTGAGATAATGCGTAGACGAATATTCGACGGCTCATAAAATCCTCGCCCTTCGGAAGCACCTATGCGGAAGTCCGTGAATAAAATAAATTTGAGACGCCTCTGTTTCACCTCGGAAATTTTTTTGTGTACATGCAGAAAGTGACGTTACCCGAGAAAAGTCACTTCCGGATAAAGGCCAAGACTTTTCAATCGGAAATGACATTTTTCCGCATGGCGTTACCTCCGCTTCAAAAGTATTTCTAAGCCCGAAGTGACCTCATAGCGAGTGTTAAGTAACTGTAATGGAGTAAGATTGAAATGAAAAAGTAGGTTTTCTTCAATGGTCACCTAGGAGTCAGAGAATTCTTCTGCCTGCTCCCTCTCTCGTAATACTGGCCCACTTTTACCGACGTTTCCGCCACCGACTAACTGTAACAGTCAGGCGCGTGCCTCTCGTTTCTCGAAAGTAATCAAACTTTCCTTCCTTCTTTTTTTTTCTTTCTCTTCTTCGACTCGCAAATTGGCGGTAGTTCGGGCGGCGAGTCGTGCCAGCGTTGAACGCCTCGACCGAATCAAAACCTTCGACCGATGAAAGGACCAATCGGCCTTTGGAAGTAAAGAGAAGCGTGGAAATCGCCTCGGGGCTATTGCCAGCGAAACGGGGGGACGGACAATGAGCCGGCCAAGTCCGTCCCGAGATGTCTAATGCATATTAATGAGGCGCTCTCGCAGGCTTTCAACCCCTTTCGGGCAACGGCTATCCCTCCATAGCCAGGGCGACTGATGTTCTATGTCGAATCCATCGTCCCTAACCGTTCCACTCTTCCTCCTGACCTTCTTGCGACGATAACAGCCTTTCAACCCCTTCGATTTATTCCGATAAATTGTTCTACCTTTGTCGACGCAAATTATTCGGCCGGGACCTTGACCTTTTTCCTTTGAGACGTAGGAGCCCTCCCGGCCAGATTGGACGAACTCGATCAGGCGAATCGCATGGGCCAGGATTCATGTGGTCCTCCATCAAGATATCTTCCTTCGGAGGGTGTTTGCTCAAGGTAGATTGAAACATACGAGGCAAGCGTGTACGCGAAAAATAGAGTACAGAGAGAAAAGACCGGGATTTGATTCGCTCGGAGTTGCATTCGATACGGTCCATTGGATCTCACTCTGACGGTACCCAGAATGCGGATGCTCCGTAATGCTGTACAGGGATTCCTGTGGGTACCGGAAATCTGGACCATTCCTATTCATTGAATGGATATTCGGGAACACATCTTTGATTTTATTTCAATTTCTTTACCTCCCCCCTGTACGGGAACAACCCGGGGGATGTCTCGGCCTATTTTCGGAATGACTTGCCGTCACTGAACAGCAGTCGGTGACATCGATTTTCCGTGGTCCTCCAGCTTCGAGTCTCTCCCTTTCTGCCTCTCAGCCTCGCCAGTATCCGAGCTCTCGAGATTATTGTCTTCTCTACCAGTGGTGGCAGCCTGTCGATCTCGATTTTTCTCTTTTCCCACTCTCCACTCGATCTCCGAGAACGGGAAAGAGAAATCGATTGGGGTGCGGAGAACTCGTGCAGCTTCTTCTCAGCTGTGAACTCTATTTTTCCCGTTTCTCTTTCGCTCGTGCGGTTTACTTCGATACGTCCCACAGCGGATAAATACTTGTCGTCTCGCTTCCCGGCGAGACGCGAAAGTCTTGACTCGAAGGGTTTTATCACTCTGCGCGACCATCAGTTCGATCGAGTTCTTTCGTCGCGTCTGCGTGACGCAAATATCGTAAGACACGGTTACAACGAGTTCGTAACCAACTATTTTATGTGTAGATTTTTTGCAAACAATAATATTGGGTCAGTGGGGAATATGGACTACCTCCTATTAAATAACTATACCGGAAGTCCGTTTCTACAAACGCAATTCTACCTTGATCCACATATTTTTTTTCTACTCGTTTCAGCGACTTCAAATGCGCCGGAGGGTAAATTGCAAATTCGTCTCCGTTACCGAAAGTGTCGATAGGTACATCCGGACGAATTCCCCGAGCGTCACGATAGACAACCCCCCACGCGACGAATCGTATATCTCAATAGCTGAGCGAAGAAGGAATCGCGCGAGAGAAGAATTTCTTCTCGTATTCCTCACTTGAATGCCGAGTGGCACGAAGAAAAGCCTTGATTCTGAATCGCCCTGTACAGAGAGAGGGCGAGGAGGCAGCGAGGAAAATGTGCCGCGGAAAAAGAACCTCCTCTCACTCGTCTACTGGATAGCGAGCGTTTCACATGGTAATCTCCCTCATGAATATCCTCAAAGACGATATATACGCCGGAGAGACGAGAGAACGTAGAATTCCGTACTTGCCAGCCGCGGTCCCTCCACCTCCGTAGGTTATCATCATCCCGGAGGTGGAATCCTCACCGATAATATTCTGTCTGGTCGCGAATTGAACGTAAGTCAATCTTTTCCTCTCTATCTCTCTCTCCAAAAAAAAAAAAAATCCGAAAAAGAATCGTCGACAATCGCCGATATTGAATCATAAGAATTGTTGTATCTTCATCAACCACTCCCCACGATCTTGGCTCTTATTCCAACATTTGCGGGGTGGGATACACGGGGCTCCCACCCTCGCGCACCCCGCGCGGATCTCGTTTCGCAAACTTTTTCCCCAACGAAGAAATCCCATTTTACAAGAAAACTTTTTCCTTTACAATCCCGAAGACCCCCTCGAATGGCAATCACGATAGCGCAACTTTAGCCCCAGCGGCGGAAGTACACACGGAGCGGGATTCCGCGAACTCCGTCCGGAACGTCTATTCGGTATCTCTCCACCTACGGCTTAACCTTCGAATAACGAACATTACGCCAAAAATTATGTAACGCGAATGTAGTCGGAGAGTTTCGAGTGTGTACGCCTCTAATAGTTGTTGGGACGATGCGCGACCATTTTTTCCCATCCCGTTTCTCCCACACCCGAGTGATGAAAGTATCCGAGTGCCCGAATAACCGGATGGCCATAATCGGAAAAATTCTAGAGTGGACAAAAGTGCCCCTGCCGTCCTTATTACGTCAGATGTTGGGCCGAAACTTGCACCGCTGTACGTATTACACACGATACCGATGTACGGTTCTATGAGGCTCCGCTGGTGAGCGAGTGCGCGCCGGGCCATTTGATTAACATACATTCGCGTGTCCTCCTTTTCCACTTGCCAGGAACCCACCCCTTTCGCCCTCGTACAGAACAACCCCCGTCCCTCCGGACCCCGCGCGATTGTACAGCCCCGACGTTATAACGCCGCGATACCAGGAGGAAAAGAGAGGTTCGAGCTTCGTCAGCTTTCACCCCCGGGGGCAAAAATATGGCAGCTACGAAAAGGGAGGTCCGCGGGGTGAGACGCCCGGTCACAGTGTAGGTAGAGGCGTGCGGCAAGGGTGAGGGTAGGATGGAGGGGGGTTCGGGGGAAAGCGCCGGGGCAAAGCGTTCTTTCACATGCTAATCCGCGTGGCAGGCTACGTTCATGAATACCTACGGTCAAAGCACGAGAGAGCTCCTCTCTCTCTCTCGCTCCCTCCGCGTGGCCTCCCCCTCGTTTCCGCTTTCCGCGCTATAAGGGATTTCTACACTGGGAGCCGTTCCATGGATCGTCGAGAGGTGGATGTAAAGGTGAAAGAGAAGGACGGGGGGGTGCCCGAGGGGGGCGCCGACGAGGTGGCCGTGTTCGCTTCACCAGCCCCCGTTTTCGAACCCACCGAATGGGAGAGCCCCGAGCGAGAGATCGCAGAGTGGCGACGCCGCGCTCCGATGTAGGGTATGGAAACTCCCGCTATTTTGGCCCACCCGACGGATGATAGAAACTACTCACGGAGAAATACCGTCGGAGGTTTGTATTGTGTCTAGAAATTTGCCGCTTTAATGGTACACGAGACACACCGGCGAGGGGGGTTGTGAGGGTGAATTGTGTGCATGCTCGGTAGACTTGCGCAATAACGGGGGGTGGGGGGGGGGGGGGTAGTACGTTCAGGTGCGATAAGTCACGCGTTTTACCCTTTCTCCGTTCTCTCTCACTCGAAATATATTACCGTATCTAAGCCCTCCCCCCTTCCTGCAGCTAGGGGGTTGGTTAGGAACGCCGAGCCTTCCCGTCTACTTCCCTGACTCTCTTTATTCTCTCGTTCTGTATGGGCTTTCTGGCCGACGCTGCAGGCCTTTGGAATTATTGTACGGCACCCGCGACCGGAATGAGATCGTATCTTTGGGTAAAGTGCTCCGTCTGACTATATCGGCTCTAATACTACTTGCCGCTACTCGCCCCGCTGCGTCCGCGGCGCAGCGGGGAGAACACACTGTTTGTGTATCAGTCTCGTGTGCATAACGATGCATGAATTAACCCGCTGCACTTGTCCCGGGAAATTCGGAGCAGACTTGGTGCCTTCAAATAAGCACAATTTGCGGTACCCCGGGTCGACTTTTAGAGGCAAAATCAAGCCTCGAAAATGTACGCCTTCGATCCACGCCGACAGAGATTTCACGGGGATGAAGACTATTCGACTTGTTTATAGTGGAATCGACCCGAGTGAATTCAGGAAATGATGTAACGATTACAGACTAGGAATCTCGATGCTTTGAAACTGGGACTGGGATTTTTTTCCAAGTTTGTCAAACTCGACAGTCGAGCGCAAAAGGTCGTCCACGGGAGAGATTACTGCTCGCGTGGTCGTTCAATTTTCCGTATCCCACCAGCTAGATCGTAATTGTGAGCGTGCTCGACAGTCTCGTTTCCACTGGAGTTTAGTTTCTCGTTCGTGGGACCATGGCGGCGGACGCCTGTACCGCTTCCGCGGCTACGCAATCCTATCCTCCCGATGGCGGGATAGAGAGGAAGAGCAGGCAGGTTTGCCGCGGCATCGCGGTTGTACAGAGAAGCGATGCCGAGCCTTGTGGAAAAGGGACGGCGATTCCACGTGCTGTGCTCCCATGCATAGAGAGGGCTCATGTTTCCCTAATGCGGACCGATAAATATTTAAGCATAACGTAATCGTTCGGATTATGCCGCGGTATGGATGCTCGGAGAAAGGGCGGAAGGGGAATGGGGGAGAGAACCACCAGATAGAAACGGGGAAGCTGTAAGAGCGCTGCGTTCGGAAAACGAGCGTGAAAACGAGAAGGAAACACGAGGAATCGTGGGGTTATGCAGCAGGAAACAACTTACCGTAGGTTCGGTACAGTCTTGTGTGTTACGCCGGCAAGCTCATTCTCTCTTCGCCTCCCTCCGTCGCTCACGCTTCGTCCTTCGCGGCTTGTAAAACCTCCCATTTCGTAATCCTGTGCTAACGGAGACGTTACTACAACCCGTTTGCGAAACTCACGATGGTTTGCAACCTATTTTTGCGAAAATGACCAAAAATGATCGGCGATAAAACAGAAATAGTTGCGTATGAAAAAAAATTTAATACACCTTGGGGCAAGGTTTTTTTTGTATCGAGAGAGAAATGAGAAGAAACGGCGCTGTGCTGCATGAAGCGACTCACCACCGCAGCTCCGTTCGCTCATGTGTGTTGCGCAGACGAACTCTCTCCTTTCGCCTTCTCTGTGGGACGCGTTTTGTCCTCGGTAATCCCGTGATAACGAACGTTATTGTGAGCCATT
The DNA here is from genome assembly GCA_963978505.1 of Listrodromus nycthemerus. Taxonomy (NCBI): domain Eukaryota; kingdom Metazoa; phylum Arthropoda; class Insecta; order Hymenoptera; family Ichneumonidae; genus Listrodromus; species Listrodromus nycthemerus. Next base: position 3,843,071 of record OZ021687.1, read on the forward strand.
TACATAATCCATGAGGCTCGAAGCTCCTTTCTCCGAAAATGGAATAAAATTCATACTAAGTCACAGAGAAAACTGGGATTTTGTAAGTGAGACAAAAAATAGTCGCGCATTAACAAAATCAAGTTTACTTTACGGAAACAACTGAAACGCTTAAAAAAATTGTGGACACCAATTGCACGGAGAAAAGTACACAAAACAACTTGGCTTCATCTTGGTGTGTTTGACTTCGTCCAACTGTTTCCTTTTTCCCTCTTTGTGGATCGCGTTTTGCTCCGTGGCTCGTAAATCGTCACATTCCGCAATACTTTAGTAACACAGACGTTAACGCAACCCATTATGCGAATTCCATGACGCTTCGCAACCGATTTTTCCGGAAATGGAGGAAATATCATCGGCGCCAAGGCATGAATAGCCCATAAAAAAAAATCACTTTACTGAAACAAATTTCGTGTGCTCATTATTATTTTTAATTGCAAACACAAAGTATAGCTCACATCAATCCCGAAGCTGATTTCAGGCTCGCAGAAGCGCTGGCAGCGATCAGCTCCAAGCGTACGAATCCTCGGTGGCAATAGCAGTGAATTTATAACGACAGGGTGAAATAAAGACGAGAGCGTAATGGGTCGAAACTGTCTACATTACACCATCGAGAGGGAACGAGGAAGAGGAACGAGGCAATTGTAATTGCCAAACGAGGCTCTATTCCTTCCGTTGCCTCGATTTTTCTCCATCTCTGGACCTACATTTTTTTTATTTTCATTTTATTTTCTACCCATTACTTTCAGCTCTCACCGTTCCGACACGGCCGCTTCGTATTATATAATTTATTTTTTATAACCCTCAACCGCGAGTACATCCAGCGGCGGTGCGAACCAAGTCTCGACCGCCATCACCGGTGCCCGTTGGGACATTTCCCTTCGCCGATGTGTCACTGGGCTTCCTCTCGCTCCCCTCACCGCCCACCTCACATTTTTTATTTATTTTTTTGCTATTCTGCCTCTCTCCGGCCGCGCGACTCTTTTCCCTTGGCATTTCATTCATTGGCGCCGGAACAAACGAAGCCTCTCCGCTGTGTTTGTCCCACCGTCGTTCGGAGTGGGACTGCAGCGGCGATGGTGGTTGTTGGCTGTGCCAGAGAGTCGACCATCCTCATCCACTTGCCGGCACAGAGGCTCGTACGACCGCACGATGCACGCTTTTACGAGCTACAAAATACGGGCCAATCTGTCCCACGGTCGACCGCAGCAACGGCGTCGAATAGTTCCGTGGAAAATCTACGGCGAACTCGCTCGCCGGTGGAACGAAAGGGACGACCCGGCTTCAACCCCACCCCACCACCCTCTCCTCCATTGGCCCGACACCCCGGAACATGAAACTCGGAATGAATTCGCACGTTTCGATATACGCTGTCTCCTGCGAGCGCCGCGGTCCGACGAGAAGATCCGCACTGGTTCTCTGTTATCCGGGCCTTTTCCATATCCCTCACTGCCGACATATCCGAGGGCCAGCCTCCCGGATCGGTTAGGCAATTTTACGCTCTCCCGGTCACGAAAAACATTCACGGTTAAATGCGTCCCCGTCGCACCTGCATCGAGACTCACGGACGCAGCCTCGCATAGGACGGCTGAAACGGTTTGCGGTAGTTATGCGATGGAAGTAATGTATAGCCGGGGCTGGAAAAGTCCGGCCGAATCTGGTCAATGCCGGTGAGCTGCTGGTGGGAGTTCCGAAACGTGAGTCGAGACGAGTGAAGAATTTTTTTTTCCGGTAAATCTTTTAATATTTCATGTGGCAGATTGAGGATTCACGCAGTAATAAAAAAAAGTCAATCAAGCACACGTTTGACTGGCGTTCTTTAGCGAAGCACTTGATAATTTTTTTTGTTTACAGCCCATAACGTTTCGGTCCGTCGTATGCACTTGGAAACATTTTTTATGATATCGAGAGGAAATACGATACGGAATAAAAAATTCTTACTGCGCGAAATAAACTGTGAAATTTTGATCGAGGAGCCCGACGTCGATAAAAGAAAAATCCCTAACTCACCGTTTCATTTCGCCCCGGTCTCTCCTCCCGCCAATTCACCGGATGATTGAGAATCCGCTAGTTCTGCATCGACCTGTACAGGATATCGAAATACGAGGCAATTCATCGATGAATTTTCAGTAACCGGTTGCCAGTGACCGTCCGAGTCGGACGGTCAAGCGAGCCATGGAGCCGCGAACACTGGCCGGTGTACCGGCGATTAATTTCAGAAACTCGCGATTCATAATGGAGGCCCATCAATCACCGAGTGTACAGGACTGGTTCGTTCGTTGCCGGCGAAGCCCATCCCGCTCTCGCATAGCGGCTCATACGGCCACTCGCTAATACGTTTATGCCCTATGAATACGCACACCCATGCCCGTGCGTATCTATCGCGTACGTGTGAATTACCGAGCTCACCCTGACCAGTCGAACGGCCGAACTGCACCAACACCGCGACCGAGGCGATAATTAATATCGAAAAATTATTAATCGCAATTATTCTCATTTACACTGAGAAGGGATGGAGAGAAATGAAACGATAACGACCGCCTCTGCTCCCACCGATGCTTCACCGAATAGAACTAACGTTGATCATCGAGAATCGCTCGCGGTGAATGAGTATAAAAAATAGCAATTTTTTTTTTTTTTTTTTTTTTAGATTAATTTCTCTCATCAAAAGGGCGCATTCTGGTGTACAATTAACTCACCGCCGATAGAACGGATACGCTCGTGTAACGCGTACGGGATACTTTACGTGGTGTTACAACGCGGCGCATTCAGAGCCGCGAATACCGTGAATATCTCCCGTTCACCCGTTTCTCTTGTTCCAACAGTGGATTCTTGGGGTCGTCGTCGCGGGGTCTCGTAAAATTGCCAGTCCGAAGTGGAGACCGGATAGCGAGAGAATGAGGAAAGATAGCGAGAGTGCGGAAAAGCTTCGAGGCAATTTCGAGCCGGCGCGCCGCCGCTCCCGGTCTCTGCGAAGAGAAAACCCGACCCGCCAGAACGCCCGGGGATTAGCATAATCAAAACGTTCCGTGAAATACGCGGAATTGGCCCTCTCCTCTTCGCCGCTTGGAAAGGCTCTTCGTTTCGGGACGGCAGCTCGAAACGAAATGCCGGAGAGTACCGGGGCTGATGCTGATGCCGCGCGCTGGCGGTGAGGCTGCCGGGAAAATCTCCACCGTTGATTCTTTCGCTTTCATCTCCGGCCATCGCCGTGCCACTTACTCTCGCATCGATCATTATTCGAGGGTTTTTTTTTTCCCTGCACTTTCTCCGTTACATTATCAATAAAGTAAAAAAGAAAAAAAAAAAAATTTGTTATTAAAATGATTTTTCACGTTTCTATGTTGCAGGTACGTAAAACCAAGTGTCACGTTGTTTTTCGAGGCTCATGCTGCTGCTGCTGCTGCTGGTGCGTTGGTAATAATCGTTCGAATCAGACTATATATTATTCATTTTTTACATCCGAAAAAAAAAAAAAAAAAAAAAAAAAAAAATACATATACGTACTATTTCTCTGTGTATCTCCAGTCGAATCGGTAAGACGTAGACCTTCTGTGTATGCACGCGGCACGAAGACTATTTCTTCTTCATAAATGTATTTTCCACATACATAGATACATATATATATATATATAAAGTTCTTACGAATTCATTCCTAAGTCTCCGATATACCGTAAATGCGAAACACTGTCCATACATACGCGTTTCTTTCGATTCGAACGCACATAAAGACATACATGTACACGGATATATAACATTGTCGGCTTCCTCGATTTCTTTATTTCCGCGAGGATGAGAAAGGAGAGGGGGGGGGGGGTTAGAGAGGAAGAACCGAAGCGATATGGCGTGTCAGTGACGGGTGAACGGTCACGAGATTGAAACGTTTGGACCCTCGATCCGTCTGACGCGGCGCGCGAGACCCGCCGGCGCTGCACACATTTGAAGCCCTCGCTTGTGTTTACGCGCATACACAGTTATTTTATATACACGGCGAAAACCGAGAGAACTTGTGAGCAGTGGAAAAAAAGATGGGAACAGAGTGGGGGTTTTTGGTGAGGAAAGAAGACGCAACCTTTACCCGCTGCACCGTATATACCAGGGGCGGTTCGTGGTTAACGGTCTGGAACGTCGTAAATTGATAGTAAATGTCACATCCGGATCGTGGAATAAGAATGTGTTCCTGCGGGAGCAAAGTCTCTCTCTCTCTCACCGCCATTCCGGAATCGCGATATCGCGTTTTCACTATATTTTCCTATCCGCGGAACACCTCTCCGCCCCCCTTTCCGTTACCGTGCGGAGATGGAGAAACATATCGCGCCTCCAGTCATTTGTAAAGGAAAAATAAAATAAAGATCAAAAGGAATAACAAAAAAATAAAATAAAGAAAAAAAAATGGCAATAATACGCAAATTAAAAGTCGCCCTCCTTCTGACGAGCGCGGGAAATTCGAAAAAAAAAAAAAAAAAATGTTACGGCTGTTGGGGCGATGAATCATTGAACAATTGTGGTTCAATTACGTCCATCGGAGCGTGTGACCATTTTTACGCCACCGAGCGCTACCAACATTCAACATATAGTTTCTGCTCTACGTTTATATGTATACACATGTGTGTGTGTGTGTGTGCATGTATTAAATGCGCAATTCGTGAAAAGCGTAGACGAGGCTTTTTGTTACCGGAAATGCAGGACCCGGGTGGAAATACGTTGTTGCGGGGTGGAGAAAAGCGTCATCCCTGTCGCGAACGTTTCTGGCCTGTTACCGGCCGCATTGGGCAGACACCGCGGGTACCCCGGGACTCGCTCCCGCTTTATGCCTCATTGGCCAGGGGATGAATAAACGAGAGAATTCGCCCCGTTGCACCCCATGCAGCATCCCCCCATACTGCAAATCCCTCCCCACCTCTCGGCCCTCTCGCCCGATCGGCTAAATGCCAGACAATCGATACGTCGCCCATGCTAACTCGTTCTATACCCCCCCCCCGTCCCCCCGTCCCTCAACGCCGTCCGTACCCCTCTATACCTTGCGTCTCTCGTGTCTCTCAATTTTCGATTGCAATTTGGATTCATCGAGTTGAACGGCCAAACCCCCTGCGCCCCCCTAAACTCCCCGTAGTTTCGCGTTACGACGTTTCTTCGTGTACACCAAAAGTAACGACAAAAAAAAGTGATGTGAATAAAATAAATGATAGTGAAACTACCACTAAATGCAAACGATGTGTCATTGAGTTACGATTGCGTAACGTCAAAATTAATGCAACAAAAAAATAATTAATTGATGTAAATGTAACCTCGTCTTCTTGCATTTTTCGTGTCCCGCAATTTTCGATCACAAATTGGATTTATCGAGTTGAGCTTCGTGTTACCGCGCCTCTTTGTGTACACAGGAGTCCGAAAAAAGTAATAAGAAACAATGAAACTATCGTTAAATGCGAATAATATGCTATTAAAAGACGATTATGCAATAACCTTCGTGAATATCGAATATAGCGGGAAGAGGGTTGCAGGTGGAGGCGAAGGCAACGAGACGGGATATAAAGAAACGAATCGTTCGATGAAATCTGGTCTGCCTGGCACGGTACGCCTCTGAATTCGGCTTGGATACAGGATAGAGGGCCGCCCGGGCTGGCCCCGCTGCGGAGGGTGCACCTCCGATACGACCGAACTTCACGCGAGCCTGCGATAAAACGATTGCTGGTCTCTGCATGCAGACCGACCTCCCCCAACGACGATATTGGAAGGCATCGAGCAAAACGAGATCTACTCTCGCATCTTCAATTTCTATTCGGTTTCTCTCTGCCGCTACATCAATATTCCCCATCGGGGAGGAGTGTGGAGCGAAGTAGGGCCTTTCCACGATTGTACGGGCATTTTTTTTTGCGTGTCTGTGACTACCGCAGAACTTCATTTAATTTTTTTTGCGGTACGGCGTTTGGAAATAGTTACTGCTGAATTTTCTTCGGCGCGTTATCGCTCTCCTCCGCTTTTTGTTAAACGCAGACGAGAGAGGAGCGATACGGAACAGTGGAGTAACACAGCACAATTCTTGAAAAATCTTGGACGCTGTAAGTCTGGAAAAATCATTTTTTTGTCGGGCACTCGCAGATTAATATTTATTTGGTTCGAGTAAATATTTTCATTGATTGAAATAAATATTCATTTAAATTGAGTAAATGCTTATTTAAATTAAATAAATATTTATTCAAACCACATGAATATTTATTTTCGTGACGCCCGACATATTATTTTAATGGGTGCAAACGATCAAAAAGGGTGGAAAATTCGAATTTACCTGCGGGTAAAAATGGGGCATCAAAAAATCATTTGAAAATTGAGTTGAACCACAGTGTGCTGTTTCGCCCCACAGTTCTATTTTTCCCGGCGCTCCGCTTATATATCATTGGTCGGTTCTGACTGTCGAGCGTTGCACGCGCCGTGGAAGAAGTTGGCGATACCAGAAGGGCAAAGGGTGAAATGGAGTTCGATTTCCTCTCGGCGGGTGGACGGGGATGGGGAGAGGGTAGAATCCTGACCTCCTGTCGAACGAAGCAGACGACCCCTCACCTCGAGTAACGGGCTGAAAGTTGCGCCTTTCCTCGTCTCACTTTTTACCTCATCCTCTTTCGGTTTTCCCCTCCGCTTCGCCGTTTTACGCTCACTTCGCTAGTCGGGCGTCTTCGACTCGAGCCACCCGGGATGGTATTCGATCTCTCGAGATATCTTTCGCAAACTCTTCTCCCTCCCCCCGCCCCTGGGTAAGCCCGCTCGTTCCGCGACGCGGCGAGAGAGTGAGAGATCCGTGAGAAAAAGTTTTTCAATCGCGAGTATAGCTTGAACGGACCTAAGACCCGGAAGAGGGGGCAAAAGGGTGGAAAACGGCGCGGGAGAGAAAAGATGGAATAAGTGGCAGAAGGGTGCTACCTTGAAGAAACAAAATAAAATGATAAATAAAAAATATATGATTATTATAATAACAAAAGTGCAAGGTTTGAGGTTGTCGATTCGCGGATAATATTTTTTTACGAATTCTTTCCCAAGAATCTTTTGCATGATAAAGGTAATAATTATTTTTTCAATTTAGTTGAAAACAATGAAAAAAAAAAATTACCGGCAAATTTCGAGTACTTTTCTTGCGGCCCGAATATCGTTGTGCGAGATGAAAAAAAAGAAGGCACCGTGCGAGGCTGGGGCGGCAGACACTCGAGATCGACCACTAGTATCAGCAACCTCTGGCAAGTTCGCCTCGCGACCAATAAATGCAAAAGTGAGGGGGGTTAAGAGAAGATAAACGGTAGGTCGGACGTTAACGGTGGTCCAATCTATCACGCCTTAAGCTAAAACGCTGTTATCGACAGCGTAAGAACCGTCGGACTATCCTGTCCGCGGAGCTCCTTCGCAGAAAAGCTTTTTTTTCTTGTACCGGGAAATGTCTATGGGGAGTTTTCAACTACGAGAAATAAAATTTTCTTTTTTCAACTAGAGCAAGCAATTACTTTAGAAATAATCCATTCTAACCGAATTGTCATAGACGAATTCTTTCAGACGATGAATTTTCCGCGGATAAAAATCTCTATCACAGCTAACGGTATCAGCCAGTCTCCGATATCCCAGAGAGTCACGAAGCTCATCGAAGCTGCGCTCTGCTTCCGCCTATACCACGTTGAGGTGGTCCGACATGCAACGTGGTGGTCCGCGACGAATGTCGGTGGCTGGCAGGCGGCTGTAAGCCACAGGTACAAGCAGATTAGAGAGGCTCGTGTGCCAAAGCAGAAACAGCCTTTGCACGGTTCAGTGGATTGCTACAGGCAAATCCACACACACCACACACATACTCACATATAGGTGTTTCGCGATCTCATTAAGAATTCGACGAAGCGATAATCCCACGGTCGGTACCGCAATCGCGACTACGCACCATCGCCGGTCCCCCTGATCGATCTTGTTTTAAGTACACAATACATCCCCCTCTTCCTCCCCCGCCCCTCTCACACATGAACGAGGCGATACGTACTTTGTTCCTGTTGTATTTGAATTTTTAATTAACGTAATACCGGCGGTGGAAGCTTAATAATTAATAACTCCCGTCGAGAGAAGGGGGTCAAAAGAGGGTGGTTCAGGGGGGTTGAAACGGAGCTGTTACATTCCTGTTTTCACTCCTCTCCGTATACAGTCACGGCTTGACGTTGCCTAGTCATTACGAGCTAATTGAAAATGATGACGACAGCGGCGCGATGCGGGAGAACGAAACGAAAGGGTGAAGGGATTGAAAGGAGAGCAGGACGGACGGATAGACGGATGCTGGAGCGCGAGTTGGAAGCGAGCGCGCCACTCAAGTCGAGCGCGTGGGCAACCGGCGCGAGAGTTGCCCACGCGCGCCCTCTGTTCTCTGGATCTTTTTTTTTTTTTTGCTGAAAAGCTCGAGGACGACGAGGAAAGCTTTGCACCCTCGGGTCGACCGAGCCGACTCACCCTCTCGGCCCGCCTCATCTCGCGAACCGTCCTATTTTTATCTACCGACGCGCGCTGAATTCTTCTGACTCTCTGCACAAACCAACACCGATGCTATGGCCCGGTTTCTTTTTTTTCTCTTTCTTGCTCCGCGAAACGACTCTCCCACGCACTCGCGCGTACGCATCGCACCTGGTTTCCGCGGATTCGTTGCTGCGATGAGAATTGCTCGGACGACTTTTTCATCCCTTGACGCGTCGCTTTAGTTTGTATAAATATCTATTTAATTCAAAAAAGCATTCAAATGAAATAAATATTTGTTCACGCAACCCCTGTCGGATTCATGATTTTTATAGTTGCTAAAGTCCTAGTAGAGACTCCCGGTAGGCACGTACGAAAAATCAACCTCGTCGCAAAGAGTCAAACAATTTTTTTTCTTACCCAACCGTACATTTCTGGAAATCGTAACGAGGGAGCCGATGCGGGAACCGGTAGTCAACAAATGTGCATCTCTTCCCATTCGATAAGTTCTCTAGACGGCCAATAATTGTGGGCTGACTATTAGCCGTGTCCTGTTTCATCGTACCGGCCGTAACGCCGCTACATGGTCATTGGTATGCGCCATTGATCGTGAGTGAGCCCCAGTCCGGTCTTTCTCTCCGCCGTTTCTCGTAATTAGCATAATATAGCAATATCATAACGCGTGCTCGCCTCGACGCATGCACTCGCGGCTCCAAACCGGGGAAATGTGTCGAGTAAAATGGGCACAAGAGAGAGAGAGAGAGAGAGAGAGAGAGAGAGAGAGAGAGAGAGAGAGAGAGAGAGAGAGTTAACTCTGGCGAGGGAGCTTCGGGCCTGGGCAGCGGTGTCTGTTGGCTTTATCTCTCTCCGGCTCTCGTCGCCCGACGGGGGAATATCGGGCACGGGAGTCGTTAAAACCCCGCGGCATTGCTTCGCTACAGAAACTCCTGCTTCGCACCAGGGCTGTAGAGATATTCCGCGAGAGGCGGAAATCCATGCGCCGCAGAGAATCGCCGGTACGACCATAGCCCGCGCCCGCGCGGACCGCTCCGAGTAGCGGGGTCCTCACAATTACACCGCGAATTGCAATTAACTTGATTACTTCCATTAACGGATGACCAAATTCATTACTTTCCGCGGGCGGTGACCGATCGATCGTGAAACTCGGCGAAATTTTTTTTTTTTACTTTTTTTAACTAAAATGAATGCGCATCGAACCTCGGGTCACGGTACAATTGAGACTCCGCGGATTTCATTCGTTGCCCATTTGTTTGAAATGAAAATCTCTTCCTCGAGTAACACCCTCATGCATTTCGAACAGGGTGCATATGCTCGGAGATTTTCGTGATTACCTTCGCGCCCCTGGTGCGCTTCACGGTAATCATCAACCGGAAATTTAGATTCCCAAAAATTTAGCGTAAATCACTTGCAATTTGAAAATCGCATTTTTCGAGCGAAAACGACGTATCTTCGGTGCGACGTTACTTGCGGTCGAAAAATTATATTTTTTAATCGGAAATGACATATTTCAGGTATAAGGTGGTCGCTTCCGCTCGAAAAATGAGGTGTTCAACCTAAAGTTATTCCTAATGTCGTCGTCGACCTGTGCACCGCAGTCATGTGTGCGAGTTCAACGGGAATCGCGTTCCTCGTTTTTTTCTCGCCTTTTTTTTTTTTTTGTTATTTCTTTCTGTTATACAATATATATATATATATCTCCACTCAGTTTCCCGCTCAAGTGCACACGAGCTTTTGCTGCACTCACGTGTACACTCGAACGAACAAACAGAGCAGGACTCGCTGGCCGGCGTTGCTGCTGCTGATGGCTCGTCGGAAAGCATCGCGGACAACGCGGCGCGGCTGGTCGCGGGCGCGGGTTGTTCGGAGCGGAGAAGTTCGCGTTCCGGGTTCGCGCAAGACACGATATTTGCAGAGTCATTAAATAGCGGTTGGGATTCCCGGGGTTTTGCGTTATAGTGTATTAGGCCTGGCCAGGCCTATGCACATCGGGCGAACACCACGCGGCGGCGGGGGTGGCCGTGGCGAGGCTTGTCGATGTGTGTACAACGTCGGTGGCCGCGTTGGGTGGAGGAGATGCACACACATCGCGGAGTCGTATACGCCACCGACTATCGATCCGCACGCTATCGCATTTACCTGATGAGCCGACGATGCGTTATGAACCCGCTCGCGCTTCCCCGTCGGCGGAGAAACAGACCTCCGACAGCTTGCAGTTTGATATCCGTCGGCGAACGACGCAAGTGATAGAGCGTGTGTATGAGCGGGCGATACAAAAAAATTAAATAAAATTAAATGAAGAAAAAAAATCATACATTGGTGAAAACGGCCTCGTCGACATTCGACGAATCTAATGCTCGACTGCGATTTTATTTTTGATGGAGCGCGTGTACGGGCGAGAGATGAAAAGAAAGTAACATAAAATTAAATGAAAAAAAATATATACATCAATTTTATTGTGTATTTATATAAATCTAATGTTGGGCTGCAATTTTTGTTGTTGTTTTTTTTTTGTGCGGAGCGATTGTAAGCGTTGAGAATGGATAAAAAATACATTGAATAAAATAAAATTCAGAATAAAAAATATATATATTGGCAGGGTACCTTGTCGATATTCGGCAAATCTAAAGTTGGTGCTGGTTTTTTTTATCGCATAAAATCTTGCGACGCAATTGTCTTTCGGAGCCACGTCGAGCCTCCGATGTGATCGCGATAGGGCTGCTTTTGCGGGTCGTCCAGCTCCTCAAAAGGCTGGTTGGCTCTCGTAAGTGGACGCTGAAACAGCCACCGCGGCGTGGAGTTGATGGTCGATTTATGGAATGCACCAATCCGTCGGAACGATCCGGTCGCGCGATAACGCCCGAGACGAATATAACGAGCCACGTACTACGGCTGTGTAACGTCTTTCGAATCCCCCGCTCGGCAACACGATGCCAACTGGAGACTCGTTGCGACACTCACCGTCGAGGGTGCAGCAGCTCCCACGCTACACTTTCTTTTTCTTTCCTCCATACCAGACGCCAAATTTTCGGGCGCGACATTCTTTCCTCAACTATTGATTCGTTGAATTAGGCCCTCTGTGAACATTTTACTTTTTACTACCTTATCCGAAAAGATCAATTAATATAAATACAATCCAAAGCAAAAAAAAATATAGTAAAAATCCGAAGCGACCAATCCATTTAAAAACGATCTACAAAAAAATAGCTGATAATTAATTTCTGCCAAAATGATTGTGAGTCAATATGTTTTTTCAGTTCCCAAACACCGTCTAAACATTGTACACAGGTACATTACTAGGAACGATAGTACAAAAGCTACCGTCCAAATTTACCGTATGAATGTTGCACTCGATCCCGACCGTGATCCGTGATTTATACGAGACACTGGGTGGAACACGAGCGCGATGAATTACGAGTGGGAATTAATATTTGAAACGGTACGAGTCACAGTGCGGTAGGCCATGCTACCCTCCACAGGCCCAACTGAGGTGAATAAGAAAATTGGTACGTCGAGCCGACCCATCATTCCCGGGGTTGTTAATCATTGCCCGGTTTATATTCCTCCGTGCTCGCCTGCCGAGCACCAGAAAGCTTCTACACGAACCGAATGATTGCTCATACGCGATAAGACAGACATACGGACACACATACAGAAAGCCAGAATCGAATCGCATAACCGTTTCCTCGAGAATAAAATTCCATTGCCGATTCGATAACGGAGATCCTCCATTTGCCGAATTGGCAAATATTCTTCGGAATTATCCCGAGAGAAATTTTCAAGAGGGAGAGCGAGAGAGAGAGAGAGAGAGAGAGAGAGAGAGAGAGAGAGAGAGAGAGAGAGAGAGAGAGAGAGAGAGAGAGAGAAGGAATATTTTGACCCGAGGTAAAGTCGTCGAGAATTCTGAAGCAGAGAATGGAAAGGCAAGAGGGCGCGAGGGCGAGCGTAGCGTTGGTCGGAATGATGGCGAAGTGGAAGAGGAAGCGATGTAGTCAGACAGGATGAGGGAAGAAGCGGGACCGATTCTGTGTGCGTGTCCATGTGCGCAACGTGCAGATGCAGCGCAGCGGTACGAAACGGGCGACGAGAGAGGGGAGGAAGCTCTTGTCGCCGCCGGTGCCGATGCCGACTCTGTACAAGTGGAGGGTCGGCGAAAAAGGGGAGTGCTGCGGGTCTGGCTCCGTCAGAAAGCCCCGGAGAGACTCGACACGAAACGAGACGACGAGAGACGAAAGACAGAAAGTGTGAGCGTGACGAGATTTCAGCGAGACCGTAAATAACACGTCACCCGCCGCTCTCTGTTTACTCTCTGCACACGTTTCCGCCTCTTCCGTTCATTCTCGGCTGCCTTCCCAACGGCACCTACGTCGTTCGGGCGCGTTCCACTTCCAATTGAGAGAGAAAAAAAGAAATAGAAAGAAGCGGAGAAACAGGCGAGGGAACAAAAAGGAAACTGAATAATCGCCCAAGTCGAAGTGACTGGAGTTGAACGAAAACAACAAAAACGCAAAAACAAGCTGACGAAAGTAAAAACGAAGAGTACAAAGCGAACTGGTTTCCGGCGGGGTTGAGAGGGAGAATATCGAGAAAGAGGGCTGCGAAGAGAGTCTTAATTAAATTCCCGGACTGCAGGTCGAGGATTCGAAAGAGATAAAAGCTTCGTTCGTTCTTCCGTCGTGGGGATGGTTTCCGAGGGTGTCGGACACAACAACCTGGGGTTTCGGCAGCCACGCACAGTCGCCGAAACGGATGACGAGATATCCTCTATCCGTTCGGAAACGATTTTCAAGGTCCCGACCTCGACGCCCACGCCGAAGTTGCACACTTTCTCGTCCGTATTGGCCCGAGCGGCGAGGGGGAGCAACCCCTTTCCCGGCGGCACTTGCCAATCTCCGGTATTTTCGTTGATCGTATCGAGAGTGGAAATACCCCGGGGGCGATTTTCGAATCGCTAATCCAATCGCCGAAGAGAATCGACGGGGGGGTTGAAGGAGGATCGGCTGCACGCTGGAGCGGAGTCTTGGGTCGGGGGGTTGAAAAGTCAAGAGTGAACGGGGGTGGCGCTCGAATATAAGCCGATGGGAGAGCACGAGCAAACGATGGACGGACGATGATGAACGAGCTCCCGATGGCCCTTGGAAAAGAAATTTTCTTCGACGCTGGGGAAGAACGAGAGGAGGAAGGGGCGAACGAAGACGCTCGCTTCTCTAGCGCCAGTTGAATACTGGGCGTGCAAGGAGGATCCTCTTGCCATAAAACTGAGACGAGACGCTCGGCCATTTAGTAATTACCCAACGCCGTATAGAGAACCCCCAGTGATTTCGTTCGCGAGACTCGCTTATCGCTTCCTGCCTCTGCTTTCCGCCACGGTGAGCTCATCAATAATCTTCTTCGACGTGGCGCGGGCTTGCACGATCGACGGCGAACTGTCGAGGGTCGAAGAGATCCGTTAAGCCGTGCCAAACTGTGCTCCCGGAGGCAGAGGCATTTTTCGGGCCACCTCGAGGAAAGAATCTTCGCGTGGAGAAAACATTTTTAGTCGTAACAACAAAAGTGTGTTGAGTTCTTTCTGTTTTGACGACAAAAAAAATTGTTATTGCAGCAAACTTGATGTCCTCCGAGCACCAAGGGGCAAATCAGGAGAGTGAGAACAAAATGCAATTGTCTAATAATTTTTTGTATCTCTCAGGCAAAGAAGCTGATTCCCGTAGGTTAAAGAATCCACGAGACGGATAACGAAAAGAACGCGGATATAAGGTAGTAGTTAGAGTATATAATACCGAGATGGAGGCGATATAGATAGAAGCGTCAGGGAGTGCGCAGAGAGCCCGAGGAGTTGCGGAAGGCTTTTAGTGGATATTACATACCTCCTCGAAGGATATTAAATTCTGAGATTTATCTCGAACTCCGCACCCCGTTCGGCGCGCCGGTAGACCAACCCTTAAGAAACGGCTCCTCCGCCTCCGGCCACGCGCTCCTCGCGTACATCCGGATTGCAGTCTCCGCCAGGCAGCGAAACAATATAGAGAATGAAACGAAACGTTTGTCGCTTTCTCGGCAGCAAAATTTATTTACCTCGTCATCATCCCCAATGATCATCGCCTTCGGTCCCGCCGAGGGAGACTCTTCCCGAAGCCCTCCGGGTAATTTCCACCGGCGATACGCTTCCTGATCAACGAATGGATCACGTCGGTAATTCGTGCGTGAGGCGGTGGGTGGGGCTCGAAACACCGGAAAATTAGCCTCCCGCTTATGGCTCGCGCATGCCACGACGTTACACCATCCGTCCAAGACCCGGCGACCCTCCCTCGAGAGCTTCCGCACCGTCGGGCTACGCCACGCTCAGGGAATGGGCGAGGCACTAACCGTTTCCGGTTGCTCGACGGAACCCCCGCCGGGCCATTAACGCGCGCGGTGGGCGAATGATGCCCGATGGGCCACCCCTCGTGGTCGTCCACTTCGATGGCCGAGCCGGGTACGACGAGTCACCGGAAACTCACCGACTGAAGGTGTGCGTTCGAGCCTGGGGGTCCCTTTTTTTCTATCATTCATAGTCAATTTGGTCCGATGAAAAATCGTTTCTCATAGCGATCGGCGCTACGACTGGTACGGGGTCGACAGGCGACTCGACTACTCGGAAGGCTCCTAGAAAAATTGCAGGCCCTAAACCGCTCCCGGAACATTGCGGGGGAGCGACCGGCGGAATATTGGAGTGCGCTGAGCTGCCTCGTCATCGCTCGGAGAAACTAGACTGCACTGTTAAAAATGTCTGTTTCAAAATTTATAATAACACGGTACATGAAATTTCATTGACAAGTATGTAAGAGTATTACCGGTATGTATGTAATTTAAAAAAAAACATCATTTTTATGATATTTATGACAATAAAATCATTTTTACACACGGACGTTTGGTGTTTCAATTCGAGCACCGGTAATCTTTATATACGCGTATGGCATTTGAGATTAAACTATCAGAACTTAAATACAATTTATATTAAATATTCCGCGAACATTGTATATTTTTCCTGTAACTTTGTTTATTAAACGTTTAGTAAATTTCAGGAAGAATTTTAAGAGTAAGAGGCTCCGTCGGTCGCGACGAAACCGGCGCTCGACTGCACATACTGCATGCAGTGATCGTGCCTCTTGACTATTTATCGTCCCAGCGGATCGGAGCTTTGTAATTGCCGTTGAGGTGTGCGTTCGAGCCTGAGGGTCCCTTTTTGTCCATCACTCATAGTCGATTTGGTTCGATGAAAAATCGTTTCTCGCAGCGACCGGCGCTCCGATCGGTACGAGGCCGATAGGCGATTCAACGGCTCGGAAGGCTCTCAGAAAAATTACGGTGCCTAAACCGCTTCCGGAACATTGCGGGGGAGCGACCCGGGGAATATTGGAATGCGCGGAGCTGCTTCGTCATCGCTCGGAGAAACTAGATAGGGACTGCACGAACGTTACGGAACCGGCGCTGCGACTGTACGCACTGTAATATGCACTGATCGTGCCCATTGACTATTTATCGTCCCAGCGGATTTGAGCTTTCTAATTGCCGTTGAGTCGTTGTATGCCTAGTGGCGAACACACAATGGGGCGCGTCGAGCTTGTGTAGAAGCCGGATAGTCGAAGCCCCGGATCCCTCGGCAGCCTCTGGCGAGCGTAACGGCTGCGAACTCAATTGAAATATCGTTTCGTGGACTCTGAATAATGGAGAGTAATCCGGGAACCGGGAGAACCCGAATCGATGGACGGCGAACGGGTCCGTGGGCTTTACGGGTTGGGAACCTCGTGATTATGGCTCCGGGCTCTTCGCGCACGGATATGTATTTATTTGTATGTACATCAGTGTCTCCCTAGTCCCTCACGAAACCCTTAATCGAGACGATTAGGTCGAATAGCTTCGGCGCTCTCTTTTTTCGGCTATCGTTATGACAATGTTATGCATTAATGATAATAGTGAGAAACTAACGGATTGGATTGATCGTTCTAATAAAATCGCTTGGGTTATCGTTAGAGACGATCTTATGCATTAGTGATTACAGTGAGAAGCTAACAGACGGGATTGATCGTCCTAATAAAATCGGATACGCTCAGGGAGTAGTACAGGGGAAAAATGGGGTAGGGGATAAAAATTGTAAAAAATTAATTAATTCTGAAATCGAGGGATTCATAAATTGATTGGATATTGCTGGATGAAGAGGTGCATTCTAGCTCGGGAGCCATTTGCAAATTGACCATTTTCTTAGCACTTCATGATCGGGCTGAATAGTGCTCGCTTTTTCGGGTCTCGTTACTGATCATGCTATGCATTAATAATCACAGTGAGAAACCGACAGGTGGGATCGATCGTTCTAATAAATTCGGGTCGAAATGGGGTTGCGAATAAACACGATTAAATATAAATTATCGCAAAATTGACAGGTAAAATGACGGAGCGTTAGCGGGTAACGAGTTGCCGCTTAGATCAGGGGGCATTGAACAAATTTGGCTTCGGTGACGGTAAAGAATGTGCAGAGGTGCGTCATTTTCCTCCCAACCAGAATTCTTCTCGCTCGAAACAATCGTAACAATTTTTTTTTTTATTTCCTCAGGACGACGAATTTATTCAGGGAGCCTTTATTTCTTAGCTTCCCCATTTTGTTCTCTCACCCCTTTGCCTTCTTCATGCGAATAATCGCGACTTCCGGTTACACCGGTCCGTAACCTCCCCTCGTACGAGACGAGCGGAAAACGTCGGGCCATTCGCGCCCTTTAACGTCTCTCGCCGTAACCATTCGCTTCACCTCGCCACCCACAGAGCATTTAAACGTATGCGTCCCATCCAAGGGGGGCCCCCTTAGAGCCCATTGCGCCGACGGTTGCAGTAGCGCAAGTCGTCTCATCTCTAACGTTCCTTTGCTGCTAACCTTCGCTTCTCATTCCCTTGTGCATTCTCCCGTTCCCCGGTACTTCTCTCTCTCCGCCGTGTACTCCACGACGAGACGCAGCGAGAGGCACTGTAACGTTAACGTAATACGTAACGTCTACCACCGCTAACTTATATTGCGTTGAGGATTACCACGTCGCTTCTTATCTGTACCGGGCAGGTTTGCCGAGACGCGAGAAATTCCCGCCTTCCCTCTCGGTCGGGTCTCTATGGGGAAAACTCTCTGTGTCCCGCGAATGGAGGAGAGCCATCCGGGTGGGAAGAAGAAAACGCAGTCTCCACCTACCTCTTCCGACTTTTTATTCAATTTTTTTTATTCATTTTTTTTTTTTGCAGAGCGCGGTACAACGCATATTTCAATTTATTAGCCCCGAGTCTATTCGCCGACACCCCTTGGGAGACGATCTCATTTTTTTACACAATTTTGCACGAGTCTATATCAATTCCGCGAATTCGTGAGAATTTATTTGTCATGTTATTTCTTTCGCATCCCCGGGACGGGCGCATTGTTTTCTCGGAGAGGATGTTGGAAATTGGGGTGAAAAAAGGAAATTGGGTGAAAGTGGTTTTGTTTTTTTCGCTTGCAATTGTCCGACAAGGGTTCTAATTTGCCCCGAGTCTATTCGCCAACACCTCTTGAAACGCTATCGCTTTTTGTTTTCTTTTTTTGTTTTTTGTTTTTTACATTTTTTTCCCAGGGAGTCGCTACCGTGTCTATATCAATTTCGCGAATACGCAGGAATTTATTTTTCCTATTATTTCGTTCGCACTCGCGGGTCGAGTGCATTGTTTTCGAGGAAAGTCAGATGAAAATTGGGGAGAAAAAAGGGAAATTGTACGTAGTTTTTTTTTGCTTCATTTTTCGAATAGTCCAACGAGTGTGCGAGGAATAAATCGTCGACAGGTTGTTTTACAAATTCGCGGAGAAAACGAGTTCGACGAGCAGTCTCGTAGCCGGTTGTGCTCGATAACGAAGATGATTGCCGTTGGCATCGGGGAGTTCTCTCGCGCATCGATTTCCTCACACTCTAACGACTTTCCTCTCCGCTTTACTACTCATCCCTCTCTCTATGCCTCTGCTCTCTTTGCCTATCGGATAATTGCCTTAACTTGCTAATAATAACCAATCTCAGAATGATTTCCTCTCGGATCGACCAATCAGAAGACGCGCCTCCATTTCCGTTCTTGACGTTCCTGGTAAATTCCGAGAACTCTCGAAAATACGCTAACGTCACACACTATGATCGAGCATCGTCGCTCGACTGGATATTTCTTCTGGTTATACGAATCTGTAATTGAATTTTTTAATTTGAAGTGACGTCATACGTATGGCGTTACATCCGGGTTAAAATTTTTTTTTTTTAATGTCACGTACTCTTCGGAAATTCTGTTTTTCCGACCAAAAGTAACGTATTTTCGTGACGATGTCGGTTCCGATCGAAAAATTTTGGTCTTTGGCCAAACGTGGAGTAATAGCGAAACAAAAAAAAAACTCCGCAGCTTTTTAAATTGTTATTTAAGACATTAAGAACTATTCACAATCTCGACTGCAGGTGTTTTTTTTTTACGATTCGTGTCGATTCAAAAATTTTTTATCAACTCCGAAAGAAAAGCTCGACTCGTTGGTTTCACCCTCGTGACTCGAGCTGATCCTTAAACTTCCTTAATTTAATTTTTTTTTTTTTTTGTAATTTACTGCCCATTCCTCCCTTTCGATCGTGCTTTTTGTCTCGTCATTCGCCTGGTTAAGAGCGTCGACGGGCACACAGTCACTCTCCCCCCGTTTTATTCTTGCCCTGGAAACTTTCGGGATAAGTTTCGGATATAAGCTTCTCAAGATGCCCCGAGACTGCGTCCCGCCACCGGAGCGGTCCTCTCGGTTTCTTATTCCCGCCCGCGTCCACCCCCGTCCAGTACGCGCCGCCTCATTTTGCTCCATTTCCCGACTCTTAATTACTTTGCTAATTCTTAACCGGGATAGCGGAGGCTCGTCATCCCCCCCCCCCCCCTTCCATCCCCGCTGCATCGTCCGTAGTTCGTCCCGCG
The DNA here is from genome assembly GCA_963978505.1 of Listrodromus nycthemerus. Taxonomy (NCBI): domain Eukaryota; kingdom Metazoa; phylum Arthropoda; class Insecta; order Hymenoptera; family Ichneumonidae; genus Listrodromus; species Listrodromus nycthemerus. The sequence goes on from OZ021687.1 coordinate 3,862,562, forward strand.
CGAGGTCTGAAATAACAAGTTGCACACCCTACGAAGCCGCCCCCTCGACCCCCGTTCTTCGCAAAGAGCGAGCCGCTCCCGGCTCTCTCGCTGCCTCATCTCGTTGACTTCATTCTCACATTTTCCTTGCACAACATCCTCCGAATTCCTGCTGGCCCAGCACGGGCAAAGTCGAAAGAAAAATAGAGGATGGCGCGACGTTCGGTGAAACGAGAATTGTAGCTAGTGGAATAGAGAGATTGCACGGGGTATTTTTGCCGGCCCTCGCAGTCTCTCGTTTGAGATGCAGGTGGGTACACGCGTCATAAATTCCCCTATCGAGGGCGGTTCGGGCGCTGGACCAGCTCGGTCTCTCTCCGTCCTGCAGCTCGCTGCCAGCCTGGCGTTCCCTCCGTTCCGGCGGTCCGGCCCTTGTTAAACTTGCGGCCGATAAATCAAGCGAACTCGTATAAATTTGTTACCCTCGGGGCAAATCGAACGTGCGGGGGCGGCGCGGGGTTTGGCTCGCACCTACTCGCTTCGATTCCGCTCCGCTCGTTCTCTCTTCCTCTGTATCGTACGCTCTCCTCGGTGAGATACTCCTTGCTCCCTGGGAGAGCACTTTGGCCCATAGGAATCGTTCGACTTCGTCTGCCTGCATCTTTCATACATGTTTTTTTTTTTTTTTTTTACTTTTGAATTTATATCGCACGTGTGAGGCACAATGCAACGGCCATTGTGTACTTACAAACGGTTTTCCGCATCGAATTTATATCCATCCCCGTGAATAAGTATCCGCGGAATAACATAAATCATTCCGCGAGCTCGGCAGATTACAAAAGTTAAATCGCGATGAATTTTTTACGCGCGCCTAACAATAGTCAGCAAATCAAGATTGTCGATGCTGGATGTAGATTTGGAAAATAACTCTCGAATCTTGTAATTGTCACGTCGAGTTTTGTATCTCTGAGAAAGTTAATACTCCTATCGACTTTGAGATGGAGCGACGTCTGCACAAATTGTAGAGTCAAGTATCAGGTCTCATGGTTATCAAAATTATTGGCCGAACTATTGGTGGACGAGCGTGAAAGATCTACCTCGTGTCCGTCGCAGACTTACATTATTTTTTTCGTAGTCACAGATGGAAGCAAGTTCACAGTCGCGTATGCGGATGAAAAAGTCAGGCACGAGATCTGCCGGTGCGGTTCAATGAATCGAACGGAAACAGCGATAGATAGAGGGAACGAGAGAGTACAGAGCGTGCTCTCTGGACTGAATGCTGCCGGCCATTGTCCAATCAATGCACATTGAGGCGAAGGGTTGTAGCAGGGAAGCGGAGGAAGAGGGACGAGGGATGAGCGAGAGCTCGCCGAGAACTACGGTTCGCTCCGTCTCGCAATCCTCCCTCCCGTCCCTTCAATGTTCCCCTTGCGCTTCTGACCTGAGAGGCCCAGAGGCATCGGGGCACCCGCAGGCAGCATCGCTATCTGCCAACCGCCGATGCTCTAACTCCGGTGATTTAGGCGATTCGCTAATTACCCCGAATGACCGACCTGGATTCACTTAGGTGGACTAACGCTTCTGATGTCCGATCGCCGAATCGATTCGATGAATAACTCTGCTCGGACATCCGCGTTGCCACCCCGATACATCGCGTGTCATCCGTTCGATCGAAAGTTCGGTATTCAGCTAGTTGCCCGAATTCCGGAAACGACCGACAACAATTGCAGGAAAAAAATCACAAAAATTCTTGGGAGGAACGATTGGAAAGGATGTGCAAGTGGGCGGTGAAACCAATTGATCGAACTCAGTAGCGGATTTTTGGAGGTCCGTATTTTCCCACCGGGACGTACGTGCGTGTGCGGGGAAATTTATCTTCCGGGTTTATGTGACTAACACCCCCGTCGGCTTGCATCAGTAATGTCTCGGCGGTGTTTCTCTCGGGCATGTGTGTTGCATTACTCTCTCAGGAACATGTATTTTCCGTACCGTATACCGTGGCCAAGGGAAAGCCTCCCATCGGGGAATCCCCCGTCGCGACAAGGCGAGCGATAAGTTTCTAATTAGAATCCTGTCCCTTCTCTCCGGTGTTAATTATTCTCACGGATGATTAATGGTGACGGATCCGCGCTCCGTGTCTGCCATCTCTCGCCCTTTGCCAGCGCCCTTATTCCCCGCTTCCGTGCCGCGTGCTCAGAAAATTCTGCGAGAAGAGAGTTTTTTTTTTTTACACAGTTCAATTTTTTAAAGATCGAATCAGTGATCGAACTATCGATGAGCCGGAGAATACTTTGAATGCATCTACGAGTGGATTTTTTTTTACGAAATTCAATCGTTTCAACCATCAATTGGGCGAGCCAACCATTGCAGAATACTTTCACGCTGATACAGTGGGAAAAGAAGTGGTTGAACTGAAAACGCACGTTAACTCACATTAAAAAATATTTTTTAGTTGTTCCAACAAAAATACTCGTTTCATCAACGTATTTCTAATGGACCGAGTTAAAAAATTGATCACAAAAAAAAAAAACTGCTTCCAGTTCAACTAACCGAATGACAGCCTTCAGTGTATTTCACCCCAACTTTTGGTTGACCCAACTATTTCTTTTTCCGAGTAGTAACCAATGATTCATTGGGTGGAAACGAGCTTTGTTTTGTGCGAGGGGAGGTTCTTTGTTTCCCTATAGATTGATGGAAAAACACTGAGGTAATGACGGTGCTCGGCGGCAAAAATCCAGAAGATGAGCCATATGGGGGAACTTCCGGAGTTTTTCTTTTTAGGTCATTACATGGCGATAAAGGACTTGTAAAAAAGGAGGATCGACGAGTATCCTTGTCAGGTCGCCTTGTATCAAATAACGAAGCCGGAATTATAAACCCCCTGCGATAACCGTTATCAAAAGCCGTTACACCGGATTGTGGGGTATCGGTGCTAAAGCCATGCGTAAGGTAGGTTCCGCCGATAGTTTTACGACCCTCCAAGCCAGGAATACTGGGCGCACGTCGGTGGGACGTCGCTAACCAAACAGACCGGTTCTCGTTACGACAGGGTTTCCCTCGGCGTGCTCGTAGGTCGTTCGAACGTCGACCGAGAATAGGGTCTCTCCTGTGCGGGGGAGTAAGGGCAAGAGCGTGAATCGGTGGGGCTCGGCTAGCTTCCGTTGCACGCTATAACGGGCCAAGGGCGGTTGGAAGCTTAAATATTCCGAAACTGCATCGCTCGGCAGCCAACCGGCGAGCGAGGCTTGGTCCTCGGGCGTCGGTACAGCGTCGGAGGTGTTATAAGCTTTATTTAGCGCGGCTCGGCGAGATGGAGAGTCGAGCACCGGCTTCCGCATCCACGCAGAAGGGTAAGCTATCGTTTATGGCGGTCTAAAATGTCGGTTGCACGCTGCAGCAGCTTGGCTCCTCCGGTAAAACGACGACCTGGGTTAGACGACGTTTCCCGTACTCGGTGCCGCAACACTTGTGGCCGAGCTTCCAGGATTCGCCCACCGCTCTCAAACACAAAACCGTGGATGTAGAGGGAAAGAAAAGCCATTTTTGCCCGCTGCTCGGTCGCAATTTACATCAAAAGCGGAGGACTGAGATTAAAGCGTGAGAACGGAAATCTGGTCCACCGCAGACTCGCTCTAGAGTCATTATGTGAGTAGCCATAAGCCCTCCTGCTGGGAAAACTCTAAACGTGCGTTGCAGATTTCGGAAAATAACCGTCGATTCTCTACACTCCACGAAGACTTGGGTCTTCCTAGGCTAAACTTTTGAGTAACGTAGCTGCGGAAGTGATTCCATGGACCGTTTGTTCGCAAACGTCCCGCTCGGTGGACTTCCAATGAACGGACACAACAAACCTGCCAAGAATCCGTGATAGACCGAATATACACATTTTTTTTTTTTATGAGCATTATTTCAACCGTGATTCACGAGCGGAAGCGCCTCGCTCCACCCCTAAACGTTTCCAACTGCAGATTCTACTGGCGAGTGGAGGTGATAGACGAAAACCTCTTTCTCATGTGTAACCCCCTCCTGTAGTGAACGAAGCGTGGAAGTGGCGCATCCCCGGAAGGCATCAAACCACCCCGCAGAGGCCAGCCGCCCCTTGGATTCTTGACGCGAGAGGAGAGCGTGGCGCCGGGCCATAAAAACAAATCAACCCCCAGAGAGCCCCCGATTATATCCTTTCTCTCTCTTGTTCCCGTTCCATTCGCACAGACGTGCGCGCTCGAGGTGTCATCTTACTTGTTGATCATTTGTATTCCAGGCATTAAATGCGGCTAATAACCCTCGCCGGTATATTTCCACCTAACTCTGGCTCGCACACCCTCGGAACCATCTTCGTTGTCTTAAAACTCCCGTAACTGCTTAGGTTTACGGGCATTTAACTCGCTTCATAAACCGGAACATTCGGCAGAGAAATTCTTCGTCGTCTTTCCCGTCTACTAGTCCGTGCCACCTCTGTGAGAACGATCTTACAGCGTGAATCCGCACATGGAGTTAACGATCTGTAAGTTCATGGGCAGTCAAAACGAAAACAAACAAATTTTAATGACAAAACGATGTTTTTATGTAAATGAGCGTTACTCGTCAAGAGGTTGGGATTGGAATCTTCGTTTTTATTTCTTCATCGAGAGAAACCTCCTCCGGAAAGGCATGCCGTATACAATCTGAAACAAAAAAATTGGAGTCCGGTACATTTAATTTCATATGAACTTACTTTACAGTATATCCACTCTGGCTCGTGTGGGCGATTCCTTTTTAAGACTCTACTCCGATCACAATAAAATTTAAGCGAGAAAAAGAAATTAAAAAATCATATTTTTCGATTAACCCGTATCTCATGTCAGTAGATTTCGTATCTTGGTTGTTGTTTCTCCATCGACAAAATCCTTTCCCGGAAAGTCTCACAGTATTTATTTCAACTCCTCTGGCTTTTCGCAGTTCTTCCAGCAAGCAGCGTCTCCTCGCGATCTCCGCCTCGGACTTTATTCCGGTCACAGTGACATTTAAGCGAGGAATTAACAGACCCGTGGAACAGGCAGTAGCGTTGTAAACCGTCCGGGTTTCAGCCCGACGCTGTACGTGACGATGGGAAAAATGTAGTCGAGGCGTTACACTGTTTTGTACACTCTTAGCGTGCGCTCGTCCACGCGGAAGAATCACCGAGAAAATAACGAAAAGAGCCTCGCCAATGTAACCCCTGAACGGGACAAAATAATAAATGAATCCGATCTTCCATTACATCGCTCGCGTCGCCACTTCGATTCACAACGCGTCGAAAAAAAAAAAAAAAAAAAAAAAAAATATGAAGAACAGTTTAAAAAAAATGAATTATGTCAAACAACAAATATTATCAAGAAAATATTAATTTCGCCACGTTAATTACATTCCTCTTCGGTTAATTCGTGAAATGGTTTCAGGTAACCCTTTAGCACTTTCAACCCTCCCGATCGCCACTCTCCTCGTTCCGCAGACGCCCTCCCCCCCCCATCCGCCCCCTGCCGCCCCCCTCAGGTAACACCCCGACAGAGCTTGAGCGCTCGGGGCGAAAGCACAAACCTCTCGCCCAGACTCGACGTTCTCGCGCTTCCCGGCAACGCAAACACGGGCGTCGCGCGCCTTGCCTAATTCGGTTAGTAAGCGTGGTGAAAATAAAAAGAAAAAAAAAATTATATCCAATTAAGCGGCAACGAAGGGGGAGCCCGGTGTGTGCGTGCGTTCGCTCCCGTCGGTCGCGCCTCGGCAAGTTTCACCGAGAAACGGAGAGATAGAGAGAACGATGAAAGTCTGGGCCGTTCACGCTTGTTGCTGTATTTACCGCATCTCCCTGCGAAACAACCTCCTCCCCTAACCCGTAGAATCTCATCCCTTCAACCTCTTCGCCACGGGACTGCGGGCGGCTTCCCTGTATCGTTCTCTCGATCCCAAAGCTTCGAATTCTAACGCCTCGACGTGGAGAATTTCTCGAGTCTCTGGGGGGTGGTTTGGGGGTGGATAGAAGGGGTGGAAATTTCGTTCGCAGAAAATCGTGGGCGGGGAATTCTCGACGCACCTACGGAAACAACCCCATTACGTATTGTGTCTTTATATATATATAGAGAGAGAGAGAATGAGAAAGAAAGAGAAAGAGTGGGAGACTGTCGAGGTGGAAAGTGCGGGGGACAAAACGAGAGATGCCCAATGAGATTTCAGGATTGGAGAGTCTCCAGAGTCCTCTCGCAACGGGAAGAGGAGGAGGGAAAGCGAGGAAAAACCGGAGTGCGACGAATGCGGCACGAGGCGATAAGGCGGTCATTTACATTTCTGCTAAGAGCAATTCTCGTTCGTAGGCATTCGCTCTCTTCCAAGCTCGCTTAACAAGACCGACGGGGCTTGTCGAAGCTATAGAGTCTCGCTGGTCATTTACCAATTCTGAGGTGGAGAAAAAAGCGTGAAAACTGGATCATTAACGCTGCAAGGGCCGAAGATCCCGTTCACCGGAAAAAATGATTTGATGGTAGAAATGATGTTAAAAATGTCGTTTTAGTAAAAGATGACGAGGCCCGTGTTGTTTAATTCATTGATTAATTTTTTCACTACCTACATTCGAAGTCGAGTGACCTTAAATACCTCGCGCTACCTCGGCTACCCAGCTAATTTTATTTAGTAAAAACACAAACCGCTCCCCGTTTACAGCACAGAAAATTTCCGTCGCTTCAGTGTCGAACGTTGTCTTCCAAGATTCCCTCGCTAATGTGTCCCAGACTCACGTCTCCGGAACCAGGGGTTGAAAATTTTTCTCGTCTCCGTACATGTGTCCACACTGTTTTCTCGCTTTCCTAAGCGACGAGAGCCGTTGCTGTTCTCCCCAGTGTTCGCGTAACGCTGCTTTTCCCTCTCGATTCGCCGGTTGCAACCTCGACTATTTCCAGTGATTCCCGGAGCTTTCAGCCCCATTGTGCCTATAATGCCCGCACTTTAAGCATTGCACAAGTGCCCCAACGCTCAGTTTAAGGAGGCGCGTATGGCGACCTCGCTTATGGTCCCACGGGTTTTACTCTTTCGACCCTTTTTTCTTCCTCCTTCTTTTCTCTCTTCACCGAAAGAGCAGTGAAAGCGCCAGTGGAAGCGCCTGCAGGAGCGCCGTACCGCAAAACACGACCCCTTTTCTGTTTAATTCACCGTAAAAAAGAAGCGTCATCGAGCCGCCCTTGCACGGAAGACACCGCGGCTTGGAAGGTTGAGCTCTTGTACATCGGGTAATATTATCGAAACAAGCCGTCTCGGCCTCTTTTACGACTATCATCATTGCCCATCCGAGCTTTCTCAATTGCTCCCGTGCGCGGTTAAGATCCCTTCCCATTCGACGGGTTGTGGCAACAAACGGGGTGACAGAGACGCGAGAAAGAACTGAAACCACTGACGAAGTTTATGGATATTTCACCGTCCCAAGTGACTCGGCGATTAGATCGGACTTGCCTCTCCCTCGGGACAAGTCGATTTCGCCTCGTGAAGGCGCACGGCTGGCACGCGATAAATAAAATGTAAATTGTTTCGGTGGCGAATGGAAAGCGGGTGGTGCGAGTTGTGAAAAAGACGGGGGCAACTAAAGCGGGGACGTGTAACGCGGCGATTGGCGGAGCAGTGAGAGGGAAAATTAGGTGGACCTTTCGAGACTCGAAGCGGAGGCACGTCGTTGTTAATGCGTTCGTTGCACGCGAGGCTGCCTAAGCGCCACGCAGCTCTTCTACGACCCTGGAAAATCACTTTTTTTTTTCGGCACGTCGAAGGGTTCCGAAATGCGCTCGTTCTCCAAGTACCGCAAGAAACGTTCTGTTCACAGATTTTTGTTGAAATGGGTTTCTCACTCGGTGGAGTCCTTGGCAACGGCAGGGTGTTTACTATGAAATTTAAAAAAAATACCGTACGAGAAATTCAACGAGATACAGTATAAAATATTTAACAAAACATTCAGCAGGATATTCGACAAGATATCGAACAAGATACTTGATAAGTTGCCGAATAAGGTACTGAAAAGATATCCTAAGATATTGGTTAAAGTTCTATTCTAAGGGGCGTCCGTCTTTGGCCGAACGTGTTGAAAAATAAGGCCTGAGTCCAAAAAAAACGGGTAGGCATCGGACAAGGTTTTTCTTTTGCCCTCACGATTTATGGCGCAAAAAAAGCTCGGAGTCTCGGGCTATGATAATAAAAATATTAGAGATCGAGGAACGCGTTATATTTTCGTTTTTCCGTCTTTCTCCTTTCCCAATAGATATCCGACACGTCTGGGCTTATATAGAGAGAGCGGTGAGAGGAATGATGGCAAGTTTTCCCGATGGCGGCCAATATCCTACGTTATCCTACGAGGCGGAGAGCCGTGGGTCAGGGATGAGGGAGCCGAAGAAACGCGATGTACTATAGTATGGAACTGCTACTGGTGCACGATAGTAGCAGTCGTAAAGACAAAAGGAACCGGGAGTACGAAAGAACGCGAAGAGGGTAAAAGAAAGAAGAAGATGAGGGGAGGGTAGATGTGCTGTTGGGAAAAGGAATCATCCAGAGCACGCTACGTTTGTGTGCCCGACTCTTTTTGCTTCGTCGTTTTTTTTTTCCTTCACCTCTCGGCACGTTTCATCGCGGCCACTTTTTTGCCCATTTCCACCCAAATATTCTCTCTCTCTTCCGCCCATCGAGTGCCCCTTTTTTTCCTTCTTCTTCGGCACAGCGGGATGCTCATCGCCGCGATTTTTTGCCCATTCCTCGCTCGTCTCCTTCGTGGCTGGCTCAACAAGCTCCCACCCCGAAAGATCGATGAATCTGGCCGACGTTTCCGGGTGTTCTCACGGTCTCGCATCACCGTGCGCGATGGTTGCTAAGTAACTTTCCGGTATTCGGCTCACTGCCGACTGCGGAACTATTCTCCGAATCTTCTTGTTTATATCGTGAGAAAGCTCTCCCTGCGGTCGGATAAAGTAGGCCGAATTGTCGAGTTTCGGCTCGCGCAACACTCTCACCCGGTGAGAAGACGGTGGCTCTCGGTGACGTCTCGGAATGCGAAAGACAACGAGCGCATCCACGAAGAACCTCCGGAGTATCGCTCGAGGAATTCGCCAAATTCACCTGGTAATATAAACCGGGCTCTATCTTTCCTTCAGAAAGCTTCGCGCCCAACTCCTCTACTCTAAAGTAGCGGCCCACTCCAGTATCCTTATCCGAATCTATTTGGCCATTCACTTAAGTTATATCCCTGAGGGAGCCCGCCCGGTCGTCGGCTCGACGGGCGACGCCGAGCATCCTGAAAATTGCATTCTCCTGGCGTCATCGCCCTTATTCGTGGAGCGCGCATCTTCAGAGGTGTCTTCGGGTATTCGGCCAGAAGCCTCGTTTTCCCGGAGCGATAAAGTGCAAGGCCATACCGGCTTGAATTTCCGGCGCTGAATTTCAACGCGGCGTCGGACAACTCTCGGCAACCACATTTTCGCCATCGAAAATTCGTTTCCTTGGCGATTTTCGGGATTCTCGTTGCGTATCGCGCGCAAAACGTTGACTCGCAGGTCGGATTTTTCGGCTTTGACCGCTGGAGACGCGTCAGGAATTCTCAGGATCGTATCAACAGGTGGTCCAGCATCGGATCCTCCGGGCTTTCGGTTTTTTTTTTTCCCTCCTTTTTTCCCTCTTCCTCCTCTCATCTCGCACCGCGCAGCGCGGCACTTGGACAGCCCGCACATTCTCCGCGTTCGGCTGGACTTGAAGAATCTTCAAATTCCCAATATAACGTACACACCTCTCCGAATTCCCTGTCTTGTACTAACTTCACCCGCACTCTGACGCATCGCTTCTGTATCGACACTCGAATATTCGATATTTCAACCAAAATCGTGAACTTTCATTACGATCTCCGAACAGATAACAAATCAAATTTATTGATTCTTCGGGCAGAATTTTTTTTTAAATATCATAACAAACAACTCGCAGCCATCCACGGTAGAAAAGTACATCTGACTGGGATTTATAAATTACAGAGAAAGACACGAAGATGAAAAAGTGTCTCCACGTCTTCCACTATTCGACTCTTCAGCCAAAACACACGAACATTATTTACAATCTCGAAACATCTAATAAATAAATTTGATTTATTCTCTGATAAGAATTTAAAAAAATGGAAATGCGTGCGACTCACCGCCATTCGTCGCATTGGAAGAGAACGCCAGTCCAGAATTTATATAATGGAGAGAAAGAGATGGAGACGAGAAAGCGTCGAGTCAGAGAGGATCGCGGTGAGGGTCGGGGTTTGGGCACTATCGAGTTATTTCAGCGCCCACGAGAACGGCACATGGAGGGGGTGGAGGGGAGGGGGGCGGCACAGGAGAGATAGAGATAAGCGTTATCCGAGAGCAGCCTCGGCGCGCAACCCCCCGGAGACCATGAATATTAACGATTCCGTCCGTTCCGGATCCGCGAGCTGCCCCTATACAATCTCTCTCTCTCTCCCCCTCCTCCACCACCCTCCTCCCTTCACCTACCACACGTTGGATTCTCTATACGCTGAGAGACAAGATGCGGAGGGGGGATTGTACCGAAGCGGTGGATTGTCGAATTGACTGGTGGAATTCCCTTGCGTGCAGCCTTGCTACACACCCCAATCCTGAATCGTTATCTTCATCGGGGAATCCCCCCCCTCCACCGCTCTCCCATCCTCGTCAATATTTCACATCGAATTAATCAAGAGATATTTTATTGGCTTTCGGGCGCCCCCATTATCTAATATATGGAAGTTTGGGGAGGGTCGGGAGTGCTTTTATACAATTGATCGTTGAATCGTTGCCGTTCACTGTTTCGGTTTATGAAACGCCCGTCGATTAAATAGGGCGCTGGGGGGGGGGGGGGGGGGAAGTTGCGATAATTTATTCGATTTCTTTACGATAAGAGTCGGAAATAAGAAGTCGAGGCTCGACTTTCTCGACAATTTCTCACTTCCCCGGAGTTGTAACTCTCCACTCTTCCCCCTTTCTCTACCCTTTCTCTTGGACAGCGGACAATTATTCAGCCGCTAATTGAGTTAGGTCGCGGCCTAAATGCTCGATGAATATTCATATTCTGGTCGGGCGACACCCCCGTCTCGGTCACTACGGGGGACTCACCGCTGTGCCCTGTGTCTCCCCTTCCGAAACCCCTCCGTCGCCCAAGGGGCAGCAGATTGCCAGCTGCGAAACCCAACCGCGGGAAGATGATGAAAAAACGGAGGGAAAAAATATATAAAGTTGGCAGCGAGTTGAAGAATTTAATGAAATTAGAAATTACCCGTTCGTACGGTTTCTCGTCGGAGAGGGCGTCGCGAGCGGATTTTCAATGTCCATCGGTCTCGACGCCTCGAAACGGTTTTTTTTCCATTTTTTTTTTTATATATATTTTTTTTCGACAACTTTTACCCTAGCTTCATTGCACATTTATAAATTGCAGGGCGGGACTCGAATGGCCTGCGAAATTGCACGCGCCGCGTTAAACCGAGTAGATTGTTCACGATGTTTTTTTTTTTTTTTTTTTTTATTGTACAAAGAAAAATTGAAACCGTACGGAAAAGTGGCGAATTGGTGTGGAAGTCATCTAGAATGCCTGTTTCTTGGTCGTTTCCCTGTGCGCAGCCGGTAGAAGATCGGGGAGCCGCAGTCGTCCCATCCCAGCCCGAGCGCCGCGCCGGGTGACTTAGCGAGATTGCGATTTGCATAATGCAATTCAACGTGCGATATATCCGGTTTCTCCGACGGAGACGGTCTAAAAGAACAAGGCAATTACAATGAAACTCTATGAAGCGTGGACGCTCGAGCTGTTCCCGCTACTTTTTGCGGTTTTCGTATACACTGTATTACCGACGGAGTCGAGGCGACGGGGGTTGGATGGAAGGCAGAATGTGGAAATATAGCGATACGCATTACGAAAGAAGAAGCAGCGGGGAGAGCTTTCGAGCGGGTGCGGATGGGCAACGTCTACGAGGAAGGAGCGGAGAACAGGGCTGTTCTCCATCTGTGGCGCAAGAACCGCCGGCGTTTTCAACGAGCTCTCACCGAGAGACCGTGAAGAAGACGACGACCGAGGCTTTATAAATATTCAGCCAGTCGTTAGGACGCGAAGCAAAGTATAAAAGTCTCCGGTGGTCGTCCAACGACGTCGGAGTAGGACGAGCCGGAGGAAGCGAAGAACGCGAACGACGAGGCTAACGGCACCGAACCGTTACCGCGCCCCGTTGCCTTTGTAATTTCATTCGTAATGTCTGTCTAACAACCCGGCCTTACGTACTAACTTCCTGTGTTCTCGCCTCTCGACTGTCCTATCTACCGATGTACTTTGCCACGATCTATCGCGGAGAGCTTTTTTTTTTAAACCCCTTTTTTTTTTTTAAAACATCTTTCGAAGACATGAACTTCCAGATTTCGACATTATCCGGACATACTTAACAACAGTGGCAACTGCACCAATTCGCCCACTTTGCTTCTTCTATCTCACTTGTCTAACGAAACCACTGCACTTCCGGTGAAACCGGGAGAAACCTTCCGCTTTAGTTCTCTCGACTCGCCACGAATCTGGATAGAATCGACGATTCCCTATAATACGTCCGTGAGATGAACGGAGAAAAGCGGATTAAGGGAAGCTGTCTGTTAAAGAGCAGTCGAGAGATACAGTTGATCAAGTCGCGGCTGAAGACGATCGGGAGAGACTGTATGCGCCAGACTCGAGTGGCGATACTCGAAAGTCTGAAAGCGAAGACTATACAGAGAGTTTCCAACCCTCTTAAGGAGTACGTTCATAACTAGCTGCGGCAATGGAACAGGGAGACAGGGAAGGGGAGACGCAGGGAGGATGGGAATGACGGTGCCGTGCGCCTTACGGCAATGGAGTACAGTGTAAAGGGCCACCCCGACCCCTGCTTTCCGAATACCAGAGGGAAGACTGAGAAAGCTCTCGTTGCCACCGCTGCTGCTGCTTCCGCCACTATAGTCCCCCAGCAAAAGGAGAAACTGTCGAGTTAAGTAACTGCCGGTACTTATCCGTAAGTTCGGGCGGGCAATGAGACCGCCTACATAAATACGCCTATAATACGGAGAAACTCGCCGTAGTACGCGATGAGAAAGCCCGGTGAAGCTTGCGAAGATAAAACGTAGCTGGTAGTATCTGCAACGAGGCAAGAGCGTGATCACTGCATAACAGCACGTAATCACGGAGGGGGAGAGGAAACCAAAAGTAAATTTCATCCGGGGCGCGTTTTAGGTGACTTTTAGATGACGTTGTGCAGCAAACTGGGGAAAATAGTTTTGTTTTTCATTATATTTTACTTCCGCTCGGAAGATAGGGTTGATAAACGAGTTTGTAGGGTGGGTAAAGCGAATTAGGCGGGAAATATGAATTCTGATGAGACGTGTGATAATAAAAAAAATGGGATGGGGAGAAAACAATAAAGGTTGAAAGGCGATTCCACTGGCGAACCGGAAGAGGTCTCTTACCCTCGGTCTCCGGTGAGACCGTGTTGGTGTCTCTGAGAGGCGGGCGGACTCGATGCTGGGTGGTTCGTGTGACAAACAAATACACGCGTCAGCCTCGGCGTGACACCCTTTCGTGACTGGAACGCGATGATGGCGGCTTCGGGAAACCGGTGGGGTGACTGATGCGGGAGTGGGTGAACAGGCTTTCCGAAACGCAGAGTGGGAAAGGTGAATAAGAGCCGGTGGTGAGAGCAGCGGGGAGGACGGCGCGGCCGAGAGGGAGGAAGGCTCGAGAGATAGAAGGGGGTTGAAAAGTAGAGGATCGGAGAAGCCGTGCTCAAGTAGACAAGGGACACGTCAGCCGCCATCCTTCCACTCAGCCTTTTATAGATTATTCACGTACAATGGCTGGGTGACAAGTGGCAGTGGCGTCGGTACAGCCGACTGATAAAAACCACCCTACTAGAGCCTTACTCTCTCGCCCTTTTGCCACGTCTTCGCGTAAGCCTCCGTGTCACGGGGATGCGCATCACCCGTCCTCTCCTCTCCAATATCCAAAGCCCGGAAACAATTTTTCACCAATCGCTTCTCTCTCTCTCCCAGAGTCTTGTGCGCGTGTGCTTTCTTTTCTACCGTTCAATCCGGCATCGTCTGAGAAGTGCGAAACGAAAACGATGAGAAAGTTTCATCGGTGAGCGTTGGATTCTCCAACGAGCCAATTCTGCAGACTGCGGCTGTTGAATATTGGACGCACGAGAGAAACACCCGATGTGCGAGGGCTGCCTAAATCGTGAATATTTCGTATGGGGAACGCGCACTCGATATATTTCTTGGAGACCTATCGCACACGTTATTTTACCCTCTTTCCATTGTCCTTTAATTCACGTGTTCCCGTCACTGGCTGCGCTAGAAACACATCCTAAAAAAAGAACGAAAAAATATACATTTTACGTCATTACGGGTTTTTTAATCTCAAATTAAACCGCTAGTGACTTGATGCCCGAAATCTTCCTTTCTGTCACTTCTGTCTGAAAAGTGAGTTTTTCAAAGCGCAAATGACAACACAGATGTATGAAAAAAAATTCTGGAATATCTCCCAGATACAACTAGTAAAGGAAACGGATGAACTAACAAATACACGTTTTGACCTCCGGCGTCAATAAATCTGAACCACTCGCCAATCACGCTCATTATATCGTAGTGACGTATATATTCTAAATTTATTCACCATGTCCTTTCCCATAAAATGTTATTTTGACTCGTGTTCAAGCTATGCACCTGTCTAAATGTGTGTCAATGCGCCATTCTCCCGGAATCCGACGGAAGGTTTCCAAGCTCCCGTCTGCCATTCCGGTTACGTGAGCGTGCGAGCGGGAAAGGCCAGCTCAAATACATTGACGAAACGAGATAGACGCACGCGATGTTTGTATTTTCGTCGTGTCGAGAGGACTTGAACTACACTGTGTGTTCTCTCTGCTTTTGTATTTGTCTCTTCACTGTGCTTTTTCCTTCTATTTTTCTATTTATTCATACCCACATATATATATATATATAAATACGCCCGAACTCTATGTAATATACTATACATGCTATATATATATATATATATATATATATAAATATATATATAACTTTTTCTCACCGGCGTAGATAGATTCAGTGTTGTTGCCCTGTGGTGTTTGGTGTTTCGTGTACTGTTTGGTGTTTTAATGTTGATTGGACGACTGCCGATTCAGCGGGCGTTCGTTTGTAGCAATTCTCGCTGGCTGGCGAGCCCCGTTACCGCACACGGACGGGCAGCACAGTGAGCGACGAAAACACGGTGTCCGGCCACTGTCGGTCGCCTCCGGTAAAATTCGGTAACGCTACACGTTCGAGCCGACTATCCGAAGCTCCCTCTTTCGCTCTTCCCCTTCCCTCGTACAGTCGTCCACACGGGCTCGCCAGCGACGAGAACCACAACAAACGTACCAGCGAGCGATGCGAAGAATAAGTCCTAGTTGGATACACGGTAACGATATATTATATATATATTTATATATTGTATATATTATATACATATAATTATTATTATTGTATACATTATAATGATACTTTATTATATTATTTATATATATATGTATAATATAATAATGCATATACCGTGTCTTTGAGTCGACTGAGTCGGCCGTTGTCCAAGAAAACAAAAACGATGGGATAAATACTAATGTTAAAAAATATATGTAAAAAAATACACCACCCCTACCCTGTTACCACACGAGGCATAGATATTTTACTTGGCAATATTCTCATACGTGTGAGTGTGTGCGCGACCGTGTTTGGTTGCATCGCTCGTTTTATTTGACCACGTGAAAAAATAATTTAAAAAAAAAAACCTCATAACAAGACCGTGCGTCTTTGGCTCCTCTGTATTATTTATTATCGTTAATATCAAAATTAATCTGGCGATACAATTTTTTCTATGATACGAGATTAATATAAAGAGATACATGCAGACAGAATTTGACGGTGGTTGGACAGGGGTGGAAATTCATTGTCCGGTGAATAATACGCAAAAAAAAGTGTTATAAAGTGAAAATAGCCGTGTGTTAATTTCAGCAGCGGTGAGCCCGGCCGGTATATGACGGACAGTGCCGGCTTCATGTTCACGCCAAGGTACGTGGACGACGCACACGCATACACACATAAAAAAACGTACTCACGGAAAGATGCTCGTTCAAATTTAAATCCTGTGGGTTTTTTTTTTTTTTTATAAAGAAAATTGAAGGTATGAGAATTTTTATTCGATGACACTTCCGTATCCAACTTTTGTGATGGAATAAATTAAACGTAGAAAAATTCGCAAGTACTCGAGTGCCATTGCGTTAAAATAAAAAAAATATTGTGACATTGAAACCAACAAAAAAATTAATTAATTTTTTTTCCTTGCTGAAATACTCTGCGAAGTTTCGCTTATAAAGTTCACTCGGGGCATCATCGAGTGAGCGACAAATAGCAATTTCTGCACACGCAACTCGAAAAAAGTCGGGTAAAGTGTAAAACACATTGAATATGAAACATAATTTTCGATGCCATTGTATATTCTCAGTGAATCGTAAAATGCACATCGAATACTGTCTTCCCATTTCGATTTAACCTTTTTAATTTTTTTTTGTTTATTTTCTCCTTCGCCAGCCTTCCGTGCGATGACTCTCTCGGTCTCTCCGCGCCAGCGGAAAATCGACTGATCCCCCCCCCCCTCCCCCCCCCCCCTCTGAAAAGCAATCGCGCCTCGGAATAAATCTTTCTCGGCGACCGGTCAAGAGAGAATACCGGTACACTGTCCGGTCTCTCGCCTTCTCTCGTGCCGATCTCTCCTCGCAGAGAGTCTCATATACCGAACACAACGAAACACCGAACTCCACCGTTGGCATTGCCGCGCGTTACGCGTACGCCAGAGCGAACATAGAAACCTTTGGAAAAGTGGGACGGCCGAGACAGCAGGAGTTTTGTCGAGCCCCGGCGAGTACAGATATTAGATCACCGGTTACGATCGAAGCGCATCGACGGGAACTCGGGCGTATCTTGCCCCAGCTATCGCGGAGCCCCCGGAGCATTTTTCCACCCTCCGAAACTATGTTTCATCCTCCTTTTCCCATTTCGCCTTTTCTTTCCACCACCATTTTTTTAACATATATTTTATTTTATTTTCATTCGTCCCGTACATCTTGCCGGGTGTGGCGACCGTGCACGTAGACGATTGCGCAAGGTACATCGAGAACGTTAAAGCTCTTTTCCACACGCAAGCCCCCCCCCCCCCGTTGAAAACTGTTCGCGCAGACCATAACCAGGAATACGTAGACGCGGTCTCCGCCCGTGGAGTCGGGCAGAGAAAAATATATCAAAAATTCAATCCGCACGCCCGCGAGCCGCGTTACGTTTCCTTCGCACCGGTGAACGGTTTCGCTGTCTGCGAAACGGAGCGAGGGACGAAGATAAAAACGAAACGGCCCGGGATTGCGCACGGGGGGTTGCTCGGGGTAGATCGAGAGACGGCGGCAAAAGAAACGGCGCGAGGGGTTGATCGAGAGAAAAGGAAAGCCCGCTGGAAACATTGAGAAAGCCACGTTCCAGGAGAGGAGAGGCGCGAAAACGTTTTGTAGATTCCTGAAGCGATATCGAGGGAAGTTGGGGGGTGCCGGGTTGGGGGTGGCTTTCCGGTAACGGGGCTCCTTCGGGGGAAGAGGCAAAACCGTCGGAGATGGACGTTGGGTGGATATTGCTCACCCCTTAGCCTCGTGGCCCGAAGCATGTGTGCCCCATAAATAACATGTAAATATTTTCAATAACTGCCGAGGCGGGGGCATGAAAAATGCAGACCGTCACCCCCTCGGCACCGCGCGTCCGGTTTGGTTTGCACTCGTCTTTCGCGCAACCCCTTCCGAGCTCACCTTTCTCAAGGCGGTCCCGCCGTTTTCTCTCCGTGAAAGCTGTCTCTTGATATATCTGTATAGCTGTTGCCGGGTAGAAATTTATGATCGCGCGCCGGCCGATATTTGTTTCGCTCGGTGGTCATAGGGAAAGACGGTGAGCCGAAAGCGGTTGCGCCGAAGCTCGAGGGGGTTTTCGCCGGAGAAGGTCGCCCCGTTGGTTTGCGCGGGTAAACGGCAACTCCGCGCCGCCGGCCAGCGTCTTGCATCTATCCCGAGATTTGCTTGCTTTTTGGCCCCTTTCAACCGCTCTTCGACAAAGCGCTGTGAGAGAGTGCAGCGAGATTGAGGAACGGGAAGCGAAGCGAAGGAAAAGCCGAGAGATTGCGCTCCGCGCGAGACGGCCAGAAATCACGGGGCTTCGCTATCCTTCTTTTCCTCGATCCCGGTCTCTTTGCTCTTATCCAACAGAATCCGGGAGGAAATCTCTCGAACGTAAAGCGCACGGCGGTGCGAGCGAGCTCACATAAACACAGGGCAAGCTTTGTGAACCTCTCGCCTCTTTTTACGCTTCCGTTCTTGCAGGAATATCTTCTTGTCGAAGCGTTTCCGAGCCTCGTACAATGTTGTTTAATATGTAGCTGTGTCCCCTGGCTTCAAATCTCTGCATAGGAATAAGATAAACTAAGGACTCGCGATGATCCTGGCACACTCGAGACATTTATCTCTGTGTTTGTTGCAGGGGCTTTGGCTTCATCACCTTTACGGATCCGGCCAGCGTCGACAAAGTACTCGCCCAGGGCAATCACGAGTTGGACGGCAAAAAAGTGAGTACCAAAAATTATCTTCATCAACGTAATAATTCGTTGTCGATCGAATTCCCGATTACCAAAGCAGTTTCGCGGATGGAAAAAAATGACATTTGTCAAAGACGTGTTTAACTCCCGTCGCTTATAATTTCCCGGACTACGCGATGTTGATTTATCCCTAGAGTTTCTAACCCTAAAATAAAAACGAATATCCGTTCTTCGATCGGCCGATTCACACCGCTTCAGTGAAGTTGTAGAGAAATCGTGTCCACTACTACTGCGCATTGATTCAAGCTCTGATAATAATGGTCCATATTCGCCACTCTCGCTCTCCACACGTCACAAGCAAAGTTCCCTCGAATCACCGAGTACTTCCGCGTTTTTGAATCCGCGACACTGCATCGCAGTTCCGCGAGACTATCTCTCACAGCGACGAAAGCGAGTGAGCCGCCCTGACGAGAACGTCAAGGCAAGCGGGCCAGACGGCGAAGACGCGAAGAGCGATCTTCCGTGAAGAATCGACAGTCGCTGTGACGTTGGTTCGACGGAGAGATGCAGGCGGCGGAGCCAATGAGGCGGTGAGGAAGGCACGAGAGTTGCCGGAGCGAGTTCCACCGAGGGAAGGAAAAGAGCGTAACGTAGCGTATTACAGCCCCGTGACAGAGGAAACCAGTCGAGGTCGTGGAAGTGGATGCGCGCAAAATTGTCAAAGCTCTTTACAAATTTCTGCATGGCCCGCATTCTCGGATATGGAGTATTCCCCGTGTCTCTCCCCCTCCTCGCGCAGCTCCGGACGGACGGGGCGAGCGAGGAAGGGCGGGAAACGAGGAAGGCGTTTTCTGAAGTGTTCGCGACACTGCAGCTGCTGCAGAGCGACACACGAGCACCGAGGCAGTGACTGAGTGAGACACTCATCCGTCCCCGGCGCTGAACGCCGAGGAAACCCTGTACACGCGTCCCCCTTTTCGCGTACAACCCCACCTACACATCGTGCTATTCCACCCGCAACCCCCATTCGCCTCTGCTCTTCTAGCCTCCCCCCCCCCCCCCTCTTCTTCAGTCTCCCGGTCGTCGTCGAGACTCGAGTAGGTGCCACTGGAGAAAGAAGAATGAGGGTTTAACCCCTTTGACTCGGGTCTTCGCGCAGAAAAAAAAAATGAAGAAACAAGCGGAGGGAAAAAAAGCTGGGAGGTTTTTTTTCTTCACGAAGCTCGGAATCTTTGGCGAGAAGCGGGAATCGCGACTATTGTACCGTCCTCTGAAAGACAAAACGAAAAATTGAAGAAAAAAAAAATATGAGCATTCACTCGCCTCGCCGTCTGTCCATTGAGAGTTCGGGGAGGAAAATATTCCGGGGGGGGCGATGATAGGGAAATTCTTTTTTCAATTTTTTTTTTTTTCCTTAATTTTTTTTCTTCACCTTTTCGCCTTGGCCACTTGGCGCGTCTCGGCGAAAAACCTCTCCGAGAATTAGACGACGCCACTCGACAAGGCGGACGCGCCGGGGCGCTTCGTGCGTGCCGACGCATGAAATCAGCATTTTTTTTTTCTCTGCTCGGTACATTGTGCACGTTCCGCTCGGTTTTCCATGACCCGGCGTCGCCGGCCGCGGATCTCATCCCCGACACCTACTTCAGCATCCTCTCACCCCGTCCGTACTATAATTTCTCGCGAATGCAAACTGCAAACTTGCAAGATTGCCTCTTCGCGAATTTATTTTTCGACGCGCTAGTTTTTTTTTTTTTTTTTTTTTTTTTTTTTTTCATTAATGTCATTTTATTTCTTCGAGGGTTATTCTTGCAGCCAGTGACTCGACAACTGACACGGAGGAAGCCGAGGCGGAAATTGGGAGAGAGAGACGGTGACTCGAGCTTTTTTTTCCCGAGCTCCGTCTCCGTTCCTCGCGAATTATCCTCGTGGAATGAAATAAGCAGAGTCACTCATTCCGGAGAATGATTTTTTTTACCAGAGGACGCTAGCAAGCTATAGAGGGAGATAGGGTGGGGGTGCTGAAGGCGGATGGGGGGTTAAAGCCGGAGGGAAAGAAGCCACTGAGCCCCGCGGAAATTGTCTGCAGCCCCTTACAAAACTCTCCACCGCGACTGTCGCCAAAGCCCACTTTCCTCACCCCGAGCTTTTTCCTCGTCCAGGGCCTCTCTCCTTCGCGGCCCCGTGTGCAGAACTGCTATGCGCGCTTCCCTTCGTCCGTCCTTTTCTATTCCACGCCGACCCCCCCCCCCCCCCTTCCAGAGAGTCAACAATACGAGAAGCGTCCATTGTCGAATGCTTTTAAATTTGAAATACAAACCGTCTGCCTTATACCTGGCTTCGTTTTTTTTTCGTCCCTCTTCATCCGAGCCCGCTACAGAAACTACCCTTCTGCGAACATTCTCGCCCGACCCTCTCCCTCCCGCCCCTATTTTCTCCACTGCACGCACGAAACGTCTTGCCCTCCGAGCGCACTTTCATCGCGGATTTTTCTTTTTCTTTTTTTGTTGAATTTTTTTTTTATCCTTCAGAATTTCCGCTGATTCAGAGAAGGATTCAAAGAATTTGTCATCAAGGTAGGCGCGCACGAGTGTGCGGAGCGACCCCGATGTTTCCATCGTCGCAAGCATCGAGCGGGACACGCGGTACGTGGAACAACGCCGAATGAGAGAAAAGCCGGTAATGCTGGAAATAATAATTTTTCATACAGCGGCGAGGATATATAACGTCTGGTTAAAAGCGAGCTCGCGTGTAATCGGAATGCTTCTTCGTGATCCTTTTTATCTCCTCGGGTTATATACGTACACTCTCCAAGTATGAGCTTCAACCCCCCCACCCCTCGACGGGTTATTACGGGGCAACAAAGTAGAAAATGAAATTTCGCCTTTTAATCAAACGTGAAAGGTAATTGCATCGTTCCGGTGATATAATTGGAAAAAAAACGCGACGGTTCGATCGGGACCGGGAAATCGTCGACGGTCTCGCACGAAATGTTTTGTCAGACTCGAAACTAAATACTTTTTAATCCGGTGAAATTTATCGAGTCCGCCAATTTGGCGAGGATTTTCAATAATTAGGAATTGAACGGAAACACTATTAAAAAAAATAATTTCGATAAATAACTATTCGAAGATATATAATAATGAAAGTAAATGTCGATGTGAATAAATAGGCATGCAAATGAGTAACCATTGAATAACAATTATTATTACAGAATTTGTGCCGTAAAAAATTGTAGGAGGATGGTCGTACGTACTGGGTAACATTTTTTCGAAAGCACGAGGATAGGGAAGCGTCGAGGAAGCGCCACGGTTGGCTCTTAGCTCTGCCTAATGCCTTGTCTCCGTGATTTTCGACTTCCGGGAAGGGTAACACGATCTTCTTAATGGCGTATAAAATCAACAGGGACTTAGGAGCGAGAGGCGAGAAAGTACCCGGTTGAGAGGGAAGAGAGCGCTCACCGACGACGACTACGCGACAACCCCTTTTCCGTTTCGTTCCATCCTTCGTCTCTTCTTACGTCACCGTCTTAAGGAACCCTTCACCACTCTGCGCGCGAGGAACCGTGAATCCTTAGCCAAAAGGTCAGCTCACCGGCGTTGTTTCAGGCCACTCGCTCTCTCGAGCTACTCACCCAGGTATTTTTTTGGTTTTTTTTTATGTATCCTCGCCGAATTTGTCGGATCTTCTGCTGCGAATCCTTTTCGCTCATATTTTTATTACGATAAATTAACTATAATTTCATTGGTCTAAATACTTGGGGGTGAAATATGCGCGATTAATCACCAATGAAAATCAATTATTTCCCGATAGACTGTAAAAAATTATTTTGGTAAAAAAACATTGATAACAGAAAAAAAAACCCGCCCGTAAAAATGATTTTTATAAACACAGCATTAACCTCTAAAAAATCGGTGGTAGAGGTAAAATAACGAATATATTCTGTATATAATCTATATACGAATGTATGTTATATAAGGGAACGATATATATTTTGATAGCTCCCGAGCCAATTGCCGCTGTCATTGAAGTATCGATTTCAATGTAGACTTATCATATCGATAAAAAAAAAATCGTGGGCATATCAGCGGGCATTACCTCAATAAAATAGGGAGAGTCGACCGCCGCGATGATTAACCGGAGCGAAATAGGAGCTCTCGCTACCATGGAAATATAAATAATTACCTATGATATATAAGCGGTCAGAGAGAACGCGTGCATGACTCCTGGCGCTCGGTATCCAGGATATACACATATATGTATATACATATATTGACGTAAAACCGTGCAGCGCAGCCTGGTACATGCCGCGTTGAACAGCTTTATTTCGCTCTCTCCCTGCGACATTTTACCCGCTAAATTAGCTTTGCCCGGCTATACTAACTGTTGGGTCTGCAGGATTTATGTGGCACGTGTTAGCGCCCCGGCAAGGGAAGCTCTGGAAATGCCGTCGAGCTTCCACCGAACACTGATAATTTTACCTATCGCGAGAACGGGCTTTTCTTCTCCTATACGTCTGCATTTATGGAGAACCGATCAGTAGTGGAAAGAGCACAGAGCATCTCGTTTGCAAAAAAAAATCCGGTTTACCATCGCGAATGTGGCTAATTTTTGTGTGAATATTCTGGAACGATTGAAAGCACGCGACATAAATTTCATATCTACAATCCACGTAGATTTCGTTTTAATCATTTAAATCTAAAATCTTGTACGTCTAGAATCTCATTCCGGTATGCGATCCTTTAGCAGACACACACAAGTCCACCTAACGCCTACCATAGACTAGGTTTCTCTTTTTAAACTGTCAGCCAGTCCGACAGAATCAATGATTGTCGCGATAACGAACGATCCCCCCCCCCCCCCGCCCTCCCCGCCCGGTTATACCGAGGCAATTATGAACTTGTCATCTTTAACATCCACGCCGTGCAGCTTTTACCCGTCTTCGAGACCGACGAGACAGCAACAACGACGTCGTTAAATTAATTGTCACTGAAATAATACACTTTGCGGTGCGGAGAGGCCAAAAAGAGAATGAGGATGAGACTCGAGGGACAGCCACCGAGGGAGGGTTGAGGGCTGAGCTGCTTCAACGAGCTGTAGGGATGTAGACTCTTCCTCAACTCGTTCACCCTCTCTCGATTTATATATATATATATATATATATATATATGCGTGTGTATGTGTGTGTGTATATATGTATATGTATGTCGTGATGAGTTCTAGCTGTGCGAAAAGAGGGGGACTGAGCGGGACGTTATCAATCCTCGTGAACACCGTACCGAAGCTTTGTGCGAGGTTCCTCGTCGTATTACCGCAGCTGCGTTGACGTTTATCTTTTTACGGCTTCCGCATTTTTGCTCCTCATGCTCCTCTTTTCCTTTGCCCGCTTTATCTCTTTATCCTTATCTCGCGGCTGGTCTGGGGATGGCCCTTAGCTCGATCACTCAAATTTCCCTCACCTTCCCATCGCCGACAGAAGCGAGGATAATCGAGGAACAGGAAAAGTAGAAGTTTCTACGTTGATTGTGGAAAATGAGCTTTTTTATTAATCCTGTTTTCTGTGGAATTACTGGTTACCTGTAGAAAAATCACCCGGAGACGATTTATACAGTGGCGGAATGGTTAGATTTGTATCTAAAAAAAAATAATGACAAGTAAATACATCGATATCCTTCTCTACTATCGGAAATCCCTTTGCCTTTGGTTTTTTTTATCCGTCCCGAGTGATTCATGTATTCATATCGCCCATCTAAATATTGACAAAAACAAGCGATCCGACTCGACGACATCGTACATCAAAACTTCACAGGGATTTTTGGATTTTTTTTTTCCACGAGGATGCACACGAGCCATAACTCGTTCCCGGTCTCATCCGCTTCTGGATGGCATCGGCGTTGCCTTTTTTTCCCAACCCTCATCCCGAAAACCCGCGCATAATGATTTCGGCTCTGCGAAAATTGTGCAAACTTCCCGCGGCAAATATATACATATATACGTGTATATGGTCGGCAACACATGCAGACGTCGCATGTACAGCGCGAACCGCGAAGCATTAGTTTATTCCGCTCTCGCAATCAAAACCCACTTGGTATATGCTCGTCCGGTAAAAAACGCTCCGCAGCCCGAGCAGCGTGCAGCGCAGTCAGAGCGAAGGAACGTTTTTTTGCTGACGTAGGAAGAGAGCGAGAGAGGGGTGACGTGCGCGGGGGCTCGTTTTTATAGATACGAGCCCATGAGAACCAGTGAGTTGTAGGCGTCTTTTTACCAGCTCTCAGAATCCTCTCGCTGAATTACGCATGACGTTAGCCACCCCAGCCAGCCGTCAAGCGAGAAAGATCCTCTAATGGTTCCACAACCAGAAACTCTCCCTCGCTTCCTCCCGAAGGAAAAGACCATCGTCCCCTTTTTATCTCCCGGACGGTCCGCGTTACTCCACGCGAATGAAAATCCTCACCGAGGACGGAGTTCGCGGTCCGCAAACAAGATTATCAACCGTCGATGTTATCGCTCTTTCTGGGAGCTCTTTTTAATTTTTTTTTTCTATTTGTTATGGGAGTCCTTGGATCCGACAACGAGCGTTCGACACGCGGTCGTGAGCAAATTTTGACGAGGGACGAGCGGGTTTTTTTTCGTCCGGAGTGGCAATGTGGGACAAATGGAAAACCGGAAACGGCTGGAGGACCATTGCCCGGTTTCCCCCGGCCGAAGCAAAGTCTCCACCGATGCTTCGCTAGCCCGCATTCTCCACTATCTGACGGCAAAGTCCCGCGAAGTTGACGCGACTCGGACGATCCATTTCTAGATTAAACTCGCATAAAACTCGCTCGCCGGTGGGAGAAATAGCGGTGGTCGCTGTCCGATGGGGCTATTGAAGAGAGCCGGGAAAGTGCATTCGCTTACGCTGCCGCACAAAAGCTCTCGTCGGCTGAGCTCGGGGGACTTCGCGTCACCTCGAGACACGTTTCCGTGAATTTATTGACAATAGATTACATGCAGGAGTTTTTCGTACCTCAGAAACTTAAGTCTCATGACTCACATCGAAGTCCTCCGGGAACCGAAGATATCTGAGTGAACATCAAATTTCCTCTTTGGTAAGTCTTTTACTATGCACTGCATTGTAAAAAAAAATGGTTCACTTGCAAAATTTCGTTCTCTCATACTCTTCGTACATTTTCATCCTGCCGGTGCTTTTGAAGAGGAGGGGAAATGAGTTACCCGCCACAAAGTAAGGACATATGATTTATTCAATACTCTTGTCTTGTAATGTGGAGATGCATCGTAGGTCCGAGGAAAGACAGCGGAAGCGACACGTTTTATACTGCGGGTTAGTGCGTGTCTACGGGAGAAACCTGTCGAAAAGGAATTTATTCGAGGTCCCGGGACGAGAGACTGGGGAGTGTGTTGGCGCACTTTACGAATGGGTGCGAGAATTCTCCGGCTCCGAGCAGAGTGATTCTCAGGAAAGTTATAAAGGAACCTTGAGCCCCCCGTCCGCGAAACTGTTGTCCAACCTCCCCGTACGTGCCGAAGGTCCATGAGAGCGTCGGAGGATTGGGAATGAGTAGAGGAAGTACGTACTTTCTAAGTATAGCGAGGATTACGAAAAAAAGTTTTCCTCCCGAGAAGCGAAACGAACTCTCTCGCTCTTGCATGGAATCACGGCCGAGGATGCTCTGTGTTGTTGGACATGCCATGGGCCAGATATACATAATTCTGCGGATGGGATTTGTCTGCAGAAGAATCTACTGGAAATCAGTGGTAAAAATCAATATTCGATCAGTCGGAGGGTCCGTCTTTTTTTTTTACTGTCTCCTTCCTGAAACATTGTAATCGACGATAGTAGTGAGAGTCAAAATTTAATCAACCAAAAAAACTACTTTCTGTGGGAGCATGAACTGATTCAGGAGTAAAACACAATATTCGACCAGCCAAACAATCACTCTCCCACCTGGGACAGCCTGAATCAGTAGTAAAAGTCGGTATTTGATCAGCCAAGCGTATTCCCATAACGAGAGTACAAGCAGAAATTTGATGGCCGAAAGCTCCAGTCACTGCTGTAGGTGCAGGAGGAATTCAGAGCACAAAAGCTTACGCTGCAGAGACGTACGGACGTCGGTGGAAACCGGAGAGCTCGGAGTTTACTGGCATAACACGCGATAAAGAGGGTGAGATTTAGGGATGGGGAAAAGACGCGCGCATATATGTATATAACATATTCAACCCTTGATTTTACTGTACAAGCGGAAGCGCTTCGTATCAACGCGTCATAATTGCGTGCGTAATCACCGTCATGTTTTCTCTCAATTGTATTCAGCTCAGTGGGGCTCGGTTTCTCGTTCGAGGTATATAAACGCGAGGGGTTGCTGGAAATCGCGGACATGTAAAGGGTTGCGAAGCCAAGAGTACCAAAGGTAGTCAGCAGGTAGCATATGCTTCTGCGTATACATATATGTGCATGCATATACATATATATGTATATACCGACTAAATATATAGTTATATTACTTACGAGAGGGTATGAATGAATGTGTTATGCAGCCTGGAAAATAGGGATTCTCGAGGGTCTCGCCCCCTGAGTCTTTCGACTGACACGGACAATTCTGGTAATGGCTCTCTACCTCTCGCTATAAACAATGTGGATCTTGCTGTAAAATGTATAATGTATATACTGCACGGTGTTTAACTTCCGATGTTATTTCTGCAAGGACGGCTTCGCGTCGGACGGCGCCGTTGCCGGGAGTGCCGGTTAGGGCCCTCTCTGAGCATCCGAGCAGGGGAATGATTTTCCTTGCCACGTGTTTTTGTATTGTGTTTCCCTTTCATCGTTGAGACAACGTTTATTTCTCGGAAATCGGTGAAGTCATAACACAACGGGGTTTGTTGTTCCTCGAAGCGGAGAGGTGCGAACCGACGAACGTGTATGAGGGACGCTTAGAGGGACAGCGCGGGGGGTGGGAAAGATGTATAGATGTATATGGAAGGGTTGCTTAAATAATTCATAAGCAATAATAGAGCCTCTCCCGTGGCCACAGTCACGTCTCGTCTTTGGCTCTGCTTGCCCGCAGAGAGCCGCTGATTGGCTCGAATTTACGAGCCATTGTCGCTTGATTGGCAACGCTTGTGACGAGAATACACGGTGTACCCATCCGTCGGATTGCTTCCTCCAGCACCGAAATTTCGCAGCACTGGAAGGGCTCTTTGACTCGGTCTTTGGCTCACTCTAAGATACCGACCTTAAATTTCTACACCCTAAAGAAAGACGCACATCGTAGCGACGACCATCCGTTTTTACATCCTCATCAAACCGAGTCCATATTTCGATATTAAAATTGATCCAACATACCCTCCCATCAATCCTGGCTCCGACGAAGCGGCTGTTGAAATAATTCAAGAGATGTGGATACAGGGTTTTATTGGATAGGTACGGGATTCATTTGGCAAGTTTGCTTTTAATTATCCAATCAATTCGCCAGCTGGTAGTTCCGGTCGCGGCTGTTGGTACTGGAAGATTCGGCCCGAGTTCATCGGATACATTATGCCCAATGCACGCTTTTCTCCCTCTGCGACTCTCCCTCTCCTAACTTCCTCATTCTGATCCGCCATCCCCGCCCGCCGATCCCGTTCTCTCTTCGTTCTCCGGCTGCAATTTCACTTCGGTCTGGTGGACCTCGTTGTCCGTGACACTTTGACACAACTCCCCGGTTTCCGGGGCGGTGGTGGCTTCGTCGAGGATTCTCTCCGCATGCCACGGCGGGGTAGAGCGAGCGGGAAGGAACGACACGGAAACGAGCCGTCGGGTGGTCGGGGAAAGACGGACATACCAGCGGTACCGCTGGTCCACGGACGAGGCAGAGACACGGATGACGGTACGTAGGAGCAACGGCGGGCGGAGAGCAATGAGCGCCTGTACCGGGCAGTTATGAGTTCCCTAATTGTTTTGTCATTGTTTGTCCATCTCCGCGAGGGGCGCGCGCGGACGGCGTTGTTCGCTACACATTCTAGCTCCACTCCGTTCCGGGACCTAGGAGCAAGGCGCTCGTGCGTTCCCACGTCAGCGACGAGAAGCGGAGCCTTACAACCGTAACGGTGTTGTTCTTGTTTTCATTGTGAAGCGGAGAACGTCTAACGCGGAGGGGCGACGATGAGGGAGGATGGGGAGCAAGGGAATTTCCGCGGTTCCTGGACTGGCATTCGGGAATTCTCGGGACGTTATTGGGAATACTGTCAACGAGGACGCTTTCCAGAGCTCGTTCGTCGATGTTTCGACGATTGATGCGGTATCGCGTTAGAGCGAGACATTTCCAAATCAGTCCGAGATCCAATTTTACCTGAGCCGTTTTCATCAGTGGGGTTTGGTCGGTGCTTCACGCAAAATCATTGGAAGCGAATCTCCTCGGATATTCCTGTTGATGAATCAATGATACCCGCGTCACCGTTTCGCGGTTTCTGGACCAGTTGTGAACTCAGCGAGCTGGCATTCCCAGCAATTGACAGATTCCACGGTAGAATGCGCCATTTCCAAATTCACCTAGGATAGATCCAATTTTATCTGAGCCCTTTTCACCGGTGACGGTCGTTCGGATCTGATTGCCTCGTGACTTTATACCAGAATTGTTTGGAGCGTACCTTCTCGGTTATTCCTACCGATGAATCGATGGTACCGGCGTCATCGTTCGGCCGTTCTTGAACCAGTCGGGAACTTTGCAAGGTGGCATTTGGAAAGTCTCTGCACGATATTGGATGTACTGTCAATGAGGACACTTCACAGGTCCTCCTCAGTGACATTCCAGCGATCGAGCGGTACCGCGTTAGTGCGGGTCATTTCCACATCCTCCCAGGATGAGTCCAATTTTACCCGAGCCGTTTTCGTCGCTAACGCTTGTTCGTAGCTCATACCATCGTGGCTTTATGAAAAAATTGTTGGTAGTGAATCTCCTCGGTTATTCCTGTTGATAAATCGATGGTACCCGCGTCACCGTTCCGGCCTCCCGATGGTCTGGATTTCCGGTGTTGGTTTTATCGGATCGCGGGGCTAAAATAGACGCCAGCCCCCTCCCCCTTCTCTCCCACCCCCAGCGAGTCGGGCCGTCGATTCTAGTCGAGCTTCCGTTGGTGGGGCACGTAACTATGTTTATCGTTGACGAACGAAACGTTCCCGTTGCATCATCAGAGCCGAGCGGGCCGCGGGGGAAGCGGTTGAAACGCGGACGGGCTGACTGGTTCGTTCGTACCGGTACCGTTTCGCTCGCGTGTTTCCTGCGCGACGAGTTCACTGCCAGTCCCACCACTCCTGCCAATAGCGAATTACTGTTTGACGTTGGCAAACTTTTGCCCCGAGCTTTTTTACTGTCGACGACGACGACGCACGGCGAGCATGTGAGCTTGTTGTCGACTCTGTGAACCAAACCCTGGGGGTGGCTTCGCGCTTTATCTATATGTCTCGGTGCAAAAGACTCGTACTCTCACGTTTGACATTTTATTCAACGGAATCCTTCGCGCTCTCGGCGCTCTTGTTCTTCACGCTCGAGAAATCGGAGGGAAATGAGGGAAGATTTATTTTTCCGAAAAATTGTTTCATGTGAGTACACGTAGGTTTTTTACTCGTCAAAAAGTTACCCCCCCGACTGGAGCGGAGCATTCGCGGGACTCTCGCTGTACAGTTTTTAATAAAGTCGGATTAGGTACGAAGGTTCCGCGAGGATTCGCCCTTCCTGCCGCGGAAACTGCTGTACGTGGTGTGGCTCTGGCAGTTTTTACGCTGGTTTTGTCCCTCCTCGACCTCCGCCGCACGCTCGTCCAGGTTAACTCTTTCGCGAATCCCACTCACCCGTGGAAAGAGTTGACCGTGTCAGCAGATGCCGGCTGCTAAAACGTCGAACGACGAACACGGTGGAGCGGAAACGAGGCGGAGAAGACGAGGAAGCTTGACGTGGTAGAGCAAGAGGTACTAACAGTTCGCTCGGTGATATTGGCTCCTGGCGCCGAATGGCCGTGACGTTGTCGGAGAGATTTTTGACAGGCGGCATTATTGAAAAAAAAAAATAATAATAATAACGATTGTATGGCTTGTCCGAACCGCGATAGGCGGACTGCATGGAGCGAGTTCTACAGCGGTATGCCCCGAAAAAATTTGCTATCGTTTACCTGTTCTTTCGCTGTAAGAACCTTGGTGAAGCTTTGAGTACGCAAGTAAATTTAAAAAATATAACCCTGGAACTCGACATGTGAGCGGGAGAGCCCGTCTTCGTCGATGGGAAAGTCGGGCGAAAATTGAAATTTTTTGTTCAAATGTTCGTCAAATCGATACGCCTAAGTTATACGCCCTAGAAAAAAAAAATTCGTGAAATTTCAGATTTTATTGAGTAATCTTCGACGTCGTGTTTTCGGATTGAAAAATTTGTCCAATTAAAATGAATTGTTTGGGCTAACGTTGGCCAAAAAAGGTTCGAGCTCCTGCGCGTCGTGATTCTCCAACTAGCTCGGCAGTGCCGGCGAGCAGCAATAACGATTACCGATCTCTCGTCTCTCGGAAAAATTAATGTGCAGAGTAGAGCGAATCGATGCTCTCTCGGTGAGTCCATTTTTATCGGACTATACATCTTGGAGGGTACGAGAGAAAAGCTTTTTCCGAAGGGCAGTCGAGACAAGGAGGGATGGAGAGAGAAAAAGCTGTTACGTTCGTTCTTCATCGTGTGGGTGTGTTAAAAGACCGGACGGTGAAAAGACAGAGAGAGCAACGAGCGCACGCAGCTGGCGCGAATATTAAAAGCAATCGCTCAGTCTCGCGTAATAACTGACCGGCCGCGATTTTCTACCCTTCTTTCTCTCCGTCCTCCATATAACGATCCGGGAGGCAGCTCTCGGTCTATGGGCATAATAAATTTCCTGCGGGGTAGCTTAATAGTCGAGGATGTTCGACTTTACCGACCTTTTTCCTTTAACCCTTTAAGCTCAAATAAATAAACGCTTAAATAAAAATGAAATAAAATTTATAAGAGTTTATTTTAAAACAAATTCAAGGGAGTTGAAGATTGAAATTTTCATACGACTTACTCTTAATGTTCCTTTCTTCGCGAAGATTTCTCCATGACAAAGCTTTTTTTTGTATTTCATTTCTGCAAATTTGAACATAAATTTTTCTACCCTTACAATTTTTTGCGAGAAAGATTTTTTTTTATTGTTTGTATTTTTTTTTAAATTTACTCGGAGGGATAACGATTGAAATTTATAAAAATAAATGAACATCACTTACGTTTTCAAATCCACCCTTTGAGCTCAAATAAATATAAATAATATTGAAATAAAACAAAAAGGAAAAACATTTTTTTAAACGAACAACTTACAAAATCTATATTTTCATCCCCAGACTCTCGAGCTTTGAGGAAGTGACTAATGGTGGACATTATGACGGTTGGGCGCTAAAAATAAATAAACTGTATATCTTCAGCCCTTCGCTATCCGTTTGAATGAAATGACGGGAGCAAAGAGTTGATGTTCGTCTAGCCGGACTGGCCGGTGCAGAAAGAGTCCCCGGTCTCCCGTGCCGGCGGCGAGGCATGTGGACGGACGGGGGTGGTTTGTCTATCCTCTCGTTCTGGTCTGCTCGGAGAGTCGCGGACGTAACGGACGGCCTCCGCGTAGACCGCTCGTTGTGCGACAAAATGAAAGCCGCACGAGTGAAATATCGTTGTTCGTGTGGAAAAACGCGCGTGTACTACAAAGGGGGTGGTTTTCTCTCGCTCGCGTGTGTGTGTGCGCCCGACGACGCCGAAGTACAAAGCGTGCATCGCCCGCGGGAGCGAGATGGAAACAACAAAAAATCGCGGCGTGACGAAGCGAGGAGCATTAGAGATAAAAAAAAAAAAAGGAAGCGAGAAGAGAAAATGGTCGAGAGAAAGCAACGAGTGTTTTAGCCGCGGGAAAGAGTCGGCGGGCAGCGGCGGGAGGGGAATGAAAGGGACGGACTGTCAGCGATGGGGGCGGATTAACGGACGCCACAGAGAAATGATCAATCGCAGAATCAACGGGCGTAGCGCTGGACGGTCAGCGCTCTGTCCACTCGCATATTTACCTTTAATTTTCCTCGGCGAATTAACGCTATTTGAGGCTGGCAAACGGTCCGTGGGAGCTAGCCGGGGGTAAAAAGATTCCGGTTATGCGGCGAATCATACGTGAATCTCGGTGAGAGGCTTTAAATTTTCGTCGATGATATTTTCGATTCGCGAGTTTCGTGACGGACTCTGAAAGCTTTTCGATTTTCTTTTGCATCGCAGCTTTTGGGTCGTCGGGGCCAAAGCTCGTCCCTTGACGTGCTCTGCTGTTATTTTTTTTTTTCTTTGGTCAACTTAAAAGGCCACGCTCGGATAGAAATAAATTGAAAAAAAAAAAAAAAATGGAACGTGGCAAAACGAAATAAGGACGAGTGAAACTCGAGTGATGAAAATTGTAGTCTGCCAAAAGGACGCGCAGCGCCTCCCTCGGGAGTTTTCGGATTGCTGGCGAAAGACTCGGTACGAAAAATCGGGTGAACGAGAGAGAACGAGAGGAGGAGACACGGGCTCGTGCCAAGGCGACGAGGAGCGTGTACGACGGCTGAGGATAAAAACGAGGCGTCGGAATTTATGCGTCTTCGTCTCTTCCACGCAGCTGATCATCTCCGACGAACCGTGACCAAGTGTTTCTTCATCGGTGTCCTTAGCTCTGAAAAAAATTCCACGATAAAGACAAACACACCGGGGTCGAGTACTCGCAGAAACGTCGGTAAAACAACGTGTGCGATACGTCACAGATTTACTTACAATTCGTCTCAAATTCGAAACAAAAATACATACCAATGTACATGCCGATATCGATACAAGATCGAATATCGACGGTCGTAATCCTTCGAGAAGAACAACCGACGGCAATTAACGAATAAAAAAAAAAAAAAACAAAAAATTCGACCTCAGTTCGCTCGTCTCGAGCGCTCTAAAAAAATGATTCTTCCTCGTGACTTTTTCTCCTCGCAGTCGGGCTCGTTCCGTCGCTCAGCTCGTTAGTAAATTTAATTACGCTCGAGAGAAACCGAAACGAAACTAGTTCACCGCGTGGCAAGAAAATTAGTACCCTCGAAAAGGTAGCGGACGGGGCGGGGGGGGTTGAAAAAAAACTCCACTACGGGAAAAAGCAGACTGAAGACGGGAAGCAGAAATGTGAAAACCAGTAACGTCGCCAGGATACGTCAGTCGAAAGTTTTCTTCGGCAACGCTCGGATCCTGCACTGCGAAGCACTTATATACATCGCTGTGCCGGAAACCTTTCAGCTTCCATTGCGCTCTGCTCTGCCGGAGCAAAGCTATTCGATACTTTTAGAACTGACGAACCGAGAGTGGGACGGAAAGTGCGGGGGCCACGCGGACCGAATCCGAAGAGCGTAACAAGAGTCGATGCGGGGCGGCTGGGAGCAAAGATGAGGAACGCTCACACGCATAGGCGGCATCCGGGAATAGACGAAGAAGGGGTTGACGTCGGCGATGGGAAAGCTTTGCTCGGGACTCTCCGGAATGGCGGTGAGTCAGAGGGTCGCGCGGGACGAGAGAGCAGGGTGTTCGGCCCCCGAAGCGCGGAGGGCACCGGATGACGACGACCAGCCGGGGGAGGACGAGGCGGAGAACGAACGGAGGCAAAATCTCCCACTTGTAGCTCTCCCCCACATATTTACTCCCGATCTCTCGGCGACGAGAGAAAGCGAGGACTCTCTCGGGCGGGGTGCTTCGGCAAACGAGGGCCGGAGCGACCCTCGCAGCCAAATCTCGACCGAGGCCCGGACCGTTCGTTCTTTCCTCTTCGCCCGAAAGCGTTCGGATTCCTGTTCGGAGGCGGAGGAAGAAAGGTCGGGAAGCATTTGGGAATCCAATCATCGATCAAATTTCGTTTCTGAGAACGGAAAGCATTTGGGAATAATTTATTTCTCGTTTCTCCCGCGATTGGGAAGGAGGACGGAAGGGGCTAAATGGACCAGTTTGCAGCCAAACTTTTGTTCTTTGTTTGAGGGACAGTGAAGAACAATTTCGTCAAAATGGTCTATTTAGACCCGGTTCTCTCACCTGCGATAAAGAAAGGTAAAAAAGGTATTTAAAAAATCGTATATTTAATGTATCGTACTAGACGGTGCATGAAGCGATGGTCCATTTTTCCCCGATTTTTTCCCAGTGCTCTAAACATTGGTTCTAAAAGGTATGAAGGCAACTTACACCCGGATTTCTCCGAAGCGACTTCCCGTCTCGATTGGTGGAAACGACCGAGATCGACTCTTCGATTCTCCTCTCCGCTCGGTGATCGACTCGAGCTGAGGGCCGGGAGCGCTTTGAGGGTTGAATTAACGTAAACTCCCGGAGCGCGCATGCACATATCGGAGACTTCGCCTCCTCCGGCCGGAGAGATCCACGCCCGGCTTCACCGGCGCCGCGAATTTCCCGATAAGAGGATAGCTTGCAGGCTTTCAGAAAAGGATGGGTAAACGCAACGGGTAAACGCAAACGGGGCCGGCTGAGCTTCCTCGGGATTCGATCGGGAATACCCCTCGGAATCGCTCTGCGAATTACCTCCTCTGGGCTACTGGCACGCAGTTGGTTGTAAAAAAAATATGAAAAAAAAAAAAAAAACAGCTCATAGAATAGAACGGTAGCGACGGTGGAAAGCTGCGCGCCAGTGGGGGATTTTTTTTCTTCAGCTCTTTTTACGCTCGCACAGATCATCATCGAACGAGACGACGACTGCGACGACATAGACGACAACGACGTCTACGCTCCCACGGCGGGTAGTTCTTCCAATTTCCAGGCGTGCCAACCAGATTGAATTTCTATCGTCGCCGTCGGCTCTACTCTCTGCTCTCGCCTCTTCTTCGGGCTCTCGCACTGGCTCTCGGTTCCCTTCCGTCTTTCCTCGGCTCGTGGGTGGCCGCGATCATTTCTCGAGATATCTGGTAACTGGTTATGCTTCCAAGAATGGCTTTTACTATCTCAACCCCCCCCCCCCCCCCCCCCCCCCGGCCGATTCACCCTCGCCTCGCTCGCGATCCAAGTTTTTTCTTATACTGGTAATCCTCACCACTCTCCGAACCGCACAAACCCCTCCAACCCTCTCGACCCACTACCGATTTCCAATCTATAAATTTATCCACCCCGTGAAAAACAATTGTCCGACATGGCGAAAAAATATATAAAAATGTCGAGTCGGGTAGAGTTGGCTAGCCAACGAATTTACAGCGTTCCTTCGGATACACTTCCGGTTCTTGCAATTTCGTGCTACATTGAGACAATAACATCGCGAGTAAAAAAAAAAAATCTGTATTTCTTTTCTTACGTCATCTTCAAAAGCTCGCCAAATATTAAAAGTGAATTTAAGTAAATGATACATTTTTTTTTTTTTTTGCGAACAATTTGTTTTCTCTTCAATGCAACGCCTATTGAGAGTACGGCGATGGCTCGCCGTGCTCGTTAGATCATAAAAAAAGGTCGAACAATTTTTTTTCAACTTCGCTGTAAATTTTACTCCGCGACTGTACGGTCCTCATTTCTTTTTCCCGGGGGTGTGAATTGTGGTCGACATACTGGGCTCCGTTGCGCGCAGCGAAAAGAGGTGAAGTAGGGAAAAGCTTCGCCCGGGAAATGCGTCGCCCCCTTGACGGGAACTCGTCTAGTTGGTCTGCTCGGCACTCTCCATCCATCCCTACCTCCCTCTCCGCCCCGCACCCTCGCTTTTCCACGATAGACGTGCGAGAGCCGGGAAAGAGCGAGCGTGCTCTCTCGGTGCGAACTTCGCCGTGGGGGATTATGCAAACGCAAGAGCGACGGGAGGGTTGTACGCCCGCGTATACCGGCGGTGCTGCGGTGATGCAGCTAGAAGGTAGCAACCGAGAGAAAATCGTGTATGTATATAAGCGACGAGAGAGCGATATATGCGGAGCGGAAATGCGAAAGCGAGAGAGAAACCTCCGGTGGCCCGGAGGGATCGGGCGGGGGGAGGGCGGGTGGAGGTTGGTTTTGAAGGGGAAAGGGGGTGAGTTCTCGCTTGTCATTACCACGTTCGTGGCTTCGCCCGGAAGCTACGTGCCTGCCCGATAAAATCCTTAAGGAGACTCGCAGGGAGAACACACACTCGGCTACCGAAACTTTCACCGGAAGATTTAATCGCCTCGCATCCCTGATAAAATCATCCCCGCGAAAGTATCGATAATTCCGTGTTTGACTGCATCGCAGTGACGATCCGCCCAACAGTAACTGGTCGTTTAATTGATAAAGAGTGCGACATTGATTCGGGAGCTGCCCATTATGATAGGACACAGCTCGCTCTATCGCGATCGAACGAGAGTCGATCCTAAACAGAGAGGGTGCTTTAATTTATTCGCCAACTGGTCGAAACGGGAGAGTCGATCCGTAGGTTTGGGTTGCATGCGTGTGAGAGGCGGCTGACGCTGGCGCGCTCCTCGGGGCCACTGATGGAACACCGGAACTGGTAGAGGGTAGCTTCGGGTTTCGAGGGACGCGACCGCGGACACTCTCTCTCCTGGTTGATCGTCGAATCGATTATCCGCTGGGAGTCGAGGGCGCTCCTAGGGGGTGGCGATGGGGCGAGGAGTGACTCGCGGGGTAACTGATCGTGGTAAACACGAGGCTCCATCGGCATCCACATGCAGCTCTCTCTCTCTCTCGCCCTCTCCATTCGTCCCATCGCGTCTGCGAGCGGGAAGATTCGCTTCTCTGCGCGGCGACAGGGCCCGATTGCCGAAGGCGGGAGAGTTCACCCGCGGATGGATAGGCATGGGTCAGGATGAACGACCGGCACGGAAGCAGAAAGATTACCATAAATCATCCCTGAGATCTGCACCCGCTCGCGCCCTCCCCAACCCCAGTCCGTGACCTACCGGAACGCGTGTAGCACAGGCAAAGTGCAGGCTGACGAGAGGCGGCGAGGAAGTTCGAAGCTTTCGGGACTGGCAACGGGATAAACGAGTCGGAGGAGGCTCGGGCTAGCGTTGTGCCCACAGGTACGGGTCGGTGTATTTGCCGAGCGTATTGATGAGGCAAAGCACTCGCTCAAGGCGCGCGTGTCTATGCGGGCGCCCTGGGAGGACGAGGCGGTCGACACATTGCAAAAGGGTTTCCGGGCATGAGATTTTAGACTATAAGATTTCTTCTACTGCAAAATTAAATTTTTCGAGGACAAATTCTTGGGCCAAGAGAAAAAAAAAGGAGAGTGTGTTTTTATCGAATTTTTATCTCGGCGAAAAATTCAAAGAACAATAATAATAATACGACTGATAAGGGCGGTTTCTTTCTGTCCCAAGTTGTCTAGAATAAAAAAAAAAATTTGCACCCGATACCATGTCAATGAGACGTAGAACTCGTCTCAGGTTCAACGATTAAATTGCCTCTGGGGGTGGCGGACGATAGTGGAAACCCCAGATAATCTACAGAACGCAGGAGAGCGGGGAGGAGTCGACGAGCCCATTTAATAACTCCTGAGAACGGATAGAGAGAAGAGGTCACGGGGGTCAGGGCAGCAAGAAGTTGGCGGGAAAACGTACTACGTATAACGGGTGTAAGGTGTAAGGGACGGCGAGTCGGGGCGAAGGGGTGCTATGAAGTAGAGGAGACGCCTAGGCGCTCTCGCGCGACTTTGCGCGAAAATTTACGCCAAAGTTGCACTGGGAATTCCTCGGTTTCCTCTCTTCCCTACGTCTCCCTTCGTGTTCTGGCGCACCTCTCGTGGTCTTCTACGCTCGGTACCCCCTTTATAACCCTCTTGAAGCCTTTATCTCTCTCGCCCTCCCCCTTCCGCCCCGCAGTTCTCCATTACGACGGAACTGGCTGCTCTCTCTCTCTCTCTCTCTCTCTGCCTCACCCTGTCTCTCTCGTCCCTGATGCTCCGGATGGTGATCGTGTGTGTGCGTGTGTGGTGCACCGATATGCTTCGCAGAGCGCGGCCGGGCCGGGCTGCGGGAAACCGTTGCGATGCCAGAGGGTCATGGAGCTACGGTCAGAGATGGCTGCTTTTTCGCTTTTCACCCACGTAGAACGTAAGGTGCGGTTACACGGGGACTGTATAGAGAAGCCTTCGTCGAGGGCACCGCGAACACACCAGAGCCCGTGTCGGCAGCCCCGGAGAGGAAAACTAAGAGTTCAGTTAACTCCGCCCCCTTCTGCATCGCGAAAACGTGCGAGAGCCCGGGCCACGCTGTTGCACACCAACTCCTGGTTTCCTACTTTTTTTTTGTTACTTTTTTTTTACACGCTTTTTGCAGCTTTTCCTTCCTCTTATGCACCGTCCGAGTAGAGTATTCGAGCATCCACTCTATGTGCAAAAAAACCGAGCTGTAATGAATCGTGAGAGGAAGAGAGCGGAGAGTGCCGAGAAACATGGGGATAGACGGGAGGAATCAAACCCGGAAAACCAGAAGAATATTTTTGCATGAGTTTGCTAAAATGTCAACGTGCTGGGATTATGGCAGGATGGAATATGAAAATTAAATTACATCGTTGGAACTCCGGCAATTTACGATTAATATATTTTTGCTTAATCGATCCACTTGTTTGCACGATAGATTGTACACTGTTGAATTCAGTTTGCGCAGAATTTAATCTGCGTAAATCGCGAATCTAACCTAGACAAGATTTTTTATAACGCGTCAGTTGACGGGCCATAATATTTTCTGATCGAACGAATTCTTATTTGTTACAGATCGACCCGAAGGTAGCATTTCCCAGGAGAACACATCCAAAGGTGAGTCCACATTCCGATATTGAAGCGTTTCTCCCGTTAAGCCCTAACGCGACGAATTACGTTGCAAATAGGTGAGAAACATGGAATGCAGAGAGCCTGATAATAATACGCGCCACGCCATCGGTGTGTTACCCGTGCAGACTCGTGACGCTCGCTCGTTTGAATCACCGTCGCGAAAGCCCCTCCGGTGAGGGAAATAGAGAGTTGCGGTATAACACACGTTGCGTCGCTCGTCCTGGCTGCGCATCGGACGACCGGGGAACGGCCGAGGTGTGAGAATAGGGAATAATGAAGCTCTCTCGCTCTCGTCCTCGTAATAAGCGCAATTAGGTATAATTCACTGTCAAAACGGACGCGGGATTATTTCCTCGACGAGGCAGAAGGCCAGAGGTCATTCTAGCAACCCCGTCGCCTCCGCAACATCCCCCTCGGATGAACGGTAAATGCGCGCGAATATGGGGAAAAGGGACGGAAAGAGCTCGAGGTGAGCGAGAGAAAAGCTCATCTGTATAGCGGATAACAGACAACAGTCCGTCGCTAGCGTGACGCAGCTTTAAAGCTCGAAGAGCAGTGCTCCGGCACTATAACGCGGCCGAGCGAGAAATTTCGTGTGGCTTAATAATATAAATGCCAGGCACGCGAATTACCGAGAGCGCGAGGGAGCGCAAAGAGAGAAAGCCTCTCTCCTTCCCTTCCACGCTTACCTCCCCGCGCCGCTTTCCCCTCGGACGAATACGAGCAGAATGACTGAATTGCACTAATTTTAATTGTACCCTCTTCCGGCGGAGAACCGAGCGTCGACCTCGAGGCCAGAACCTCGACCGTTTTCGACTACTGCAGTATTCATCCACGATAACCACCCCCATAAACCCCCCCCCGGCAACCCCCAAACCCTCGTTCTCTCTTTCTTCGTTTTAAAAAATGGTGAAAAAGAAGTTTTAATAATTTTCACCTCGGTGGACTTTTGCACACCTCGGAGGTAATTGCCGGGAGATGTGAATGGGATCGCTAAATCGTTGATAAACGCCATTGCCGGCGAGAGAATTATTTTCCTTTGATAATGCATCTCCTCGGGAAATTGGTACTAGAATATTTTTTTCGCATTAGAACACATGGATGATCTTTTAATTTTTTTATACATAATATTATATATATATATATATATATATAATATTATCGTAAAAGTGGTAAATATTGTCAAAGCGGATTAATATGTGAATCAGTAATATATTTAGAGGGCTAAATTTACCATTTTTATCGTATTATTATTATTATTATTATTTTCATACATCAAAGCTCTGAACCAAGGGAACGTGAAAAGTCGAGCGAGCCGCGAAGCGGACTGCTGCAGCGGGAGCCGCAGCGACAGCAGCAGCACTACGTCAGATTCGAAATAAAATAACGACCATTAATCGGCGAGATGGTGAAGTAACATATTTCGCCCGGGTGCACGCGCGCGGGCTTCCGCGGGGTTTTTCCCGCAGCTCTCTCTCCGTCGGCTGTGCTTGCAATTTTCATAAAATGGCGCGGCCGAGCCATACGAAGCCGGTGTGTTGCAGTGAATTCCGAGACTCCCCTCCCGCCCCCGGGGTTTCGCTCTCCCGTTTGAAAAAGTAATACGAATGCACGTCGGCTCGAATATATATTTTTTTCACAACCACCGGCGCTTTCCTCTCCATCTCGCTCCGCGACCCATCCGACCCTCCGGATGCGTCCCCCTCCTCAATCCCTTTTCTCTCGCATCCTTTCTCGCGATGCCAGAAACTTTCCGCCGCATACCTACCTGGACTGAAAATGTTTTGCCAACCCCCAGACAGACTTTCACGGGACGATGAATCCGAGAGTCACGGCAAAAGAGTCGCCCGTAGCTGAGGCAACGAAACGGATAGCGGCCCGGTCTCTTCGTCCCCCCCCCCGGGGTTCCGCTGCCCCTTACAAGCTCACCTTGGGAGTTACATGTATTATCGGGATGATTGTATCTCGCTCGTTATTGCCTCGAAGGAAAAAAATAAATAATGAAATTGAACTAAGGTAGGAGATAATGTTAAGACGCAATAAGACCGCAAAGTTCATCCGAAATGTCAGCGCCTCGGGTAGTCCCGGCGCCCCTCTCGGGGTCAACACGCAACCCCCGTGCGAGAAAAGCGTATTACGAACAGTCGTCGATCCCTTGGGTGCAATGCGCGGAGCGAAAGACAAATGTTTCGCACCGAAGACGGAAAATCGATTACACTATGAGGTGAAACAATCCCCCTGCGCGGCGTCGACGATGGCCACGTCGAGGTTGAGGTTGAGAAAAAAAGAATGGAAGCGAAGTCCTTAAGGTCGTAATGATCGAAAAGATTTTTTCCGTTGACGAGCGGAGCTCGATCTTGTCTCCTCGCGTGAGAGATGATTCGTAGAGGACCGACCGAGGGTGGCTTTTTTGTGACTGAAAGGGCGATAAGAACCTTCGCAGTCATTCTTGTTCTTTTGGAACATCGGGAAGATGGCTCGATGTACTCCTGTGAATTTTTTCGGAATTTTTTTTATCCGACGTTTAGGAGCTTTAATACAAATCTTATAATCTCGTAAGATTTTATGTTCTCTGTACCGAGTAAAAAAAATCCACGAAATTTCTCGCTCAGGGCATTTCAAGCCTCTCCAGCAATTCACCCGCTCGTAAAATTTTATACAAATGTCAAGAGAATGTCCATCCAGAATAATA
The DNA here is from genome assembly GCA_963978505.1 of Listrodromus nycthemerus. Classification (NCBI taxonomy): domain Eukaryota; kingdom Metazoa; phylum Arthropoda; class Insecta; order Hymenoptera; family Ichneumonidae; genus Listrodromus; species Listrodromus nycthemerus. Next base: position 3,904,671 of record OZ021687.1, read on the forward strand.
TCATATTTACTACCAGTAACGAATTAAAAAAAACGTAACAATTTCTCTCCCCTCGTCCATGCTCAGCGTGGCTCTTCGTTTCCCTCGGTCAATTCGCTCGTATGTAACAATCTTGGGCTCTCGTGTCTTGCGCGACGAGTTAGAGAGTGGAGTGAAAAATGTCCCAGGGGTTTTTTTTTCTTTCCGGCCGTCTGTGTCGGTTAAGGGTCTCCTTTTATCCTCTTTCTCTCGACGTCCTCTCGCGTAAGACGTAATCGCCATTGGCAGTGGCGAAAGCCCTTAACCAGAACCGAGACGATCGCCTCGTACGCACACACACGGCCTCAGCCGAGCCGGAAAATATCGAGGGAAGATTCGAGTTTCCAAGAGGTTTGATACGCACGTACACGGGAGCCGAAAAACACGTACGCGCGCGATTCGACTGTAGTAAAAGCCACCCGTTCGTCGAACACGTTCGTGTGAGTTAGAGTGTGCGAGAGGGATACTCGGGCGTCGGCAAAAGCAGCAGTAGCAGTACCACCCAGCCTCGTATAATACCCACTTGTTACTGAGTAGCGATACGTACGAGGGAGAGCAGAAGCAGCGCGCCACTCTCATCCCCTTCGCGCTCCTCCTCCTCCTCCTCCTCCTCCATCTCCTCCTCTCGCTATAGCTATAAACTGTACTCGGCACGTACACGTAACACTGTATACACACATGTGTATCGCGCACATTGCGGACGAACGGAGGGAACGGGAGAGCACGGAGAACGAGGAGACGGGTGGAGCGGAGGGGAGTGGATGGCTGGTAGGACATTATTCAGACCGCTGTTCCGCGAGCTCGAAAGCGAGCTGGTTCTAAGGGATGCCAGGGCTAGCTTCTCTCCTCGGAGTGAGAAGAGAACTCGTGTGTTTCTCGTGCCGACCCGCTCGTCGTCGTGCACATCCTCTCCTCGTGGTTGTTCATGGAGAATCCGGGCGCCAGAGAGAGAAGGCCGCGACAGCTAAGGACGCGGAGGGCAAAGACGGACGGTGGAGGGAGAGGAGAGAAAAAGGAGTGCACGTGGAGCGAAAGAAGAGTGGCGAGCGTGAGAGAGAGACAGTTTCACTGCACGTCTCGGGTAACGAGCTGCCAGCTCCCCAGGGTGTTCAGCTCCTCTTCGTTCTTCGTTTCAACCCTCTCCCGCCCGCGCGAACTCTATTCTTTTTTTTCGTCTTGTATCCTTCTTCCTCACTGTTCGCGCAGGAAATAATCTCTCCCGAGCAGATAGTACACGGAAAGCGCGAACCTCGGTCTTCGATACGCGCGTGGAGTGCGGAGGTCGAATGGAGAGAAAAAGGGGTGTGTAGGTGGTGCGCGAAACACACACAGAAACGCGCACAGCTCTCGAAAGCGCAGGGTCTTCTCCCTTTTTGTTATCATCGCGAGTTAGGGATGCTACAGTGAGTGTATATATGTATACACATAGATCGATGTATATCAGTAGCAGAAGAATAGCCGTGAAACCGCACCCACCCGTTGTCTGTTGCCTGCTGCTCTGACTCGTCGATATCGAGTCACGCGCTATCCTCGGAGGCTTGTCTATGATTTGTTTTTATTTCTGTGGTTGGGGACGATTCACGCAGCGCGATACTGTGGCGTCGAGAAATATGGAGAAGGTCCCTGTACTTCATGCTCTTTCCGCTGTGTCTGCTTTACTTATTCGTTCAGCTATCCGGGAACGCTGGAGCTGCTACGTTACGATGGCGTTTTCGAAGTAACCGAGGAATAAAACAGGTAGTTTGATATTGAACCTTCCGAATGGTGAATTCTCCTCGGCTGAGGTGAACACGGTCTTGCGGACTGCAAAACAGGAGCTTCGAGTGTTGTCTCTCACGTTCGAATGTCGAATTCCGAATGAGAATAGTGTCGGATATGTTTGGAGAGAAGAAACCGGCTGAATTCTCATTTATCAATGCCTGGTCTGTTTTCTCACTAAAACTCCATTCAGCTGACCCAGGCATTGACGAAGGGCATGGCAAAAGGTCCTACTTGGAACTTTCGTTGTTTACAAGGATTACCTAAAATGTACCATTGAGCCAACCTCTTTTCAACGAGAAAGGAAAAGCCTGGATTTTCGTCACTTTGTTGATCTACGAGCTATCGTCGTTATCCACTACTGTCGGAGGAATAAAATATGCAGTCCGATACTGGACCCCTCAAACGATGGGTTCGATGCTCTTGACTGCGGTAAACAAGTTGCGGACTCGGAATGCTGTATCTCATATTTGAATTCCGGGTAAGATCAATGTCGGCTCTATTGAGAAAAGAAATCGAACAGATTACCATTCGCCATTGAATCGTCTCTTTTCCTGCAGAAACGATATTCAACTTCTCCGGGCATTCGTGACAAATCATCGCTCGGACCATTCGTTGTAACGAAGGACTATCTGAAGCGCATCATCGCTGCACCTTTATCTCAACAAGTGAAAAAGGCTCAACCTTCGTCAGTTTATGGCTCTATCAGGGGTCGTCTTTACCCACCACTTATTCACCTCACTGCGAGCCACCCCAACCTCTCGATTCTACCGTCAACAGTGGGAAATAGTTACCGGTAGCGGCGAATGGTGGTAGTGAAAGACGACTCAAAGGCGACCTGTTACATTTATCCATCTCGCGCTCATCCGTACCTCTACCGCGAGCTCATTCGTCCCCGAAGGTTTTTCTTCCTTGCGAAAACCTCGACATTCTCGTTTCTTTCTTTATTCCTGCGAGATAGAGGATCATATACGGCCGTCGTGTCCGGTGCTCGCGAGCTTCGGTGCCAGTAAAAAAAATATGGTGGAGATAGGAGGTACATTAGAGAACGTAAAACCCATGCATTTTATACGCGAGCCAGGTCATTCAGGTCGCGAACTCCGTACACACCGGAAGGTCGTCTCGGTGCGCTTTGCACCCCTGAATGTCTCTCTCGACGGTGTGTCTGTGGGTGTGTGTACATTCGCTCCGGACCGTGCGCCATCCACACCCTCGTTCGTTTCCACTCTTTTGCCCCTTGGGCCGACCGGGTGAGGAGGACAGCCTTGGTGGAGGAGAGAGCGGGGCTTGCACCCGAGGAAAGGCTGTTTGCACGGCGTAAGTGGCGTCCAGTGTCTAGCTGGTCCGGCACTAGCACCAGCTCCGCGTCGTCCTCGAGGTAGTCTTCACTGAGGGCGGCGAGTACGAGTGCCGGTCGGCTATACAGCGTTATTCCCTAAGGCCTCGCGGTAAGCTCTCTCATGGGATATAGGTATGCCTGGCTTCGAGTCGGTAGATAGTTTGAGAGGTGCGGATAGAGTACGAACGCTCCGGGAGACGTACTCTTCTCCGCAATCTCCACTGTATCTATACTCGACACATTCTCTCTGCTGGCTCTCGCTCTCGCTCATTCCACTTGTGCTTTCGGGGAAAGATCGCACGCCCCATTGGAACGAACGAAGAGTCGAGAGTGCGCGGAGTGCATCCGGCGCGCCCCAGGACTTCTGTTAGACGCGGCTTTTCTGGTAGACCCCCAGAAGAGATTCAGCAACATGGGTATACACTATACATGTATATATATATATATATATATATATTATATATAGGATGGTTGTGTGTATCGTATGAAGAGAGCACAAGAGTTTCTGAAGAAGAAAACGTTAACTCGCGGAGAAAAATAAACCTGGTGTATACTCTTCGAGGCGTGACACCTCCGGTCGAGGCTAACTCTTGAATCGCAAGAAAAGCACGAGGAGAGATTTCGAGAGAGCGGCTCGTTGCGTTCTCTCGGGAGTAGCCACACTCCTCGGATGCTTTTGTGACCGAAAGTCGACCGAGCGTGTTCGAGATCGTCGGGGTTAGTACACACAACGTCCCTGTAGAATTCTCATGGTCGTTTTCATTTTACGATTCGGAGCTGCCACTGGCGAGAGAGAGAAACGAAATGTTCTTTCGACTCGGGTGTTTGACGGATATTCTGTTTTTTAAATTTTGCGTACGGTAGTAGGCAATACGTCGTATTGTCGTGTGCATCTACCGAGTTTACATAGATTAAATTCTACACAGATCAACTTAAGTTTCCGTAGACTCAGCAGGATTTCCTTCTTTTCAAAGTCTCCATCGGATCGCACTGCTGTCTCAACAGGCGATTTTCCGCAACTCATCGGTAGACCCGCAGAAAGTCAAACGGTAGGCCAGATTTTTCGTTACTATGCGGTAGCAGGTGATACGTAGCACGAGGGGGATCTTTCTTTTCAACCGAGCAGAGTAACAACCCCTTATTAATGCCGAGAGCATTGCGAAGTGCGGCGGCCACATCGGACAAGAGAGGACTCTGCCACCACACCGAGACCGTGGGTACCAGAAGCACTAAACGTTATCGCTGTACCACTCGATTAAACGTTGTCCCTCTCTCCCATAAAGCGACCGCAATAACCCCCGGCCAATAGGAGAACGCCCAGTGGCAAGGCTACGGGGACGGCTCGATGGTCCAGCCAGCTCACCAGTGGGATGATGTTCCCGCTGTGTGTGGTGTGTTCTCCAGACTGGGAGAAGAGGGCGAAGAGGACGTAGGGGGATGGATAGTAGGTTCGTTGTCGGTCGGGAGGCTGCGGTGAATCTACTGTCTCCAAGCGGGGCCATAAATTGTCGCTTAATCTTCGACAGAACTTTCTAAACCTGGCTCCCGAGCTCTCGTCGCGGACACATACATACACGCTCGCTGGACCGTGCGTACGGGCTAGTGTGTCGTGGCACCGGGCGGTTGGAAGGGGGTGGGATGGCCTGTGGGGGCCGGATGATGGCGGAGCAGCAGCGGTGACGGCGGCTGGGTAACGAGCATGCCTCGACGCTCGCGCACGGTTTGACCGCGAATTAGTTCGGCGCGGAACGAGAGAGGGACAGTAGTTTGGCCGCATCACGAACGCGGAGGAAGATACAGTCTGCCCGGAGGATCAGCGGCAGAGAGAGAAAGAGAGAGAGAGAGAGAGAGAAAGAGAGACAGGGATACAAAGGGTGGGAACCGCGATGAGGATGGGAGAACAACGAAGGGAGAACAGGACAGTGTACGAAACACCGCAGGACCGACGGGAGCGGCGCAAGCGACTAGGAAGCTAGGCAGAAACGGCTAGCGACGAGGAGAGAGAAAGCCCCGAGAGCGTCGCGCGCCGGAGACGGAAGCCTCAGATACTACGTTGTTGCATTGAGATAAGCTAAGCTCTCACGTGATGGAGCAGCCCGTAAACTCGGCTCCCCGAGTTCCTCCGAGCCAACGCCGCTTCGCTCCCGCCCCTCACCAACGCTCTCGACGGTCCCTCGCTTTCAACCCATGATGCCACTGAAATGGCTGCTAGATAATGTATAGCTGTACATATAGATAGTGCATGCTGTACAGCTTTCTCCCTCTCTCACACTGTGTATACCGAATGTACATAGATATACGTCCCGTGGCATTGGGCGAGGTGAGAGCTCGGGGGGGTGAGAAAGCACCGCAACTCGCACCACCCTTCGTCCTCCCGACTGCCGCTGGTCCTGCGGCGCTTCTCTCTTCTACTGCGCGCCCTCCGGGCCATCCTGGAAAGCCCTTTCCTATTCAACGTCGACTACCACTGCCGTGCATGCGATACCTAGATTCTACCCGCCAACGTGTATCACGCGAATTCCGTGCGCACACAAAACCACCCCGTACGCTGCGAGTTTTCGACTCGTCAGTCGTTTCCTGTCCGACGGCCCATTCGGCGACAGTCTATTTCCTCGTGTTCTCTCGACGAACCGTCAGACTTTGCGTCTACATCGCCGATCCTCGATACTTCACTTGCGTGGCAAGGTTCACCCGTGCTTGACGTTACTTCGTCCAAGGAAGTTTCGGGACATCTCGGCGAGAGAAGCCGGAACGCATCGCGTTGCCGTACTGCGCCAAAAAAGAAAATACAATGGAAGCTCGTGTAGTTATTATGAGCTTTCAGGCAGTGTTTTTTTCCGTCTCGTCTCCCAGCTTCGCGTTTCTTGTTTTTTTTTTTTTTTTCATATTTTTTTTTGGCTGCTTGGACACCCAGTCGACTTTTTTTCTCGCTCGCTCAAAAGCTTTTCATCTTTTGCACACGAGCTTTTTATCATCGCATTGAGTCTCGAGCGCATAGAGCACCCCGGCGTCAGATAGGAGAGGAGCGAGAGGAGAGTGAAAAAAAAAAAAAAAAAAATGAAAAATCGTGCACGAGGCGCACAGAAAGAGTGCGTGAATTCTCTCTGGCGTCCTTGTTATTCGCGTCGCACCCTCTGGCGCTGAACAACCCCTTTCTTTCATTCCCTCTCGCTCAGTCATCCCCGCGATACAAACGCGAGAGCGCTGCGCGCTCGTCTCAGTGGTGCATCACACGGTGAATGGGCCTGGTAATTGCGCGTTTAATATTTCAGAGCTTTTACCCGTGTAAGCATGTCACAAGAAGACGAAGAAGACGAAGAAGTACCACGAGCAGTGGCAAGCGCGGCAACGGCGGAGGAAGAAGGGGAAAAAATGGTATAGACAAGAAGTGCAGAGAAGGCTCGCTGGGAGCCGAGTGGCGAGGCTTCGTCGTCGTTCTCGTTGCTTTCGCCTCTTGTGCGGAGAAGAGGGGGGGCAACGAGCACGTTTGTACCTCTGGAAGCCTTCGCACACAGCTGGATTCGTATGAGAGCCTACGACCCAATGGACGGCGCGCAGTTCTTCCTCTGATAGCAAAATGGAAACTCGTATCCATCCTCTTTCGCTAACCGAACCGGCGGAGAGAACGTCTGGCCCCAAAAGTCCGTCGAGCGGTCATACCAAAATTCATCGTCGACTTTTGTGAGACTTTTATGAGGCGACTCACCCCACTACCTGGAAACTTTGTCAAAAGACTTTCTTCTGTGAGGCCCTCAAGATAGCGAGGATTTGATGGGTGGTACGTGATTGAAAGGATTCGTCTGGCAAAAAAAATGAGGTAACAAGTCGCTGTGCCAAAGTCGGTAAAATCCTCGTTTGGTTCCACGAGCTAAAAGTATATTAGCTGTTGGTTTCGTAAATAGCGAAGTTTCCTCGGCTGTATCACTCGAGATATCGAAGCCCCGTGTTTATGCTTCAACCGCGTCGAAGAATGCCTTATCTCGTCAGGCCGTAACGCTATCTGGCACCTCCGGTGATTCCTTGGGAAGGAGAAAAGGCGTCCACGAAAGGGACGTGTCGCTACGGGGTAACTACCTCTTCGTCGTTCCCGGCTTCTTCCAATGGTTCGTCATCGACGCCGCCCTGAACGAACAGGCGATAGAACGAGCCGAGGCATCAACGACGGAGGGTCGGAGGAGAGGGCACTCGAGAGTAAACTGTAATCTCTCCTACCTATACCGCCTCTAAAACGTAACAGAAGCGAATCCGTAAGCTTTGAAAACTCCACTAGCCGCTTGGCCCAGCGAAGAAGGAAGAACGCTGCATTCCAACTGCGCGATAAGGGACAAAGGAAGTCGTCATGCGGCTCTACAAAGCGCAGTTTCTCCACTGGTTCCACTGGTTCTTACCCTCACGGAAGGGACATCCTTTTTCATTGGGAGAGCGTTCCCTCCTTCCTCGCGACCGACCGTACCCTGAGAGCAATTCTCCTCATCGGTCCGAGAGCTAACGACAAAGACGTTTGGTCCTACCCCCGATCTCAATCACAAATTGACAATAAAAAATGTCCAATTAACCCCCGGATGATCTCGGAGGGTAACCGTGAAGGAGAGAAGACTGTCGGGGAACGTGGGTCGGACCGAGAGAGAACCCAACTGTATGGGACAGTGCCCGCTCTCCATGGATGAAAATCTACTCGAGTGGGCTCTCGCACCCTCTTTTCTTGCTTCGGCTACCATCAAACGTCTTTTCACCGCTAGACGATGAAATCAGTGAGAGAAAGCGCGAGCCCAAAGAATGGGGGTCGACGACGACTACCGCACTACCATCGTCCCAGGGAACTACGTCGCGAGATGGAAACGGTGGAAACGTCGCTCGCGTCAAGTTGGAAGCAATCGAGAAGGTTCAATCCCACTCGATTGCGTCCCCTGCCCGGCAACTTTAGCTTCTCTCGAGGCCTCCACCGTTCTCTCACCGAATCGCCTCCAACTTCGTTCCTCCTTTCTTTTCCCGGTCCTCACCGAGGTAGTCTCTGTGTTCTCTCGTAGGATCCTTATTCTTTTTCTTCGCCTTTCTTTCCCGTCCCTGTGCAACCCTCCATGCGAGCTCTCGCGCTACCTAACGGCCCGAGCCACTTTTCTCACCCTCGTTGACGCGCCACCACCACGACAACGGGCGACGGAGACTGCCTAGGTAGATTTCTTTCTGAACAACGACGCGCCGGATCGCTCCAGGTGTGGGCGTGCACCTCGGCGAAAGTCCTTCTTTTGTTCGACGAAGAATCTCGCGAAGAATTCGACGAACGAACCTTCCAGGCACACGGAAGGAGCTGCAGAGGGAGAAAGACACTCGTAGGAGAGAGGACGCTGAGGATTTCGAAAAGGTACGAAGTGGCGAAGAGCTCCGGACACGACTTTTTCAGCGACGACGACGACGACGAGAATCCAGTCACAAAAGCCTTCTATCGCCCGGGCGCCGCCAACCACCCTGGCAGAAAAGGGGTGAAGAGCAAAGATCGCGTCGTAAATATTCCACGGCCAATTTCGCTGCTGGCTTCCCGCTTGGTGGTGCTTCTCGTTGTCGCTGAAAAAGAATGAAGCTCAACGTCTCGTCTGGTTGTAAATTACCGCTCTGCGGGTCATACATTCTTCCGTTGTAGTCCATCGACAGTCAGTTGAAAGCCATTCGTTACCACTGAGGGTGTACCATCGAGCTTGGGGTTGAACCAAAGTTTGTTTACGAGCTTGTTGTTCTCACGAGCTGGTTATAATCAGGTTGAGAATTCCGGTGGAGGAGGCACTGGGCGGACGCTTAAAAGTCTTTTGACCGGGCGTAGGTCGGAAATTCATGAGGGTTTTCGAATCCGCATGAGCATCTAGAAAACAGGGAGTTCAAGGGAACGGCGGGGAGTTCGCTTCGCAGCGAGCTCGGTGAAACGCGACTGAGGGATATTACGCGAAGTAAGCTCGTTACAGAGGGTTTCCGGTTAAGGGAAAGTGGAAGGGAAGCGGCTCCGGTGAGCGAGTAGTAGGGCGGCTTGGCTAACGGGGTTTTCCGAGCCGGGGCTCACGGAGGCACAGTATCGGTAGCAGGCAGCCTCAGGATTCCACGTACAGTAGCTTGCGGTCGGAAAACCGCACTCTCTACTATACTACGGCTCTCGTGCTGCATACGGCTCCAGCACCCACACCAACAAACGGGGATGTAATGCCGTAGGAACGAGGAGAGAAATCCCTCGCGACCAACGGCCCTGTCCTGTTTTGCGTTGCAACCTGGCAAGCGGTGGAGCTTTCAAAAACCACGAATGCACGGCGGTTTTGTAAAAGCGGCCGGGAGAATCAGGATTCTCCGGAGTTCTTTCGCCGAGCCAAGTCCGGGACATTTTCTTGCTCGGGCAAATGGGACACTTTGGAATTTGGACGTCACTGGAAAAATATCAAAGTCACCGATAAATTGAAGAATGGGTATGTTGGGTGTTTTCCTGATAATCCGTGGGAAGGTGCATATGAGATAAAGCCTCGAAACGATAAATCATATTTCCATCACTGATACTGATTCTTAGATTTTTTTTCTTTTTGAAATACGAGAGCTCCGGTACGTGTGGAACATATTTCGGCAAAGCCGGTCGGCAGTGATAGGTGAGGATAACGAGTAAAGCTATATGTCGCGCGGGTGTTCGATGCCACGTATACCTACCCTGCGAATCACGGAACTTAATTTCCCGGCACTAACTTTGTTTGATACTCGCTTGATTAAATTGTCTCGGCGCGGATACACATACACAGGCACAAACGAATATATGGGAACCATGCACACATTCTTGGACACCCTTGATATTTCCTCCACCCCAGTCGCCCTCTCTCTCTCTCGATATTCGAGTATAATCGAGGTCACCGATTACTCGCTCGGTCGTGGCCTCCCTAGGATGTATAGGTGTGTATATGGATACACTACATTTATATATATATATAAATATATATATATATATATATAACTGGAGCTTTGCCACCTCTCTTTGCGTCCAGGAAGGATGTCGGATAGGATCGCGTTGGCTATCAAGAACCCAGTGTGCGGTTGCGTGTGCTCTCCTCGGTCTCTTCAAAGTAGGCGAATCTCTCCTTCATCCTCTCCACCTCTCTCTCCGCTTCCCCTAAACTTATACTATATGTCTCTTCTAATCAGTAATTAGGATCGCTTTTGGTGTTCCAACTCTCACGCACGCACTTCTCGGCTTGGCCCTCCGCTCTCCGCGAAGAGTACCGGCAGCGAGTAAGCCGAGACTCGTGAGAAGGGTGGCAAAGAGAGATGGATAGAATTCCCATTAAACGCGCGCGCTCACCCCTGGTCCGCCTATCTCGCCTCCTCATCCGACTCGCTGATTTACTAATTAATAAATTGCATTACGCGCCTACATATTACGAAACATTCTGCCTGATTAATAGGCCGTTTCGGGTCGAGAGAGGCTGTTATATTAAATTCAACTTTGGGACAAATTTTGATCGATAACAGAGATATCGCGGGGGAATTCACGGAAGGCCCGGGCAAATTAGGCCACGAAATTTTGAGAAAATACACGTTACAACCTTAACGGACATAACAGACTTCACTTCCGGCTTCGAAATCTCTCGTTATTATCGAACGTCATGTGGGAAAATATAAGACGTAAAAAACCTGAGATTTTAAAACCAAAACTGACGATGCAGGTAGATTTTTTTCTGGAACGTATCTCGAATGCCGGAGCGGAATTTCTATCTCATAACCCCAGACGCATTCGAACGATCTGAACATTTCTCAGCTAATTCGTTTTGTCTCGGTCTTCCCTACGTATATACATTGAATATTCCGAGAGCGTATCTGCCCCGGATTTAAATCCTCACGCACGACTCCTCAACGATTCTGGTTTGGATGTGCAATCTCCACGGAGATGAGGATACGAATTATTTGTGTTGCGGAGGGCATCTTTTCAGATACGCCGCATCGAATCCGGCATTGCCGACGAGTCGATTAATTTTAAAAAATGGCATCCACACCTTTGTCCCCGAGAATTCCGGTGATCGGTCGTAGAGCTGTTTTACCTACGACCGGGATTACAACGGTCGCTCTCCCGCCCCCTCGATTCGGTATAATGGGCCGCAATAATTCTGCTCCTTTCTACCAATCCACCCCTCGATGCGGAGTCTGAATAAGGTCGAATATAAATTTTACGAAATAATAATTTTCGTGTTTCACCCGTAACGCCCGTACGCTCGATCGTGTTCCACCGTATGTAGCTAACGTACCTAACTGCTGGTCACGCGATTTATCATCGCGGCTGGCGGAGCGGTGTGGCGGATATGCCCGGCATAACATTCGGGAGCTCGCGAACGGCCAGCGTGTGCCAGCCGTTTCCAAAGAACCACTCCCGAAATGTACGTGTGCACCCGCTGCTGTTCCCCCTTCCCGCCACCTTTATATCTCCATCCCTCTTTGCCGATTTCGTTCGGCAACGTGCTTCGGAGTTTCGCGAACGTTCCCGCTCCGGAACGCTTTCCTTTTTCTCCTGGCGCGAGAGCGAATTAAGGGCGGTTTATAAAAATGTAAACGAATTCACGAGACGAGCCGTTTCCGCGAGCACCAGCAGGTAGAAAGGGGGATGATCTACCTAGGGAACGAAGCAGCCAACGCGTCGGGAACGTTGGGGGAAGAAGGGGCTGGCTCCGCTGAGAGGTTGGGGAATACCAAATGTGATTGGGAGTTTCATTGTTTCCTGGCGAGAGACACAGCGGCGGAGGGATCGGCTCTCGGCGAGGTCACTGGGGGGTAGTTTTTCCTGGGAAGACGTCAGGCTTCACTTATGCACGAGTGGGGCAGTAGATACGGACCATGCGTTACCAGACAAACTCAGCCACGCAACGTAACTCCAGCACCGACGGGAAAGGCACTTCCGCATTCAAGAATCATGTCCGAGAGTAGACATTTCTTTTGTCGCGTACGAAATGTGCAAGGAGAGAAAGTATCGTGAACCAGCGGAAACTGTATCAATATGTTACGATCCAGAAACATATCTGACGCGTCTAAGAATACCAAAATAGTATTTTTCAGTGTCTGCGTGATCGGCCGATTATTGCTCGATCATCGATGTCAGAAAGTCTTCGTTTCGAATCCACAAGCCTTCTTGCAGGGTGCACAATCGTAGATGAAAGCCAGAAGAGAACGCTTTCTTTCCACTGACGAGGATAAAGCAAAAGGCAGCTAATGAAATCTCTTACTTACTCTGCTAAAAAGTTGAACGTTATATTTCACACTCGAAGTCGTCAAGGCACAATGCTCGTCGGCTAATGCGTAAATGACACAGGCTTGTTATCCACTTTTGTACCGTAGAGCCCAGGTACAAAGGGCGCGCGAAAGAGTTAAGCTTGCGCGAAGTATGCGGAGTCAACTGCGGCCGGGTGGATCGTTTTTTTGTATTATTAAATTGCAGAAGCTCGCGCAGTGGCACGTTTTGCCAGGTTCCTCTCATTCGCGTTTGTCCTCTCTTGCTCGATACCGCTTCGTGCCGCGAGGAGCGAGACACTAACGTCGAAAACGAACGAGCGGAGGAACGAAGAGACGCGGACCACGGTACAGTTGGTCCACGATGAAGCGAGAGGGAAACTCTTCATCCCTTTATCGTACTGCATCGTTCTTCGCTCTCGCTGGCTGGCGAACGTTGCAGCGTTCAACGCCGGGAGAGAGAAAGAGGGAACGAGAGAGGTGGCCGGGTTGCCCGGTGAGTTGGTGCAGTTGTGCCCCGGTCGGTGTTCCACTACGAGCTCGCCAGAAGTTCCGCGGTGCTGCCTCGGAAAAAGGAACTTCAAAGGACAACAGTTTCCTCTCCCCAGGGATAGCGAAGCGGTGCTCGCTTCCTTCCTTTTCGCCCTTCACCCTCTCCGCGCCGCTGTTCTGCTGATGCCGTTGTTGGCTGGTTTCCTCTGCAGCCCCCACGGCTTCGGGTATTACGTATTCATTTGCGATTTTCTCCTCTCGCGTTGTGTCTCTGGATCTCTCTTTCGGGCCGAATGCGGGAACTTGGATTGGTGGGCGAGTTGCGAGAAGGACGGAAAAACGAGTGTATGGAATTTCCTCGAGGAACAGCGCTGGGGAAAGCCTGCCGTTCACCGAAATAAGAATCCGATTTTCCGTGGCATTAATTGGGCCGCTCGGTGGTATTTCCCGTGGGGTGTCTCGAGGGTAGCCGATGTTTCCTCTCAAGTCGAGGCGAGGACGCCCTCGCGTTCCTATAGAAATACACGCCATCCACACCGAGGAACCTCCGGTGCGATTCGGAGAAGTTTTCCCGTTCCTTTGGAGAGAAGAATCAAGGAGCGGGCCCGAGGTATGGACGAGGTGTGGCGAGCATCGTATAAAGAGTGAAAGGATCGTGTGGGCGAATGTTCCCGTGGAGCGGTTGGAAGAGCGCAGGGAGAAGAGGAAGAACGCGGAAGAACACGCGCGGTTTGCGAAAAGAGTTAAAACTTGAATGCATGCAGGGAAAACCTTGGCTGGAATACTCTCGGCGGGCGGGCGAGCGAAAGAGCGGGGTGTTAGTCGAGTTTCAGGGATGAAATGAGATTCGGAGGGTGAGCCTTAACTCCGTCCTATACACGAGTCCGGCCCTCGAGGAGCCTTCCGAGCTCCTCGAGATACCGCGAATACAGGATAATAGAATGTGCATGTAATAACCGAAGCGGGTGTGCCCTCCACCCGACTCTGAAAACGTATCCACCTCTCCCGTACGGATACCTATATGTATATCCCTGCCATAAAGGTCTACTTCTCGAAGCCGTCGGTGGCACGGGATGGGGCGACGGCGAAGAAATCAAAAAGGAAAGGTAAGAGCGCGGGTAGCGAAAGCTCCGGGTATATAAGAGTCTTTCGAACGAGGTGCACGGGAAGCGGAGAACTCGCACGAGGATATCGCCGTGGAACGAGAACTTCCGGATAGTCGGCATACGAAATTTCCATCAGAGGTGAAGAGAAGGGGGATGTAAAGCTCGACGCACCGTCGGGCTTATAACGCGAGGGAACACTCTACGAGAAAACTCCCTCTCGTACCTTCCGAGCTTTCCATTTTTCCCTAGTTCCTTTTTTATTGTCTTCTTTTTGGTCGACCCCGGTTTTACCCGGTCCTGGGAAGGCGAGACCGCAAATATTTTTGCAACCCCCCCGACGAAACCCACCACCACCCAGCCCTGTGGCATACACAAACCTCCCTTCGTTCCCCGAGGACTGTTGTCGGATGCGCGATAGCCGACGTTTCTCGCGAATTTTACTGGCCCGCGCGGCTCGGAGGTAGAAGCGGGGGCTTACGTTTCCGTTGGTCAGTTGCAAGCAACGGTCTACATTTCGTCTCATCATCTGCGGCAAACCGCATTTAACCGGATGTGTATAGTCCGGCTCCGGCGTTTCCTCTCCGGGCACGACAAGAACGTCATCCCTCGTGGTGTGTGAAACGTCAGGTGCCTGGGGGAATGTCTAGCGATGAAGGACACGTCGGTGGTCGCAGAAACGTTCAAGCTACCCTTGTATACATCCCACCGGTGTCTCCAACCGGGTCTCTCCTCGAAATTGTGTTCCAGAGCGTGGTCCTGCAGAGGCCGGACCTCGAGCCCTCCCCGATAGTCTATCTGTCCCAGATGGATGCGCGATGGGACACCTAAGGACTATCAGCTTTCGCTGCATTATTAACAGTCAGCATATCCATCGACCGGACCGACCGAGCGAATGGTTCGCTGACGCGATGTCGATTGAAGTGTAACGACGAGATTACGCCTCACGGATGGCTAACCGAGCGAACGGGGCGCGGGATCCACGATATCCCACCCACTGCCCCAGGGACTCAAAAGCGCAACGCATTAAAGCAGTGTTGCGGCTCTGAAGGGACGAGGAACCACGCCAATCGGTAATCTTGGGTATTGACTCCACTTGACTCACCGCAAGACGGACGTCACGGAGGAATGTCATGAGATCAGTATAACGGACTCGATTGATCGTGGTCGATAATGTGGTTAGCCGCTCGCTAAGTGCGCTCGAAGTCATCGTTTGGATCGCCCACATTCATGCAATGCCGAAGCGTCACATCAGAAATTTTTCATTATCTCAGTGAATCGCAATGATTCTCTCTAAAGACGCTGCGTCGCCCTTCGTATAAGACACTCTTCGGAATGCAGAGGTGCGTAGAGACATTGCGCCTCTCCCGTTATGGCAATCTAAGTTGGCGTGTTTAGTCAGTGAGGGATTGAGCGGGCAGACATGCAGGCATGGCAAACCCACCGGAGTCTGATAGCTCCCCGTGTAAACACAGTCGAGGCGTATTTGCCGTGGAGGCATCATCGCCACGACGTCGACGACGACGGCGTAGCCCGTAGCTCGTGAGGCGCAAGTGGTAAACGCGACCAGGTCATATACCTTCGCGTAAGTGTGCGTTCCTACAGTCTGCGCGATGCAAGCGACCGAGAGTGCGACGAAGATGGTAAGGAACCCTCCCGTGCACCTCTGGCTGACGTTGTGGCGTGCACAATTTGGTGCAAGATATTGCTTGGAAATGCGACTCTCTTACCCTTCACCACCCCCGGCCAGTTACCGATGTTTACTCTGCGTGCCAGAGGTACGCGCCAGGGTCGAGGCTTTAGCTTATACACTGTATCTCAGCGACCTCGTTAACTACCCTGGAGAAACCGGGTTGCAACAGAACGAGAGACGGAATATTCTCACGACTATCGTCTAAGGCTATCTGTATATTAATACTCAAAATTCATTGCTGTACGGCAACATCTGCCGCCGAAACCTCTCGTAGGTTGGTTCCCGAACTGGCGGTCTCAGGGCAAAAGCGCGGGTGAGATACACCGAGCGGGTTGGTCGATCCAATGGATGAATATATTAAGGTACAAGTACGCACTTAGCGGTTGCACCGCATCCAGACGTTACATACGGAAACTACCCAGTCCCGAAGGACTCAACTGCAAAGCTGCGGTAGCTTTTGGTCACATAAATTCAAATGTTCCAGGAGTAAAAAAAACCGTGTTTACCGTTGACGTCCTTTTGCTGGGAAGATTG
Organism: Listrodromus nycthemerus; assembly: GCA_963978505.1. Taxonomy (NCBI): domain Eukaryota; kingdom Metazoa; phylum Arthropoda; class Insecta; order Hymenoptera; family Ichneumonidae; genus Listrodromus; species Listrodromus nycthemerus. The sequence goes on from OZ021687.1 coordinate 3,920,839, forward strand.
TAGTCCACTTGGTGGAAGGTTTGAAGCGTTGCATAAGGGCCCGATTAGTTCCTGACGAGTCCTTTTGAAAGCCGCCCATGGCAAATCAACCGCCTGTCCGTCGTACTCATATTTATTTTTTTCCCGAGGCACTTTGTCTGCCACTTCATCTCTGTAGGCGAACGGAAACAGAAGGAAGCGAAGCACGCAGAAATTTTGTACATAGAGCGTACACCATGTATACATGAAGTCTGGGAAATCAGAGTTGCGAAAGATAATGTTAAACAGTTGTCAAGTACAAGATCTTTGGGGAGTCTGGAGGTTTTCCACGGGGGATAAGGATTGCTGCGGGTAACTGAGGAAGAAGGCTTGTTTCGAAACGAGTCCGGAGGAGTACTTCACCGGGAAACAGACGAGGGAAAGACGGAAGAGGCGCCCGGTTGGTCGTAGATACGGCAGCGGCGTGAGCAGACAGACGGATAGACTGAGCGGCGACACCCCCGTGAAATTGAATTACAATAAGCAAAGTAAAGTTGGATGATCCGTTCGCATTGTGCCCTCACTCGGCACTCCACTTCCCCATTCACATCTTCCGTCCCCTACCTTCACTTTCGGTTTATCTCGTTCTCTTACTCATTCCTCGTTTGTCCACCTCGTCAGTTTCATTCCAGAACAAGTTTTCCTCGGGTCCCGAAGTAGCGCGAGAGAGTTTAGCCGGGTTGTGCTTCGTCGGAAGGGGAGGATGATGGTATTCTTACCCCTTTTGTTCGCCTTCTACCTCCTGAGCATGGGGGAGAGCTGAATTAATTGCCGGGTTTTTGACATCCATTCATTGTCGAGATAGAGAGACTCGCGAGAGCGACTACCCTGAAGCTCGGATATATACTGTAAGGACGAAGACGACGATGTCGACGTCGGAGCCAACGGATAAAGGAAAAGTTACCTGTCTGACGTATACGCGTCTGATAAGGATGGGGCGGAGGAGGGTCGCTACGAAACTTCGGGTAGAATTTGGAAGAGACACTTTTCTCAATCCCGGGTATAAATCACGATGACGATAGTTCCGCCTCCGCCCTCGGGAGGATGCAGCGGGCAACTTTGCATTTTCCCTTAGACTGCAACTATCTCCTTCGGACAGCGACACGCTCCGTTGCTGACGAAATTTCTCACCGATTCGGCAGTTTCGTTTTCCGGAGCTTCGCGGAGTTTCCGCAGAGTAGGAGTGAGTAGGAGTCGAGAGGACGGTGAGACTGGCGTGTGCTGACCGGAGGGACAGAAATAAGAAATGTGAACTTGTCGGACTTTGAAAGACGAAAGCTGTGTGGAACGCTCGGATGGTTCTCAAGAGGCGCGCTCGTAGGGGGTTGGCTGGGCGATGGGTGGAGGCAGTTTCGACGAGTAGATTGCAGTATAATCGTCCCGGGAAGCAAAAGGAAGGCTACGGGCTCAACGAAAGCCGGAACTTTGTCACTACGAGGACGGCGACGAGAAGTTCGAGGCAAACGCGGAAGGAAAACGCTGAGACGGATCCGTCGCGGCACGACTTTTGTCCTTTCGACGTGGTCGACGTCGGCTGTACGAGCCGCTTTCCTTCTCACCCTGTCCGTCGAGGCCTCTCCCGAAGCACCAACCGGGAAACTATTGAATATGCATAGCTTATATTAAATTGGGCCAACGGGTGCGCTTCCCGAGAGAAGGAGAGAATCACGACCGAGGCACGAAGACAAGGTTCGAGGACGAAATTGGGATTACGAAAGTCTAGGCCAATTACAACATCCCCCGGACTTCCGGCAGAGATACGTCCGCGATATACATATATGTATGTCCTCTCGATTCTCGAGGAAAATGAGGATATCCCAAACGCCGCGCAGATTGGAAAACCACTATTAGAATATTCCAACGACCCCAGCATCTGGAATCATTTTTCCTCGCCCTCTGCGTAACGCCAATCTGAACATTATTTTACCACTCCAACCAATCGCAGGTTAATCGACATTAGAAGCAATAAAGAGATGAATCCAAGTCTCTGGAGCTGCCGAAATTAAATTCCCGAAGGGTTTCTGCCGAGCTGGGTAAATTGAGGGCATCAGCCGAATTTTCCAAGACGACAAGCCCCGCCGCATTTGGTACGACGCCGACGAAGAGACGGGCCAAGAGATGAGAGAGAGGGACGGGACCGGTGAAGATTCCCCCGCGTGGAACCCGCACCCTCTCCGTATCTCTGGGTCTGACTAGGACCGGGACTCTAAGTGACCCCGACGTGTTATCACCGCGGGGAAGCCGTGCTACCTAACACCTTCGTGCTGATTACATGGAGCAAGAGAACCATTACGGTCACGAAGCGGTGTGAGAGAGTGGCGAAAGATCGCACGCCGTCGTTTTCCAGAGAAGACTCAGTGCCGTTTCCAAGCTGCTCATCTAGCTTTCCAAACAAAGACCCGGCCAAGATTCCGGCCGTCCGATACCTGAATGAAAAAGTACCAGCGATTCTCGTTGCGCCGTACACTCGGCCAGCCATACAATCGAGCGACCTCAGGCACGCTTCTGGAATTAAGTCCTTCCTTCTCTCGCAATTCCGCTCGATGCTTCTCTCGGCGTTTCTATTAATGTAGTTAATAATTTATTCGATATACACTGGAAGCTGGGAGGCTTCATTGTGCGAGCTAACTCTAGCGGAATTTCAGATGTGTTTCTCTCTCAAGAGTTTCCTCAGTCGGTAGAAGCGAGAGGGTGGCTGGTTTCCACTCGCGAGGAGGAACAGATTTAGCGAGTCTACCCCTTCACACTGAGCACGAACAATTCGAACAAGGCCCAACGGCAGATGCAGCCTCTCCGGTCTTCTCCCCATCCTTCTCGTCGTCGTCGTCGTCGTCGTCGTCGTCAGGGAGTGACGTTTACATAATCTTGGCATTACTTGGCACCCTCCCCCTCCTCCCTACAGTACGCCGCTTGCTCTGTATACGAGAGAGATCTTCGAAACAAGGGTTGCGCCACACCTCACAAACCTTGTTTCTCACAGCTTACCGAAGCGCGAATCCTACCGAGTTTCTTCTTCAGTTTCCTACTCGTACCCCTCTTCCTCCATCTTCTTCCGTTGCGCATGTATAATCGCTAACTATTTGCCCCGTACAGATTTCAAAGAGCAAACTTATTTCCGTCGATTGTCAAAAGTTTGACCTATCCGCGAATAACAACTTAGGACGAGTTGCGCACACCTCCGATGCACGGATGTGTGTGTATTAGTGGAAGGCGAATTCAGTCAGTGCGGTGCACCGGGACGGTGTATAACATTATTTACGGCGCGAACGTCAGCACAGGGGGCAGAGGGGTTTGGTAGGGGTGGTTATTGCTGCTCTCGCGGTTCCATACTCTATCTTTCTCGCAGGGGAATGGGTCGATATCGTTAACCACAGAGATAGAGGCTTGTCAGCCTTGTCCCTCTCTGTTTCTCTCTGCGTCTGCCCGAAAGTCACGATTGTGAGAGATGAGGATAGCCGGTTCGGGGTGTGTCATGCGAAACTTCAATTCAAATATAGAAATGTTGCCTCTATTCGGGTACATCCTGGCTCTCTTTCCATCGCGCGTCGGAGTCCTGGCCGAGTGACATTTGGTAGATCGTATCAGGCTCGTCTGGGAATTGGCGGCATTGCGAATCAACCCCTGGCTGCACCCTCATGAGTCGGGGGCCGGGGGGATTGGAGTCGGTGCGCCGATCGTTCGTCGGCCATATCGAAAGGGTGATTTTCGATACACACCACGAAGCAGAGTATCACGCGTCAAGCTTAGATGCAAGGCCACCCACAGATTCGACCGGTTCAGGTAGAGAATCAAAAATAACAGGGCAAACTTTCTCGATTCGGTTGGGATATGAGTTTCGCGAGTGGGAGAGATTCCTCGAAGGTTCCGATTGGAGGAGTTGAAAGCGACGAAGGGAAGTCCTGAACCCTCTTTTTCAGTCACCTCTGGACCATCGCCGGATATTCTCAACTGTCGTGGCTTTTGGGGCCGGATGAATGGTTGGGGTGAGAGAAAGAGAAATCGAGGAATTCGATCGGACGTCTTCCAACCCGTAATCTGGTCTGTCTGACGTATTTCTGAAAGAGTGTCGGCTGAGGCGGAGGAGGCTGAGAGGCGAGACGAAGAGCCCGCCGGAGGGAACCCTATAATTAAGAGACGCTCGAGGGTGCTGGTCGAAGAGCTCCCCAGGCCGTGTCGCTCGACAAGAGTCGCGAGAGGAAAATACAACGCGGGGAAAGTGAAGAGAGCGACCGAAGGGGAGAAACTAACGTCGTTCACCCTCCGCTTCGTCTCTTCTCCCCTCAATTTATGTTTTCCCGCAGATCCGCGGGAGGCAAAGAGGACGTCGCCGATGAGGAGGAAACACGAGACGATAACGATGGACGCGTACAGACATTTTCAATACTTCGACCCCAAGATAAGACAGTAGTTTCCTCGTCGATGTCCCGAATTCTCAAACTGCTTCATTTTCCCAAACACATATCTCCGGCTGCAACGGGGAAAAAAACATCTAAAAAAACCTTAGATAGAGAAATCGTGTCAAGATATATTATAATTAAAATATGACTTGATATACACCTTATATATATATATATATATATATATATATATATATATATATATATATATATATATATATATATATATAAAGGTGTATATCGTACGGTTGTCGGCCTGTCCGTACCGATAAAGAACACACCGTCGTAATTCCCGTTCGGTGTGTCGCTTCTCATTTATTAAATGGGACGCAAGATAGGTCTTCCCTCGAATAAGTCTCGAAGGCAACGAGCTAGAAGCGAGGGGGAAAGGTAGCGGTACTGAGAGAAGAGTGCGACGTACTGACGTCAGCGAGACCGTCGGATGCGACGGACGAGGAAACAAGGGAGAGAGCGACTCTCTTGGAGAAGGCGCATATAACGGGGAGGGATTTCTATTCGTGGGTATAAGTCTCTCTAGTCTCTCGCTAAGCTCTCCACACCGATCTACGTCGTGGCCTGTACATGTACGCCTGCATTTCTCGACGTTGTCTAACCAGGGTAGAGCCCGGTAGGCTTTAATACCCGAAGATGCGAAGGCGTCGTGGAACGGAGGAATAAAAACGGGTCACACTTTGCCAAAGCGCCCTGTACCCTATCAATCCGGCCGGCAAACAGTAACCCCGAGGTATTTATTCACTGTTGGAGACGTCGTTCCTATACCGTGAATAAGACATCGTTTTTGGACCAGGACGGCGGAATCTAGCGCGATAGAATAAAACCAATGAGGACGAGGCGTTCATCACCGTGGCAAATAGTTCCCTCGGTCCCCTCGCCTCCGAAGATATATTTGGCCGCTGCCGAAGTATCTCCGGTGGATCTTTCATCGGGTTGGAAATCAACCAGATGTCTGAACCTATAGCCTATAAGCCCAGGCTGTAGTTATGCATCATGGGCTAATACTATCCACGAATGCCGTGGCGAACACCTGCGGGAACGTCAGCGATCTGTTTCTCGTCGAAATGCCGGATTTCAGAGGGGGGTTGAAACGGGTAACGCGAGCCTCCACAATGCCTGAAGTCTCGGTGGAATTTCGATCCGGCGATCAATTAAACGACGTTCCAGTCGGAGATACGTCTTCCCAGGAGCGATGCCTTCCACGTTGTACTCTAACCGGTAGCCGCGATTCCTGCGCTAACCTAACGGATTCGGTTGCGAGTCCTGGTCGGCTTCCGGTAACAACTATCGCTGTCGTTCCGCGACGGCGATAGAGAGCTCTTGGAGGAGTTCGAGGAGTACGTGCGGTCTTCGTCGCTCAGGAATTGCTATACTTGCTCTGGGCTTCATGCTTCCGCTTTGCTGCCCTATAGGTTTCATCTCGCCGAGCGCGATCTCTCTCTCCAGGCTGCATTACCTTGATGAGCCCTGGAACATACTATTCCCAGTGGTTCATCCCGACGTCTCTCAGCCCTTCACGATGTCTGCCGGTAAAGCGGGCGAGACGAAGGAAGTCAGAGTGAGCGACGCTGCCAAGAAACCGCGACACACTCATGACTCGCTCCGGAGGGAACAGCACAAGGAGACGGATAGGACCTCGGATTGGCACGTCAGAAATATTCGGTCATCTGATACATCCGCGGTTCGACAGACGTCAAAGCTCGGATCGTAAATAAATCGTAATTAAAAATATCTATAAATGCTTTGGTGCATCTTACCAGAACGCTGTAAAAATCGGAAACATAAATCAGATATCGAGTGAACTAATGTGATATATGGTTTCAGGTAAATCTGGGATATTTTGGCGAATACGTGATACCTACGACTGGAGTAACTACCGTCGTTTCTCGACGCGGTGTTTAAATTCTATTCGGTAACGTTAATTTATGTCCCTACGCCTGAAGATTATAAAATTTCGTTTACAAAAACTCGGGGCAAGGTATTTTTGATGTTAAAAAAAAACTATAAAAAAAAAAGTAATTGCATGTCAAGCCGCGGAGCTAATTAGCATTCCTCGGCTGAGATACATGTCCGTAGGTACGCCGGCCTACCTAGTTACTCGTACACCCGGAGAGTCTAACCGGGTGTGCACGTAGAGATGGTGGAAAGAGAGAAAGCTCAGTGAGAAACTGGTACAAGCAAAGTAGTAATCCCATGAAGTGGAACGTGAACGGGCGGCTCGCGGGACGAGTAGTGCGGGCGTTGGAAGCGAGAGTAGCGAGCCGAGGAGAGAGAGTTGCCTACCTAGCTCATTTCGGTTGCTCGTCGTCGTTGCTAAATCTCTTTCGTTCTGTCTCGCTCTCAGCCGCCCGAATGCAGCTTCCTCTCCCCTTTCTGTAACCGTACCTTGTTACTGTTTCCACCGGTGGTTTTCTCTCACTCGGCTTTAAACCCGCCCTCCGCCTTCACCCCGCGCATTCTCCGATCCTGTATAGTTTCTCCAAGCGGTCTAAGCAAGCCTGGAACACAGAGAATGCGGGATCGTCCCAGTGAGGTGGAGGCGGACGAGGAGGGCTGTTCGCAATTCGTAACAACTATTAGCGAACCGACATTCATCCCGTTTAACGCGAGTTAGCGCTTGCCTCTTCGCCTCCCCGCACCGGTCGCGTCACCTGCTTTTAAGACGAAGCCGTTATCCCGGGAGTGTCACGCGTGTACTGGATAGAATTAAACCGCGCAATAGAATGTGCACATGCACATCCTCAATGACGCACGAGAAGTCGCATGAGGTTGCAAACTCATCGTTACTCAATCCCATCGTCCATAATTGGCGAAAGAATCGTCATACCGTTTCTAATCGACATCATTAACACTCCCGAAGAGACGGAAACATTACCGTTGCGTGCAGGTTGGATTTTAGGAGTCATCGTTGCATCGTATGAACCGTCTCAATATATTTTTTTTACTTTCTCGGGTGGTAACGAAGCTGCGGGAACGCTCTCCATTGAAATCCACCGCAATGTTGGGATGTCCAAGTTACGACGAGGTGGAGATAGAGTAATGAGTTTTGGAAGAGTGGAGATAAAACCATTCACCGGACACGGACATCACGGGTCAGAAATAAATGCTGGCTTAATCCGAGGCTCTCTATCTACTCAGTTTCGGTCGGTTCCTCCCTCACTCCTCGTGCCACTTTGTTATACGCGCATCCGTCGTCTTTCTCTTTTCTGGACCGTGGCAGAAGCGTTTTATCGCAGAAAGCGGTGGGTACAGAGACGCATTAAATGCAGGTAAACGCGGGTCTTTGTTGACCGGTCGTCAGCAGCCCGGTGAGGGAGTGTGCACGAGGACGAAAGGTTTCGCGAAACACCGGTTCGGGGTGCCCACCGACCTTTCCACCCTTCCTCATCGTGCGATAGAGGTTTTGGTATCGCGTTCGCGACCGCAGAACCGAGCGGTCGGCGGGCCTCTCTCACCGGGCGCGGCTCGGGTACAATGACGAAGGGAGGGAACGCAACCTCCAAACAAGCCTCCGCATCGTCGGACGAGACGGGGCAACAGGGTTGCGGATGTCGGTCGTATCCATCCACCCCGCCGACTGTTGCCGCAGCAACTACCGACGGGAATTGGCCTGAGCCACACGCTAATTCGCCCCGGTGAACGTTGCCCATATTCCGCTTTGCTCTGCTTTTGGGGGGATGATATCAAAGCCACTAATATCGCGTCCGTGTTGCGCATGGGAAACCGCCGTATCGCATATGTGATACGCATTCCGCGAACGTTCCACCCCGAAACGGGTTGCCGCGGATGAGGAAACCGGCGCAAAGGACGGAAGAATCCGTCGGGCCGAACGGTGAATCTCATTTGAACAACGCGAAAGGGGATATCCGTTACGGTGATGACGAGAGATCGGTAAAAGATCCGGATGTGGAAGACAAACGTATCGTCTAACGTTACACGAAGAGCGGAGTTTCGCTCATTGTGTCGCTGGCGGCAAGAAGACTTCCGTCGCGTCTTCTCTTTCAACCTCGGAGCAAGTTTTTTCGTGCCGCCTCGCGTTCTCCTCCGTCAATTTCGAAGCGCACAGAGGGTCGGTTGACTTTATTGCGAAATTAAAATCAATTCTTTGGTAAGGCGATATAAAAGTTGGCTTTCTTACCCTTAATCCGAGATGGAGTGAAAGGGTGAGACTTGGAGGCCCAGCGATCTTTAAAGCGGCAGTTTGCGGAAGGGTCTCCCTCGCGGTTTCATTATTAATGCCATTAATCAGCCCCTCGGACTCGCGACTCCATCGGCTTCTCGCTCCTTTCCTCGAGCGACTGAGCACTCCGAGAACCGGAGGGCGGTTAACCTGCTTCCCGGCCGGGCTCGCCCAGACCGACGGGGCTTTCCTGCGGAGTTATTTAAGAAATCCACGCCTTCTCGGTGGTCTCCGTTAGGCCAAGTAGGCTCTTACAAAGTGAAAAAAAAAAGAATTTTTATTTGCTTCGACTCTCCCTTCCTCCGGTAAAGTGCAGGCTTGCTGGCATGCCCGGGCAATTGTTTTTTAACGCAGCTTTTCACGGATTTCACTTACTTAATGCCCTCCGTCTTTCCACCTCTCGCTCCCGTTACTGCTACTGCGCCTTTCTCTTCTTCCTTTCATTCCATGTTTATTTTTTTACTTTTTTTTTTCTTTTCTTCAGCCACCGTCTCAGCGTCATTACTCGGCATTGCAGGGCGCAGAGTCGCTTGCAAGCTAGCCTCGACCGGCTTCGGATTCCTACCGCTAATACTGCCCGCGCGATCCCCGACGGACTTCTTTCTTCGATAAAAATTCATTTCCTTCCTTTGATTTACTCTGAGCACCCGGAGGCTGCAGCCAACTCTCCCTCACTCTCTCTTTTTCTCTCGCATCTTGCACCCTCGCTCGCTCTTTATGTATTTCTCGTTTTCACAGCATTCTCGAGCTTTACCTCGACGTCCTCTTTCTCCTCCTCTATTCAACTACCCTTTTCTCCCTCCGTGCTTCCCCTCAATCTCGTTCGTCGCTCGGAACTATTCATCCTCGCGACTGAAAAATTCTCGACTCCTACGCAGCCACGGACTCCTCGCCAACATCTTGTAATGTGGAATGAGCGTAGGAGAAACACAAGACACGGAGGGGTCGGGAGCTTACCGCATGCTCCGCGGAAAGGCCGGAGGATGACCCACTTTGGAGGAGTCCGTATCGTATACCGTCGTACATTCTTCGCAGGGCTAAAATGACACTGCGTGTCTCGGCAATTTTTCACCGACCTCCAGCGCTGCGAGAAGGCACTTCCACATCCCTTAACGACTTCACCAACGTCGACGGTCCATTTTCCCTCCGAATTTTTGGCCGCCAGGTCCGATCGTCCTTCGCGCACGTTCTTCCACGGACTTTTCTACTGACAGGCACAGAAATTCGGGAATAAAACTTGCGTTCGTGAATTAAGGACACAGGAAAGTATTAACATGAACTTAGAAGCCTTGAATCAATTTGCAATTGACAGCGACACGAAACGGACGAATTAAGGAACGCACGGCAAGGAAGCAAACGCCATGCAATCTCGGCAGCGCGCGAAGCGATATAGTCCAGTTAAAGAAAAAATGCATTAGATGGATGATTGTCCCGATCAGGACTAAGGTCGTTAATTCCTGCGTGCGCTCCGTTCCCTCGGCCCTTTGCCCGATGTTTCCTGAGAACCCCTGCAGAGCCTGTGCTTCTGCTCGCATGACCACCAAACCGGTACTACCGTTTCACCCGCGTTCCACGCTTCACAGTGTGTGTGTGCTAACGCTCCAGGGTTAGCGGCGCTCCTTCTCGTGCGCCCTATTAATTACGAGGCAACGGCTCGCGTGATTCGAGCTATTTGCCCCTCCGCATCGCATCCGAACCAACCTGCGCGCCCGTCTTACTCGCTTCTCGAATCTCGCCCGAACTATAATCCACGGATCGGAGAACATTTTTCCAACCTTCGAACAATCCAAAAAAGAAGCGTCAGTTTCTTTTCGACGCTTTTTCGATAACTCCTCGAACGTCGTTTTCTGCCTCGTGACATCTGGCTGATACTTTATAGAAGTTTCGTTAACTCACCCCAAGTTATTTTAAGTCTCCTTCGGCCCACACCAGTGCATTACATAATGCCATATATCTGTACATATATATATATATATATATATATATATATATATATATATATATATTGAAGAGCTGAGTACGTCGCGAAGGGGATAAGCTCGAATTCTCTCGGATACAAGTTGTATATATATCCCATCCAGAAAATCGCCTCCTCGTCGTATCTCTATCGGATTGTGGAGAAAAACCACCGCGACCACCTCGCGTTACGTCGTGCGATCCGGCGAACCGATTTCGCCTTACCCCGCGATCCAACTGGGTCGAGTCCGGGCTGGAGCGAAGGGAGGAAGCGGAGCGCGACGAAGAAAAAGAGCTGATTCGGGGACGGGGGAGGAAGGACGACGGTGACGTTGAGCCACGCGTTCTCCCTTCTATCGGCCCCACCACCGACGACCCCGGCCATCGGGGGCGAAGTACCGAAGAGAGTTTTCGCTGCAGTCGGCGCGTCGCGGGCAATCGAGTGTCCCGGCAAACGGACCCTCTCCACTGTCACAGATGCAACCACCCTCGGCCAGTCAGCCAGCCAGAGCCCATATCAATCCCCCGCGCTCCCCACCCCCCGCCGAGGAAAAATCCTCTCGCGCGAATGTTTTGCTCGTTCGACGAAAACACGTTGCCCTTGTACAATCGCCCACACACAGAGAGAGCCAGGAAGAGAGACACACAGATTGAGGGCGGGAGCGGAAAAAGCGAACGCAATGTCGGGAGTTTGCAAACACGCAGACCGGAGACCGAACGACGGGAAGCTCGAGCGAAAAATACAGGACTGAGATAGTTCTCCAAAAACCTTTTATTTGTACAGTTTTGGAACGGAAATTCATCACTGAATCCAATGGCGAAGGTTTCAGATCGATATCTTGAAAAAAAATTTTCCGGATTTTTCGGAGGTGAAAAACAGACAGGCAGTACCCTTACCGTTTTTCCGCTCGAAAAAATCGGGAAATTTTTTTTTCAAGACATCGACCTGAAACCTTCGCCATTGGATTCAGTGATGCATTTCCGTTCGAAAACTGTACAAACAAAAGGTTTTTGGAGAACTTTTAAATTTCACCACTTTTGGGGTAGGGAATCCTGGGTTAAATTCTGCGAAACGACACTTTTTTTTGAAAAATTTCGAGATATCGACCTGAAACCTTCACCATTAGATCCAAGTCGCATACTTCCCAACCGATTTCGTGGATGAAAAAATTGTAAAAAAATTTTTTGCCATGTTTTATGCCGAAAAACGTTTTTCCGTTTTTCGACGAAAATGCGTATTTTTAAAAAAGTGAATTTCTTAGGGAAACAATTTTTTTAGAATTTTTTCGTTCGCAAAATCGGTTGGTAAGTATGCGACTTGGATCTAATGGTGAAGGTTTCAGGTCGATATCTCGAAATTTTTCAAAAAAAAGTGTCGTTTCGCAGAATTTAACCCAGGATTCCCTACCCCAAAAGTGGTGAAATTTAAAAGTTCTCCAAAAACCTTTTGTTTGTACAGTTTTCGAACGGAAATTCATCACTGAATCCAATGGCGAAGGTTTCAGATCGATATCTTGAAAAAAAAATTTCCGGATTTTTCGGAGGTGAAAAACAGACAGGCAGTACCCTTACCGTTTTTCCGCTCGAAAAAATCGGGAAATTTTTTTTTCAAGACATCGACCTGAAACCTTCGCCATTGGATTCAGTGATGCATTTCCGTTCGAAAACTGTACAAACAAAAGGTTTTTGGAGAACTTTTAAATTTCACCACTTTTGGGGTAGGGAATCCTGGGTTAAATTCTGCGAAACGACACTTTTTTTTGAAAAATTTCGAGATATCGACCTGAAACCTTCACCATTAGATCCAAGTCGCATACTTCCCAACCGATTTCGTGGATGAAAAAATTCTAAAAAAATTTTTTGCCATGTTTTATGCCGAAAAACGTTTTTCCGTTTTTCGACGAAAATGCGTATTTTTAAAAAAGTGAATTTCTTAGGGAAAAAATTTTTTTAGAATTTTTTCGTTCGCAAAATCGGTTGGTAAGTATGCGACTTGGATCTAATGGTGAAGGTTTCAGGTCGATATCTCGAAATTTTTCAAAAAAAAGTGTCGTTTCGCAGAATTTAACCCAGGATTCCCTACCCCAAAAGTGGTGAAATTTAAAAGTTCTCCAAAAACCTTTTGTTTGTACAGTTTTCGAACGGAAATTCATCACTGAATCCAATGGCGAAGGTCCCAGGTCGATATCTTGGAAAAAAAAATTTCCGATTTTTTCGAGCTGAAAAACGGTAAGGGTAGTACCTGTCTATTTTTCACCTCCAAAAAATCCAATAATTTTGAGATTGAGTGAGGGTGCGGCGTGCTTCCTCCCTGCGGGTGAAATGTTATTTGTAAGGGAAAGCAACGGCAGGGGGGCGGGATGAGGAGATGACGTAGCACTCTTTTGCCGGCTTGGCCATTTCGACGAGTTTACCCAAGCTCCGGCTTACACTGGCACTTGATATGCAAATTAATCTTTACTGCCCCGATCGTATTAGCAATGAGAGAAAATGCAAATCGTGTAATGTCGATTTTTCATTTATTTATAGGATACAATTTTTTTTTTTTTTTTGAGACGCTAAAGTATTCAGATTTTGTCTAATCCTTTATAAAACCTCGTCGTGGCGTCCAGCTGGTGGGAGCATTCGCGAGATCCTTCCACCTGTTGGCGCACCGGCGGGGTTACGTACGAAAATGATATCCCACCCGAGTCCCCGAGGCAGCGGTGAACTAGCGAAGAGTGGAAGACACTGGCGTGTGTACGCGTACATGAACAGGCTAGAAAATTACAAGTGGAAATTACTCAACGAGTTTTACCCGCCTCGGTCGTTGGTGCCGTTGGGTGGAAGTTCGCCTCGAAGACACGTACGGCCGAATTCCGCGCCAACTACAATTTAACACGCGGTTACGACACGTGGAATTTCTCGATTCCAGCGCTATCTTTATCTTTCCCGGTAAGCGATGAGGCTGGAGGATTTGCGCTCACGTATCTTGTTTTCCGAGAAGGCCGCGTTGGCCGGAAGTACGCCGGAAAGTACGGGCCCCGTTTATCCGGGCGGGTCTTCTGCGCCAGGTGTTCCCCTAATTATTCGCTCTACGCACGGAGTTTCTCTAAAGTTTCTGGCTTCGCTCTCTCTCTCTATCACCTCCTCCCTCGAGTCCCACACGAGTGGTGAATGCCGGAGAGCCAGCGATGGGCTACGTTCTACGAAGTTTCGACTCCCGGATGAAAGCGCGACCACCGCGCGGAGCTTCAGTGAGACAGAATTACTTCGAGTCATCGCGCACGAGCGGAGAGCATCGAGGAACATTAATTTTCCATTAAATTAAGGCGCCCTGGAAATATGACCTATCGATAGGCGAGGTGAAACTCGGATGGTAGGAATTTCAAAGTGGTAAGTCGGGAAATGATAAGGTCTTGACGATGCTTCCTCAGGATCATGTTGGGACCCTATCAAACGCTCCAAAACATCAGGTCTCACAGTTTACGGTAAAATAAGAGCCCTGGTAGAAATTTCGGAGCATCAGGTCGGAGTCAGATAAAATTCCGACGAGACCTACTCAGGACCTTTTCAAAACCAGATGAGATTCTCCAGAATTACTATCAGGTCTCACAACTCACGGTAGCCGTTACTGTATGGTAATTTTTAAGAGTAACAATCATTTCCATGGTAGAAATATTGGAGCATTAAATCAGGACCTCGCAAAGCCCTGATGGTAACGTTCCAAAATTTCTATCGGGTAGTGAACGACTAACTTGACCTAGAAAAGACCGTCTCTGGAACTTCGGGAGCTCACCTCGTCGACCCCCACGGGTTTCTTCTTTATGGCCCGATCTCCGTAGTGAGGGTTGGACCTTATTCCTACAACGGATATATTTCTCAACGGTAGATTTCCTCCACTGCCGGGACGACAATTCGTCGACATAAATTATTCCCTATAAAGACGAGAAGACGATAGTTTGAAACTGGAGAATCCAGGTGGTCAGGATGATATCGAGGGTTGGAGGGGGATGAAAACGCCTTACACAACCATTTTCGCAATCGCTTTTGCCTTTCTTCCGACGGCGTCAGCATCGTATACGTATACGCATACACACAGACACACATTCTCGTGCGCATATTCTCTCTCGGCTCCTCTGGCCTAGAATACATGTTCATCGATCGCCTATCGATTTGCTGACAAAGCTCCATCGAGATTTGCATCTTGCCAGGCAGGTCGAACCCGAAGGGAGGGAAGGGGGCGGCAAGAGAGCAGAAGCTAACGTGCCTAGGCTCTCCCGTTCCATCGGCCAGACTCCGCTGCCAGCTACCTCGTCGCGGAATTTTATCCGGCAATAATTCGCCCACGGGGTTAAGGGATGAAGGACGATATATCGACGTTACGTACGTTATTTATCGCGAGCCGTGCAACCGTCGAAGAGGCTCCAGTGTGTACAACGACAACGCTCGAACGAGCGACGGCTCTCCCTCTCGTCAACCCTCAACGGCAAGAGGGTGACTACTGCGAAATGCATCGCGAAACGAAGCGGCAGTGCGAGCGACAATCATGAGACATTTTTTTTCGCCGCCCAAAAAATTTCACGAACTATTTAAAGTTCAAACTTCTCGGGACTCGGGAGGACTTCAATTTTTTTATATATTTTTTTTTACTTGCTAATTCATTGATTTGTTACGCAGAATAAATTCTTTGGGCGACTTTGATATGCTTGGCTTTTTCCGATTTCTTCATCATCGATAAGTATTTGAAATTTCCTCTCATTTATCTGAAACTTATGCGCTAAGAACATTACTCGCAAGGACTCAACGTGTTATTCAATGTGTACGACAAAAGTGTTTCAGTCACAAATTATTTACGGCCCAAACCGAAAAATCGTTCAACAAACCGATGATTTATGTCTACCAAAAAAATACCATCGGAACATTCGTCACCGTCATTTCTGGATGCTCCAACATTTTTTTCCCTCGGTGCACGAAACGGAATTGGTGGCCAAGAGAGACGTTCGTCAAGCATGCAAGCGCCCGGTTTCGCTCAGTAGGTCATCGAATTTACCGACCAAAAATTCTGCCCGGGATTCCTCCGGCCCTTCTCACCCTCGGCCTCCGAAGGGACGAGATCGTGGATAGGCCGAGCTGCAGCCAGGGCGGACCATTGGGCTCTCCGAGCATAAACAGAAAACACGACGTTATGGGAGAAGTTGGAGCGTGTCGGACAAACTGGCCGTGGTCCCCCATACTTCACGGCCAACCACCCTCGCAACCCTCGCGTCGTTCCTCTGGTCGACCTCGCGGAGGCGAACGGCTCCCCCGAATCCTTCCTTCCACGTGAAAACGCTCGCGTCTTCGCCAGGGGTGAAAAATCGCCCAACGACATCTTTTTCCCCTCGGCCCTACCCTAAATCGTTTTGACAATAACAAGCCAGGCCCCAAGGTTGCGAACACACAGGGGAAAAAAATTGTCATATCCGCGAGAACGCAACTCGCTGATAAATCTGGTGGTTCGAATATTTCGCTCGACGTCACGTCGTCAACGTCGCGGAAGAAAACACTCGTTCGCCCCGGTCTGAGTCGGCGTCTGTGCACGCGAGGAGCTTTCCCGCCACGTTCATTCAGCGTCTTGGGCGTATCTGGATGTAAGCCAAATGGTGAATACGCGGGAGGCAGAAGAGGCTTGGCGCTTTCCCACGAAGCCGGCGGAGGAGCCGGAGGAGCACCGAGCGGCATGTCGACCAAGCCCGTCAGCTCTTCTACTAGACATACGTGCGAAGCCTCCACGCTTCTCTCCACTCTCAACATCCCTTTCTCTCAGTACATTTTCACGGCGAGCTGAGGCGCCCTCCGCGCAGTCGGAGAGTACATTCTGCCAAGGGAAAACGCAACACGCTTCCGCCGTTCCTCTAATAAGGACGAGGCTGAGGGGTCACGGCCCTCGGGTGTTCCGCAATATTTCTCGACCAATTTTGCACAATGGGAGGGCGGGATGAGGTTAGCCCCTGAATAAATGTGACAGCCAAATCCGGGAGCCGGAGTTATTGGCCACATTATTCGTAGTGAAATTCTCTCCGCTTGTCTCTCCTATCTTCATCCCTGCCCTTGCCGCGTCTGAATTTTGCACCCGACAGTGCATTCCCGGAGCAGCACCCGGGAACGAGAGCCGTTCTGTGTCCCGGAGACTTTAGTGTCAGCGGAAAACTTGTTTGACCTCCGTGTAACACAGCGCCGCGCGGAGAACGCAGTTTTGAGAGACTCGAGAAACCCGGAAAGCTCTGGCAAACGCATAAGTTTACCAGACTCGGGGTGGAGGGGTGGGGAGGAGCTCAGTGTTTTTCTTGCAGTTTCGTAGACGGGAAACGCAAAGACCGGGAAGTAGTTCGGAGGACGCGTTCGCGCTTTTTGGGACTACCGGGGGAAAGTCCTTTCGCGAGAGTTTTCGAGGTCTTCACTGCCGAATTAGCGAGAAAAACTGTATGCTGAAGAAATAAGGGTAGCTCGCCCCGTGGCAACTTGCTACATACTTCAAAGTTGAATAGTTGCTTCGAATGCTTGAAAGATCGCGAGAAGATAAGTTTAAATAGCCGGATGTATCGTTGGTAGAAAATTAATTATCCAAAAATTCTTGTGCGATTGACTTTTGCCCACGCTGTGTCGTTTTTTCCTGCAATATTGTTTTGCCTCGGGCTTCCTCATACGTTTTTACAATCGACGTTTACTAAAAGGGCGAGGCTTGCGAAAGCCTTGGGTAGACTGTCGGACGCTCATGACAAATGTGCGGCTAGGCAAATCGTAAACCAGATCCTCTTTACACGCCACCGTCGTAGCAGAATTTTTGGCCGGAGGAGTAAAAAAGAAACTGGGTACACAAATAAAGGAACCAGGGTAGTTTCGTGCTCGTTTGACGGTCGGATAGTTCCCGTGCGGGATCGCGAGGGAGTGTTCGCAGTTGTGTGCGTACGACGATACGACGACTAGACGACGAGGCGAAAGAGGACGAGCGGGGGTTCATAGTATTGGCCGTGAGCCAGACTCATGCCATGCCGGCTCAATGAAATCTTTTCTGGGTTAGCCCGCCGTCCCTTGAAGCCCTCATTCCCCCTCTTCGTGTACGCGAGTGGAAGTCGGGGTTTGTGTACAGCGAGCCGGAGCTCGCGTCCTTTCGCGTTAAGCGTAGGATACGTTCACACCGAGTCGAGGCTGGCCTCCAGCCAGCCAGCGAAGGATGCGAAAAAAGCGTAGCGAACGCCAGCGGGAACCGTCCGGGCGAAGCCCAAAAGGAGAGCAATAATCGTTTTCCCTCAGTAGTAAGAGTCGGTATTCGGTCGGACCGAGTGCTCCGGCGAAGCTTCGCAGCTTTCGGCGGGGGAAGAGACACGAGCCAGGTTTGACAGCTGCCGAAGTGGGGCCTTGCCGATAAGATACGGCGAGGAACCGACGAGGAACTGCGATGGGCGCTGCAGGGAGTAGAGGGAAAAACGAGAAGGCTCGTGGCTCGTGAGGGATAGGCCAGAGGCGCGGCATTTTCATGCTGCCTACTCTCTCCTGTCCTCAGCAGATAGATCCGAGATAAAACGGGTGAGAACAAAAAATCTGCACGGGGAAACTATAAGTTTAGCTCCCTCGGTGAGGGAAGAAGGAGTAACTGGGGAAGCGGATAGCAGGAGAAGTATGAGACCTGACACGTGCACCGTACAGTAACAGAGATAGGAATGCAATCGTCATAAATACTCGCTTCTGGGCCAGCTGTTTCCCGAAAATTTTTCACCGACCCGTACTCAATTTCTTCCTCCTCTGAGTTCTTCTGCAACGCTGGTACAGATTCATCGGGACGACATTTGTTAGCATTCGTAGGTTGCGCGTCTTGTCGACGGAGGAAAAGAATGATCGGGCCATCCAACTGGCCTGCCTGGCTAAGTTATTAATTTGTTCCCTCGTCCAATTGATCGATCGGCCCGACCGATCGGGCGATTTGCCGGCCCGGCTCATTGGTCAGGTAACAACTAAAAAATTTGTTCACCCCCGAGTAATTGATTTCCCACTGAAGCATCCAATCGGTCGGCCACAACGGATTTTTCACCCGCCGGGCCGTCTCGATAGCTCCAAGCGCGCCTAAACTGTGTAACAAGTAGTCGCAATACCTCCTCCTTAATAATCAGAAACCGAAAGTACTCGCTTCCTCCCTCTACCCTCGCACCGCCCAGGGGGGTTCTCGCGTTACTTTCTTTTGTCCCAGCGTCAAGCGAGCGTGGCAACCGACGGAAACGGAGAGCTCCTCCTCGCGGATGGAAAGGATTTTTTCCAAAGGGGCCGGCGAGGCGGTTTGGTCGGGGGGGTTGGCAAAAAAAAAAAGAAGGTGAGACGAGACGAGTGGATCGCGAACGTTGACGAGAGAGAAGCGCAGCAGCACCGGAGTACCAGCAGCGGCAGCAACGCCAGGGCATTAAGTATTCCCGTTGGGTCGGTCCGCCTGGCGCGCGTCGCGTCCTCGGTCGATGCCAGCCTGGAGAGAGAGTCGGAGCTGGCTCGCGAGCTCGCGAGCTCAGTGGCGCTCGCTAACTTGCGCCCACCTCCCCCGCCCTGCCCCTCCGACGCTCCCCCTTCCCCCGCGCAGCCGGGCCGTCACGACGTCGGAGGGGATGAGATAGAGCGAGAAGCACCCGCACACACGTTTCTCAACGGTGCCCGTGGAACGGAAGCCCACCCTGCACACGTACGGAGGGAGACACAGTGAGCGCGTAGAGCCACCGCGGTCGACGTCGAGTAGCTGATGGCGGAGTAGGGACTGAGCAGGACGGCGATAGATCGAAACTGAGCGGTGGGGAAAGTCACGCATGCGCCCCGCAGGCCCGACTTGCGTGGAGACCCAGCGGTGGGGAGTCGAACGGTCTCTCTCCGGCTATCGCCACTCGACTGCCTCGGTCTTCGTTCACCGTCGGGAGGGAGCGGAGCGGCTCAACCCTCGGTACATGTTTCGCCTACGGGCGAACACCACTCGCTCGCACCTCTCCTCGTCTCTCTGCTCTCCATCGCTGAGAAAGCTACCCCTTCGCTGGTGATCGCAACCGTGCTTCCATCCCCCCACTAAGCCACCCACGCTCGCGAATCCTCTCCCCTCGCTACGGGCGAACTCCCCGGGCATCCACGGTCGCCCCATTCCGTTCTCGGCACCACAGCGTGTAGCATTATATCCCGAGCGACAGCGAACGACCACCTGCCCCGTGAAACGCTCTCTCCTTCTATCGCTCCGTGTGTCTACCATCGGGCACCGCGCTCGTCCGACTCAGCCGTCAAACCGCGCGGGCTTCGACGATCTCTCGAACGTCGCCGAAACGCTCGACGACGCGGATAACGACGAGCCGACGACGCGAGTCGTACACTGTTGTTGTTTTTTTTTTCGTTTCCGCGAAACTGTCATCGCACCGAGCGCGACGAATTCCGGGTAGAACGAGAGTGCGTGCGAAGACGGCAAGGAAAATTTATTAAAATCGTCCAGCCTGTCGAGAATCATTCGGAAAGATCCTTCGGTTATTCGGTGTCTCTGTGTGGAAAAAACTGAGCGGACTGTTTCTGCGATACGCATTTTGTTTGTTTCGATGATTGGAATAATCGATCATTAATTGAGCGATTGATTGCTCGTTGAGATACGAGATTTTAAAGAGGCACGTGAAGATATTTAATACGTGAAAAAATATCCGTATAAAGTGCATATATATTTACATATAAATATATATATATATATATATATATATTTATAGAGTGATCAAGGGGGTGAGAGAGAAGGCGACACACACGTGCGCGCATCCGGAGCAGAGCACAAGAATATATAGAGTATAACGGCGAAAAGCGTTCGAGAGCCTACACACACGCGCACGGAGGCTACCAACGAGGCGGAGAGAACAGCGGCTGCATTTAGGGGTGGAATACCGTGACGCGAGGATCGACGACTCTCCTCGTTACCGAAACGACTCGAGCGATCGCGTTTTTTTTGCCTGTGTGTTCGACGAAAAGGTGATACTGTAAAAAAAAAAAAAAAAATCATCATTAATTAAATTTAAAAAAATATACATATAGATATATATGTATATATTATAAAAATCGTGAGATCGAGGAGACGCGCGGGTTGATTTCTCATCTCGAATTCTCGGTATCAGTCGTCGCGGTAATATATTTACCGAGGAGACAGAAAACAAAATTAAACGTGACATTGTCAAGGTGGAGGTGCAGTGAAGCGACAGGTGACAGCTGTCTTGCGGCTTGATTCAATACATACATATATACATATATATAGATACGTATATATAATATATATATATATATTATATATATATATATACATATATATATTTAGCTTCGATAATATTCGACATTATTTAAAGGAAAAAAGAAATTATAAATTACCAAAAATAAATATATAAAGTATTGACGATTCTCTCGCGACAGTGAGAGAATTAAAGTCGGCTTCGAGACGACGCCGACGAATTGGTACTGCAACGGTACAGAGTACCAGGGGATAAACTCCGGGAACACTTGTCAGCCAAAGGTTTACACAACGGCGGTCACCACGTACATCACACCGCTCATCACCTCTGAAAAGGTATGAAATTTTTACAAAAAAAAAATAATATCATTGGTGAACGGTGTTTCGAGTTCTTTCCTCGAAATTTCCAAGTTCATCCGTCGCGATCAGCATGGAAAAAAAAAATTCATCAACGAAAAATAAGAAAAATTGCCTCAGTCTGATTCGTCACTGAGCACATTCACTTTGGTCCGTCGGGTCGCACGGTCGTCGACTTGACAATTTTTTTATATTTCTATTGACAAAAAAAAATTTCTTCCGGTCTGATTCGTCACGGAGCATAACTACTTCGGTCCGTCGAACTGGCAGCGAGTCGCGCTAGGGACAGCTGGCGCGTTCTCAACTCACCCTCGGCCTCTTCTCTTCTTATCTTGCCCCTCTCTATGCCTTCAGTTTCGACAAAGGAACCCCCCGGTCTCTCTTTGTCACGGGCGTTCCGTTGACGCTCGCGCTCCGCGCCCCGAAGAGTGTCTCAACGCCTGCACCGGGAGAAGAGTCGTCGCGTATCTCGTTAAGCCCGAAAACTCATTTTATCTCGCGATTCCTCCGCCAGCTTTCAGCGCACCCGCCGCACGACGGGGCGGCTCTTTCCCGGTGGCCAGAGTCGCGCTCGTTATGCCTGGAGCGGCGAGACGGGGGAAAGGTGGAAGACGAGAAGGAGATGATGATAAACGAAAGAAGATCCATGGCGCCGCCTCGCGCGGACGTCGCGATGTTCCCCGCTGCTCCCGGAAAACCCCGCGAACGGAGGACGATTATTATTCTTTCCAACCCAACCATCGTCCGTCCAACCCCCGAGCGAACCTCGCAGTACACTTTTTACGACTTGCGGGACCGCGACCCTCAAACTTTATGAAAAACAATCTCGTAAAAGGAGAACGGGATTAAGAAGCTGTGTTCAACCCAGAGCGGACTTCACTCCTCACCTCGGAATTGACTTTCTCATCCTCTGCTTCTTCACTTTCCTTGCGCCGATAACGAGCACTTCCACTGGGAGATTTTCCTTTAAAAAAAACCTTAGTTACGGTCAGTGCCGACCAGGCTGGAATCGGTGAACGGAGGGATTTTCCTCTTGGCTTCGCGATATCGCATCGCCGCCTGGACTTGGAGATAGGAGTAGAAAAAAAATTGAAATAGGAGCGTGAGCGAGGAAAAGCCCTTTAAGACCCTTAAAGCCGTCCTCCAGTGCCAATTGAAGCCGCAATTCTGCCAGAGGTAATTTTACATCGTTTTTCCTCCTCCTTTTTTACGACTCCTTAAATACCCAGCGTTTGCTCCAGCGGCCCGGGAACTTCCGGTCGAACGTTCCGCGGGTCATTCGTTGGCCGGGCATAACGATCGTGGAAAAATGTCGTGTATTTCACCCTCGATGTAACGACAGCAAAAAGTGGCCGGGCGTATAGTTCGATCAGGAAAGTCGTCAGGGGGGCAGAAAGGGCGGTGAGTACAGAGTGTGTTGTATCACTCGGTGCCTGAGACGAATAGGAGGATCGATACGGCGGGCTAGGAAAAATCCCCTGGCTCGGGTTCACCGCAGGGGTTAACGGGAAAATCGGGTCTCGCGGTTGCCTAGCTGCGACTCGAAGTAATCAGGAGGTGCATCGAAGGCAACCGGAAGAGTGGAGTATAGAAAGAGAGAAACAGAATAAAAAAAAGAGTTAAAAAAAAACTAACGAAGTGGAATGAACTGCCGGCGCGGGGAAGTCGGCTTGGAGCGTCAGACGCGGCGAAAGCTCTCGCGGTGGAAGCCGGAGAAGGACTCGTGGATAAAGTGATATCGAGGGTGGACCCGACAGAGAAACAGGAATGGAGTAAAAAGCGTCGATAACGACAGGATTTCCATCGTGGCCGAAAGTGAGACGAAAAGCGGTGCAGGAAGCGGAGAACGAACGGGAATTAGAACCTTCGACGAGAGCGAGGGAGACACGCGTATCTCGCCCTGTTTACACCGAAACGCTTTTAAATCCGAACCGACGAGCACTGCCGGTGTGCCGTATAGATCGCGGAATAGATCCTGCATCTATCCGCGCAAGTACGTTACTACGGCGGTTGTCCCGGACTCTCGGACCGGTGAAAAATCCCCGCCCGATCCGGAAGCACGGGCCGACACGTGTGTGTATGTGTGTGTGTGTGCGAGGGTAAAGAAAAATTTCGGAATACATGGATTCGGCGTTTCCGCAAGCTCTTCCTCGCGCTCCGCCGCCCCCGTCGTCCTCCTCCACGTTCTCGTTCCTGGGATATCAAGAGAGAGCATGGACCCGGTGGGAGAAAGACGAGCCGCCCCTGACAAACGGCCGAAATGCAGAAGTAGGTTAACTCTCCACACGCCGAGACCCTCCTCGTCCTCCCTTCCTTCCCTTTTCCGTCGTTCCTGTCCCACCTTCCTTCGTCCCCATCGAGGCCTTCCGCCCTCCCCCTCTCCTGTCTTGCCAAACAACCTCACGACTCTCCGGCTCTTCCCACTTCCGCAAACCCGTGCTCTCGCCCTGCACCCTCCGTTCCACCCGCACAGCCGTCTGCCCTCAATCCTTTTCCGTCTCAATTCGACGTCCGGGGGTTTTTAGGTTCTGTATCGGCGCTTGCAATACCGGACGGTCGACTTACGCGGTCTCTGCAGGCGGAAGGTGTTTTGTGTTATTTTTCCGGAGAAGCGTTGTTTTTTTTCCGAACTGCTGAGGAAAAATGCTTTTGACACTATATTCGGGGGTTGAAACTCGACAGGGATTTTTCGAGGGAAGTAGCGAGGGCAATTTTTTCTCCAAGGAGATCATCCCCTTGATGGATTGATCTCCTTGCGTGTCCTGGGAAGTGTTTCGGAATCCTGCCGTGAAACTCGTAAGCAGCCCGGTGGAATTCTCTTCTGCTACCCTGTTTTTATTTTTAGTCTCGAACTTTTCATAAGGTGAATCGATGGCGTAGTGGAATCTTTCAGTGAGAGCGCTGTTGCGCGTTATCTGTGAGCTTCGACACGGATTTATTAAACGGTGCCCGATAATTGTTGACCTCCTTCTGGTCTCATTCCTACCGAGTTCTGTACAACTTTCACAATCTCCTCGTTCCATGTGACGAGCCGAACAATACTTTTTCCCGAGTGAACGAAACGAGGTTACTGAAAAAAATTCGAAACGACGATTTCCCCCGCTATCTAGCGATGGAATTTATTTCGCTACCTGTTGCAAATACATCTTAGCGTGTCGCTCGTCTCGCACCGCGCCTCGCCGTGGTCGCTAAGAGAATTCGTTCCAATTATCGTGTGTCCGGTGTTAAAAACACAGCCGACCGAGTGTTGCGTAACGAGACCAGTGCGAGCACACACACACACACAGCGCAGTTACGAGAATAGAATATAATTATCCGTACTAATAAAACTCGACACGGCAAACGAGCAACGGGAAATTCGATCGAGTGGCCCGCCGGGGACAGCGGGCGGGCGAAGGATGGTCGGCGATTATGCTCCAGCATTTTGTTATTCGATGCGCGATTCCGAATCGCGCGGTCGCATTAACAGTCGGTTTTATCGTCGCTGTAGCAACTCCGATGCGCGCGTGTGTGTGTGCGAGCAATTAACGATGTGCTTAACCCGTAACACCGACAGTCACTAAATTTCTACTGTGCTTTAGCAGCGATATGTCCTGCGGGTAAATTAACGGATACGGCGAACGATTAACATTAAAAAAATGTATTTAAATATTTCATCATTTTATTTGCGGAAAATTTCAGGGCAATATTCGTGCCGATGTACTGCACAGTCAATTCAGTATTTCGTTCAAAAGATTTTTTTTTCGTCAAGACAAATTAGATTTCAGTGTTGTTTGTCATTATTATTATTAGCCACATCACTAATGTGTCTCGCGGCTAAATTCGCAACTTTGCCTAACGATGCGAAAAATGTTTCTATACAAATAAAAGTATTTTATTATTTTATCTCAACGGAATGTCGAATAAAAAAAAAAGATTTCAATATTATTTCTCCATTATCGTAATTCGGAAATTGTCGTAATTCAGGAAATTCGGCAAGTCAAAAAACGATATCATTTTTTTATTAACGAAGAAACAAAAATGTCGATATTCATTTGTGAAAATTATTATTATTCGAGAATTCGTGAAATGATTTTATTTAATTACGAAAAGGAAATGATTCCGGTAATATTTTTTTATTATTATCCACATCGGCCAAATGTCTGGCGAATTGTGCGGCGAGACTCTATCTCGGTAACTATCCTCCCGCAGTTTACGACTAGCAGGGTGCAAGGGTCCAAAACCTCCGATGGCCTCTGTCTGTACGCGCGGCGCGTATTCGTGCGGGCCATGCTTCTGGACCATAAATCGGGTACTTGGCACACGGCATTGGCTCACCATCCCGCTACTGCTGCCACTGGTGCTGGCACATTATTAATTAGCCGAACTCTCTCTTCGCTGGTCCGCTCGGATTTCAGGCTCGGCGCGCAGCCTTTATCCGGCCATCAGCGACGAAAGACAGATAGATGGGACGCTGCGCTGTAAGGATCGATTTCACCCTCGGATTAAAATAATAATAATACTAAAATTCGTTAGTTTCACAGAAAATTGCACAATGGAGGCCGAATACACGAGAAAAAAGTATTTTAAACAAGAGTTCCATTGCGGGGGAAAAAAATATGAACTCAGCCTCCACCGAAAAAATTTAGGCAGTAGCGGCGCAAAGAAAAAAAGGAAAAACATTTTTTCAAACCGACGAAAGGTCCGAAAAAAATCGAAGATTTTCATCTTTGAATGAAACTCCTTGCCACGAAAAAATTAACGCGATTAAAATTGCAGCAGAGCATTTCGAGCGAGTCTCAGACCAGAGCCAAATCCGGTGTCTAAAAAATAAATTCAAACAACGCATTAACTTTTCTCTCGCATAAAAGTTCACCCAGTAGTAACCGCAAGTTCAAAGCAATAAAAAATAATCAAAAAAAAATTGACTCAAAGTATGCATGCATCGATGAAGATTTTATTTAAAAAAAAAAAAAAATCTACCACATAAGTCGTATTTAAATGGTATAACGAATTACAGCCCATAAATCGGAGTGCGCATCGGAGTGACGGAGGTACATCAGTAGAGGGATGGGAGGGCCAGTCGGAGACGATGGAGAGAAAGGCTGTAAAGCGGTGAAAAGAGTGCATTGAGCTTTCGGCGGTGGCAAGGTGGGGACAGGGGGGGGGGGGGGGCGGGGGAGATACAGTCGGAGTATTAGCAGTGAGTGAAATTGGAGCAGGGCATTTCGAGCGAGTGCCAGTCCGCGGGAACATGGAGCATATCTTCTCGGCTTTGGTAGGCGCGGGCGAACGGGTTGAAATATAAAAAAAAAGAAGAGCGCAAAAAGGGTGGGGGGGGGGGGGGGGGGAGGGGGAAAAATGAGAAAAGAGAAAAACCTCGACTATCATCCCGGACATTAATGCGGATCAAAGGAAGCACCGGGAAATGGACACCGAGGCTGCGAGCCCGACAGTTGAAACGGGGCGCATAGAGGAAGCTCGAGCGAGACTCGGATGCTGCTCGCTCGGCGAACGTCAGGCGTGCGGGCCGGCCCCGTCCCCGCGGAAGCGGCCGGAGCGGGGCCGGAGTGAGGCCGAAGTCTGTGTGTCTGCCTACACCGTTTCGCTTAGCTCGCGAGCTTTTACCTTTGAGCTTAAAGAGTGACGCGTGATTTTTCCGATATGTATTGGAAGAGCGAGAGGGGGAGGGAAGAGAGGGGGGAGAAGCAGAAAAAAGTACGCGAATACTATGCGAGGGGCCAGGAGCATCGAGTGACCGGTGCGGATGGAGAGCACGCGAATATCATGAAACACACCGGCAGATCCTAGCGAGCTCACAAAGTGGAAAGGGAATAGTTTTGAGCATCGGACGTTTCGCCCAGACGAGTGCATCACGCGTTTCTCCATATTTACTCCACCCGGAGTTAGTTCTTCTCCGACGTCGACCGGAAAGAGAATCGACGAAGGAATTTCACTTTGTTTTCTGAAACGTTGAAGGTTTCGATAAGATTTTGTTTCCTTTTTTTCGGCACATTTTTTTTTTACCTGTTGGCAAGCGCGAGCTTTGATCCAACTCCCCTAAAGTATCCGACTCAAAAAAATTCGTACCAAATATCATTCCGCTATTTTTTTTCGTCATAACTAATATTTTCATCTGTTATTAAGAAAAAAAATAAAAATTACAAAAAGCAATTTCCTCGCGAGGCTCTTCCGCGTCAGATAACCACCGTAGTTGCCACATTCACCCCCGCCTCGACTGCGTGTACTAAAGTCGTCGGGCATCCCGTCTCGCGATAATCGAGAACGGCTGGTACTTTCCCCAAAATCTAAGCGCACACGGACGGAAGCGCAAACACCGTGAAAACTTTTCACGCTTACGTCATGGACACATACACGCAAACTTACACCCTCGCAGCTACATCGCGCTACCCTTAGCGCGGAGAGTCCTGAAAGCTCTCCTGGGTCCGCAGACTCTTCCGATTCTCGGGGGTACCCCGGATTCCCCCTGGTAATCCGATAAAGTCGCAACTCAAACAGTTTAAGTCGGGATAGCGGCGGCCTGAATGTCACAAGACGTTGCTACAGCGTCACGCCTCCAATCCGTATACATATACATATAAATACACACAGGCACGTATGTGTACACGTACAGAGAATGAATACCGAAAAGAGAGGCAGAGCCCGTTGGGGAGGGTTTGGTATCCGCAGGGGTGCGGTGGCGGACACTTTCCCAGGATGTAATGGGCCGGATTTGTGAAACGAGAGTCCCCCCCTTGTCGCTGATGAAACGAGGGCGAGAGAGATAAAGTTATTGCGCTACTTTCCACCGAGCCCTCCCTCTGCCCATGGCCCATCGAGCCAACACCGAGTACATGAACGCCGCAACTTTCGGAAATTAAATTCGATCGCCCGGTGAGAGTCTCCTCGACCTTTATAGAGCGCTCTTCATATCCTATGAAAAAGGGGGACAGGAGTAGAGAGATAGAAAGAGAGAGAGAGAGAGAGAGAGAGAGAGAGAGAGAGAGAGAGAGGTGGGAAAAATAAATAAAATTACCATAAATTCAATTCTCACCCTCTGATCTTCTCACCGATCTCCTTCCCTCTTTGGCAATGGTTTCAATAAAAGACGCTCCTCATCCCTCCATTCGCAAATAAAACACGAGCCCGATACATCTCTTGATGTGTGGGGTAAAAATAAAAATACACGTAATTAAAAATAATAGTAACAATAATAACGATAAAATGTCAATCCTCTTTGCAGCATGAGTTACGTGCAATACTGATAAATCTCGTCACCGGCAACGCAAAAATGGAGAAACACCAATCATTATGATAATAATAAAAATTGGGTCATCTTTGCGGATAAAATACTCGCGACTCTGATGCATCTCGTAACCTACTGGGAATACATGAAGATGTGGGGATAAAAATAAAAAAAACGTTTATATCGTGAACCTCGTGGAGCAGGTGAGATCGAAATGTCTCACCGTTTCGGCGTGGCGAGCGCGTTACACTTTTGCGGTGGAACAGGTGCTTCTCTCGTTAACCTTGTGTCACGGTTTCCAGCATACGTCTTTTTCTTTGGGATCGAGATTATTTTAGAGTGTATAATGCGAGACGCAAAAGAGTGGAACCCCCCCTCGCGCACAACTGTACGGTCTGTGTATGAACGCTCTCGCGTTACGCGTTTGCACAACAGCGTGCCAAGAGCCCTATAGAGAGCCCGGCTGGCAGCAGATGTAAAACAACTATGGCACTGTTCGCGCTGCCCTGTTGTGAATAACGCTCGAGTGAAATAAGATTCGATTCAAGACCGGTTCCCTCTCTCTTACTCGAAAGAGAGAGAAAGAGAGACCAACGCGTCCATTCAATACGCGAACCTTCCATTATTAGCGCCCGTACAGCCGCACCGAAGAATTTTCGCCATCCGCTTTGATTCTCAATTTTTTTGTCATATTTATTTCGCGAAAATTCGTACAGACTGTAAAAAAATGTCATTTGAAAGTTTTTTTTTTTTCGGTACGAGTACCGAGAAAGAACATTTTTGGATGATCAAGGCTCGCCTTGATCATCCAAAATCTTTTTTTTTTTTGTTCAAAGTCGATAGGGTAAATTCACCCTTCCGGTAGCGGCAAAATCTCTCGGTTGTTGCAGTAGCAATTTTCGTCGAGGAACCATCGGTCTCGAGGGTGAGCGGAATGCCCGCTCTAACATCGGGATTCCATGAATAATGTTGGTGGGTGGGTTTGCCAACGAAGCGGCCAAAATCGCTGGACTCCTGCTGGCCGTAGAATTGCTCTTCGGCTCTATGGTTCGTGCTGCGCTCTCCTCGTTGCCACCAGTTCCGTACACGCGTCTAGACACCGCCGTTAGCCGTCGCAGATTCCTCACGTACACGGGAAGCATTAGAGGTCGTGTCTCAGGGTGTGCGTCCGACCCGTTGCGCCTGGTAGGGATCTCGGTTCGCTGGGTATGACCAGCAAGCATCAGCGGCAAGTGGTGCGGTAAGAGGACGGCATGGAGGAAGCGAGGGGTCACGAGACTGTGCTGGACAGTGTGCGATAGCGGAGCCTGGAGGCTCCGGAGGCCACGAGCCGACGCCTTGGCCAACGGTCCCTGATAACCCGGAGCTGGGAACAGCTCTTGTCGGTGGACCACCATGGTCGGCGACCGAGAGAGAGAGAGAGAGAGAGAGAGCAAGAGCAAGAGCAAGGCGAGACCCTTGGCTTCTCTCCTTCCGTGCCTCGGGCGAAGCTTGTATCCCATCTCGCTATTTATTACCTCGCCAACTTAACTTGTATGAAATGTCGGAGTACGTGAGAAATGGGAGTTGCTCTATCTTTTTTTTTTTTTCAGAAAAGCCCGATTCCCCCTTTCACGACGTGAATGTTATTATCATACTGGAAATGGTATTCAGCTATGGATGAGGAGTTTTACTTCTGGTACCGATAAAACACCACTTGCCGGCAAGCGGTGAGGATGAAGACTGATTTCCTCATCTTTTCTTTTACCCCTCGAAGAAGATAAACCCGACGAGGGGGGATGAAAGTCGGTTGAAAAAGTCTCCGGATATAAGGAACGTAGAATAAACGATCGTCGTGCCATCCACGTGAGAACGCTGGTTTACCCGAGCAAAGTGGAGAACCGCCAGGAGGGTGGAATTCTCTCGTAACCCACCGGATGATAACCATTTTACTCAGGACTGGCTCGCTTGCTCGCGCACTCATTCCTTCGACGATGCCTCGGCGTCCCCTTAAACCCTCCACTTTTACTCCATTTCCCCTCATCAACGGGGGACCGAATTCATAGGGATCCCTTGACTATTTCCCAAGCCATCCGTCCTACCCTTCTTGGCCGTCTTGCGGATACATCGTTCCCTTTCCATCCACTCGGTGCAACGACTTTCCTCAATTTGTCCGTCTTCGTTTTCCTCCCCGTTTCCTCACAATCGCCGAGCTTCGCTGGTTCTCCTTTGTGGCCGAGGAAGGAATTAATTGCCGGAGCCATCACTTTTACAACCACCGATTCCCAGCCATTTCGTTTCGTACATTTCCTCGTTTGCTGCTCAGTTTTCTCCGTCGTACCGCGCTTCCGTGCCGCACTGGATATCGGTAGGGGGTGAGCTCGTGCAGAGGATCAGAGGACATGCTCGCCGGGGTTGACCTTATTAGCTCGACCGAATTAGAGCCGAACGTAGGATTCAGCGAGAGAGCCGGGAGCTACAAGCTGTCGCGAGATTGATCCGACAATGCCTCGAGGGTCGCCGTTTACCTCTTGGCACACTGAACGTGCCAGCACGTTTAGCGCTCGCCTTCGCTCTCTGCGTGGTACATTGTCGTCTATTGGACAACCCCTCGAGAGAGGGAAAGAGAGGGAGAGAAAGAGCTGAAGGGGCGGAATAGCGCCGCTGGTCAACCCGGCAATTCTCCATAGAATCGCACTGGCTCTGTCGGGTTTCACTGAATCTTGCAACTCTCGATTTCGACCGGACACAATGCCCACCGGGTTTCCATTTCTCGCTGTACCACATAACTCGCTATTCCACTGTTGGGGATCAAATTAACCTGAGTACACTGCCACTGCTGGGGAATCTATTGTGGCCGATCTTGGGGGAGTTTACCTAGATTTGGAATGTATCCGGTGTGTTTTAGTGTCGCACAGTGTTATTTGATTGGAACGAAGTATCGAGGAATCAATTGCTGCAATTTAGTCGTATAGTGAATGTCGAACTCTGGTAGAATCGCCCGAAAGCTGGTCAATCCGACCTCTCTGGAAGTTTGTATCAAGACTTGATACGAGCCCAAGGATTATATCAAGGCGTGACGAAACGATTACCGAAAATCTGCCGAGGCGAGCTCGCCAAACAATTTTTATTCGAGGTGAGGTCTGGTTGGTTTTATCTCGGCATCAGAACCACACTGGACCGACTTCGTTTTTCGGAAAAATAACATCACCTTCGTCATCGTAGTTCCCCTTGTTGCGACCACCCAACCGCCGCGCAATAAAATCCCCTTTGCATCTTATGATACAAACATTTTACCATCTCCCTCGGGTTTGAATTTCGCTGGAATGGGCTCGCCGGTTCTAAGGAGTGGAATCTCGGGTGAAAATATGTGTCCCGCCAAGGCGAGCAGGAGCAGCAGGTCGGCGGGAACAGCTTCGAAAAATTAAAATAGTTTCCTCTCCCTCGTCGACTGGGGTGAGTGTAAAAGAACAGAAATAAAAGAAAAAACAAAAACAAAATTTGTTCGGGTTATGGGTGGATGTGCGGGTCGAAGGAGGGACGAGGGGAAAACGTGAGAGAAACTCGGAACGAATGAGAAAGAGAGAAAAATGGAGTAGCGTCGAGTGGATAAGCATAGCAGAGCGGTGATGGAAGGGGGTTGGTTGGCGTCGCTGGTACAACCCCCTGGTAGCATCCGCGGCGCTCTCTCGTGCAACCCCGGTTGTCTACCCCGCGGGCGATGAAACTATAAAGCTACTCCCGGTAAGTTGTAAAATTGTAATAGCCTTCCGGTATTTACATAATGCCACGGCATAATAAGTGGAACTCTTCTCCGCTCAGCGAAACCCCTCGCCCCGTTTCTAGACCTGATACGCTGTTGCTGTACTGCGGATGCCGAGAGCTCCTCGTTTTCTCCCCCCTTCCGCCTCCTGCCCCTCCCAGCAATGCAAGAACTCCACACCAAGGCAATCCTATTTTTCAAACCGCATGGCTGTGTGTGCAGCTCGCCCGGCTCTCACTGTTGTTGGGATTTTTGGTGGCGACGTCGACGAAACGCGCTCTTATCTGCTCTAACGACCGGCGAAGCAGGTCGTAAGCTGTATCCTTCACCTCTTTTTTTGTCACCGCTTCGCAGCCCTCTATTTATCCACCGCCGTAACTCTCCATTACCTACGCAGCGATAATACTCTATCGGCCACTTGGCCGAAATTTTGGCAGACCGACGGAAAATCCAAAAATTACCGAAATTGGTATCGAAGTCAGCGAGTGTTCTCCGAGAGTTTTCCGTTTGGAGCGAGCGCGTGGCAACTGCCGGGAAAATTGAGTCGTTCGAGTGGAGCAACAAGTACCACTCGGTGCTCTCGTCGAACCCTTCGATATCCAAAGGTCTTCTCGATTAGCCCTCCACGTGCCGTCGAACCCTTACGGCCACTCTCAATGGCATTTTGCGCTCTTCTCTTGGCGATCCTTTTTTTCTACCGCTTTAACCTGATGGTTTCACTGGATCGCCGTTAAATGTTCTGAAAATGTTGGTCTCTTCAAAAAAATAGTGTTTAGGATCCGTTATGCGATTATAAAATTTTTTACCCACAGTCGAGTTGCCAATCGGTCATTCCTGGGACCAATTTTTTTTAAAGGCAACGGTTCGCACGACAACGAGTTCTTCCGCCGTCTCTGATTAGCCGGCGAAATTTTGATCCTCCTCTCCTTTCCTTGTCTCTAAAAAATTCGTCGCGAGATTGTCAAAGTCACCCTCTCGCTCCAGTTATCACTATCATCGCCCGGACAAGCCCCGGCTAATCTCCCATTGGGAAACTTGAATTTCTTCGTCGAGACGTTCTCCCTCTCCCCCGGGGTCGTCTGACGATGGAGCAGCTAGACGAGTGCAGTTCTTCATTCGAATAAGTAGTTATCCTCCCGGTCTCCTCAGCCGGGCGCTGCACATTTTCGTCTCCTGCGCCTTTCCAACCCCCGGCATTGAGGGAAAACCAGCCGGAGAGTTTATGATTCTTCCCCCACGGAAACTCTCCGGAGAGAGCTTCTTTCACATCCACCTTATCCTTTCTCTTTCTCGTCTCGCTTCCTTTATTCCCGGAGACTCAGCGGGCAAAGATGATTTTAAAAAGAAAGAAAAAAACCCACCGTCGGAGCGATCCGGGGCTGCGGTTGCCGCTTGCCGAGAAGGCAGCTCGGGCAAAAACGAGCAAGATTGAAGAAAAAGGAAAAGTGAACGAGGGGGCTTTCTGACTGCGGGACCGAGTGATTTATTTAATTCTCTCATATTCCCCGGCAAGTTCCACGATTTCAATTTTCATCCCCCCTAGACTTTATACACTCGGCTGATTAGCCGAGCCTACCCCCGTGTCGGCTTCTTTTCTTTCCCCCGCGTCATCCTGCCCGGCTCTCGAAGGCGAGAAAGAATTGGAGTGTGTCTTGAAGTCCTGAAGGATGCCTCGCAGCTTCGCGATACGTCAACGAGTTGTCGAGCTGAGCGAGCTAAAAAGAAAACCCGGAGGTACTCGGGGTGGGTCGGCGAACTGATGCTGAAATAGCTGGATATATACGGGGGGTGGTTTGAGAGCGGCGGAGGGTGGAGCAAACCCTGGGAGCTTGGTGTGTTATTCGTTCGAGGAGATGCGCCAAGATAGAGAGGTCTAAGCCAGCCATCACTGAAATTGCCCCGAGTTTACCAGCTTGCATCCCTCCGGCCTCTCATCGGTACCCTCGACTCCACCGACGTCTCCTCCATATTTAGCCGGAATCTCAAAGCTCTCCCTTCTCTCGCCCTTGTTACTCTCCCTCGACTCTCTCCGCGTGTCCATTTACTTCGTCTATACGGCCCCCTTCGCAGTCTTTCTTCGCGCTTATACCATGTACTCTGCCGTTCAACTCGATATACTCTCCAACTCTCCACCCTCGTCCCAACCCGTCCGAGCTTTGTAAACCTTTCGAACAGCTTCCATCTCCTTATTCTTTTTCACTCGTTCGATCCCGCTCCTCCATTGCTCTTCTTTTCGTAGACGAAATCTTGGATGCTCGGCGATTCAAGAGCCGGATTATGAAACGATCGTATTATCGGGGATTCCCCGGTCGACTGGCGAGCAGCCGGCTCACGTCCTCTTTCCGCGAGCTTCTCCCAGCTGTCCTCGCCAACCCTCCGCCGTTTCATTTTTCTTACTGCGTATCCTCGCCTCGCTCTATCGATTTCATTCATTTCGATTCATCTCCGGAGATGGTACTTTTTACTCGGCCCCGTTTTTATTGTCAAGATTCTTCCGATCGCTTGGACGGCCTTTTTTTCGTCGATCATCCCTTTACGGACGCCCTTCGGGGTTTTGCCGGGTGGCTCGGGAGATCCCGAGAAAAGGCTTTTCTGTCGACAATAGGGATGACCGCGGCGATGTTGAGACCGTCTTTCCGCGTCCTCAGAAAAATTGGTCAAGGTCCGTTTCCCTGCTGACCAAATCTTTGGCAATTCGAGAAGAAAAAGTGGTAATTTTGGATTGTGCGAACTTCCCTTGGGCCCAATTCACGCAGGGTCGAATTTTTAGATGTCGCCAATTTCAGACCGAGGTTCGAATTTGATTCCATGCCTATGTTTGATCGTAGTATCGAACTTAAGTCTGAACTCAACTTAGATTTTAGTTTAAGTTCGGTGTGAAGTTGAGGCTTCAGGTAGGTCTGAAGCACACAGTGAAGTTCAGGCTAAACTTCGTCTCAAGTTCAATCTCAAAAGCGATCTCAACTTTC
Organism: Listrodromus nycthemerus; assembly: GCA_963978505.1. Taxonomy (NCBI): domain Eukaryota; kingdom Metazoa; phylum Arthropoda; class Insecta; order Hymenoptera; family Ichneumonidae; genus Listrodromus; species Listrodromus nycthemerus. The sequence goes on from OZ021687.1 coordinate 3,955,929, forward strand.
AACCAGTGCCGAAAAATTCGATCGGAAGGTGATACAATTTTACTAGTGAACTGTTTTCTTTTTGAAGTAGCCCATCGACGAAGCTCAGTCTCTCGGTTACGCTGGGACTTCCCTCTGATAAAAAATAACTTAATAAAAAAGATGTCACTGTCGAACTCACATGTATTTTTTAAGGGGTCAAAAGTAGGGCATTGGGTCGCGGGTCTTTACGGTTCCTGCCGCGTCGAATGTAACCTTTGCCCTCGGCTTTCGCCCCGGGTTAACGTCGAGTGGGAACGTTTACAAGAAAACTTCTCTCTCGCTCTTTCCCTTCTCCCTCTCACTCCCCGTCCGCGCAGGAAAACGCCGGCCCCTTGCACCCTCGCCACCCCTTCCACGACCGGGGAAACTCGATACCTCGCGGAGCTTTCGCAACTATCGAGAAGTAGGTTTCGTACACGTACCTCGTAAAGGCAAGTGGCTTCCGCTCGAGGAGAGCCTTCGCTCTCTCTTTACTCCACGAGCGGCCTCTTCATCCCTGCACTCCCTCCCGCCCCTGCGCCCGGATTGTATTTTCCTCCATGGGATGGTTTCTTCTTTAATTCTTTTTTTTTATTTATTTTTTAATGCTCTTACACTTTTCTGCCTCCGAGTAAGTAGCGGAGCTTTTCACTTCCATCGTCGCTCCCGTGCAACACGGATGCTGAGCCTTGCATGGAACACCGATACGCCTCTTTTTTACCCCGCTACTGCAAGACTAGCACCGCGGCTATCACGTAGTTTACCGTCGACGCGATCCGTGCGTTGCGTTAAGTTGCTCGCCTATTAGGTTTTTTTTAAACCTGGGGAGCAATAAAAAAAATATAAAATAGAGTGAAGAGTGAAAAAGCAGGAGGGATGAAACTCCACGAGCGCAATAAAAATATCGACGGTGCTCCGAGCGCTGGAGTAATTGGACTCGAGACGCCGAAGGGAGGCGATCAAGAAGGTTAATTACAATTATTGTAACTCGTTTGCTCGTACATAAAATTGGGAAACGAATGGTTGCGTCGTAGAAAGGAAAAAGCGGTCGCCCGGTAGTTTGGAAGGGTTTTTAGTTTTTTTTTATTCACCGGAAAGCAATAAAAATATCGTTTTAAATAGCGTAAAGTGTAAAGGGGTAGATAGGAATGAAACTTTGCGAGCGCGATAAAAATATCGACGGTGCCGGAGTATCGTAGCAAGTTAATAAAAATTATTGTACCACGCTTACTCTGAAATTAGAAACGACATCTGCGTCTTTTTTTTTTTTTTAACTTGCTCAAATATTTCGAAGGGTTAATTCTCTCTTGCAGATTTTTCCGAGACTCTTGCGGATTTTTTTTCTCGACGGGGACAACACGAGTCCGTTAATATTTTAGCCGAGGGGCGTCTTATCAATTTCTTTAGGTTCGTGTGCGTCGGACGAGAAGCGCCTGCGATTCCTCAAGCGTTGTAGCTCGTCGCACCCTCCGCTCTCGGTTATTCCTTTTCATCCCCCTCGATGCGCACCGACGAGGCTGTGTTCCGCCTCGCTCTCTTACTTCGTTCGCAATGCTATCTTGGATTCCGTCGGGTGGAAAAAAAAGCTTTGCTCCCGGCGACGCGATAAGGGTGGAGGAGAGTATATCATCAGCGCTCGGGTACGCTCAGATCCCCACCGCAGAGCTTTTCTTTTCGCGCTCTCCTCGTCCCCGTCGTCGTCTGCGCTTCGGGCTGCGAGAGCGGCCACCGTCGAGAACGAGGAACGAGCCCGACTCGACTGAGTTTCCACTCTATCGCACACCCTCCCGGCTGTACCGACGCTCCCCGGCCGCGAGGGATGATTACGCCGTCGCATTATTAATTGCGAGTTTTGCAAAAAAAAAAAAAGAAGAAAAAAAAATTATTCCCTCGACCAGAATCACAAGTTAATTCGGCGTGCGCAGGAGTTAAAGTACTTTAAACACATTCCGAATAACGAGATGTAAAAAATTGTCAAACTGTGTTTATTAAAATTTATGAATACAAATTATAATAAATTTTAGATACAAATCACAACAGCTTTTGAAAGTAACAGGAATCATAAAAATATAAATTGATTAATATTTCCTATTATTTTTTCTGTCATAGATGGTGACAAGGACAAAGAAGATATTCGTCGGCGGCCTCTCGGCCCCGACGACGCTGGAGGACGTCAAAAATTACTTCGAACAGTTCGGCCCGGTGAGTAAAAAATTTTTTGAAATCCCTCAACCTATCCGGATATACGAATTTATCGGCGGATCGCCGAATGCAGCGCGCACCACGAGAGTTCTAAAGCCAATGACCCAGTGCCGGCTATCTATCAAAAATTTCCCCCTCGACGTATGCCCAGAATCTATAATATGGACCGCACGTGTAAGCTGCAGATTCGTAAAAAAAAAAGATTGACATTTTTTTTTTTAATTCACATCCGAAGTGTTCGACAGGCGTACGCGTTCAGCAGTTGGAATTTCGTCCAGTTCCATTCTCTCGTCATTCGCGTGTGAGGGAGGGTTGGGGCGGTCGAGGGTCGGATTTTGGGCACTATTCGACGTTTTCATACCCCGCCAACACACTATGATCGTCACGATCACGCTCCGCCGTTTCACCATAGGATACTCATTAAATCCTTGGAAAGCTTTTGGTCGGAGCGCCGGGATGCGTCGTTGCTCTCGTATACAACTGTGCGTTATCGCAAATGCGAATCAGTGATTTTGACCGTGTTGCAAGCTCGGCAAGCTCGTCGGCGTGACTTTGTGAGGGAGAGGGAGAAACGCGGCCCAAGCCATTCATCCGGCAACACTCCGAATGACGTGCAAGCCCGACGAGCGTACCGCCCGTAATTATAGAAATTTATCGCTCATACACCCCAAACCCCTCTGCTCATCCCCGAATACCGTCACCTCTGGCGTGAAGGAGAAACGTTATGGTCCTCGGACGAGAAACAAAAACACAGAGCTTCGATCCCATTGACGTTTTGTTAACAATCGACGACATCAATCAGTGATTAATCACAAAAGATCGCGCGCTCCGGAAGCTGCATTTCGCTCGGTACATTTCCATGATTTACCTGATACAAAGGTAAAAATATTAGGCTCCTGGTCCCTGTAATTTTTTTTTTTTTTTAATAACGTATCGTACGCCTTGAATTAATCTCAGATTCGTTGGCGATAAAGAGCTCACCATATTTTTTTTTATGGCATGGTCCATGCCGTAAAAAAATTAAAAATAAAAATAATAATAGTTGAAAAACAACGTCGATGACCGATTTCACTAAATTCAAAAATGACTACCAGGTTTTTAAGAATTTTCACCTACCACGGTTCACCCTTATCGGTCTGTTACACACAACCACCAAAAGCCCGTTTGCTGGAACCATTGTGGAGGTACAATGTAGATTTCGGAAACTTTAAACCATCGCAGTACGGTGTGTAACATAGAGCTGTAGAATCTGTAACTGTACCGGTCAGGCTATCGATTCGCCGGATCCTCTAATCGCCCGAATAGTTTGCCCGATAGTCCCGGGGCTTCCAGGACTATCCTTCGTCCTTTATCCTTCCTCTATCTCTGCTCCGTTAGTTACGGTGAACTTTCCGTGAACGAAAACTCGAGATAGCGCGGCGTGTGGGCTGGCGCAAAGGCTCTCCTTCTCCATCCACACGAACGGGAGAGAGAGCCCCGGTCGCAATCCTCCTCAAAGTTTCACATCGACGAGACTCATCCGTGAGTGATTAGGAATTCAAGATCCGGCATTAGACCCGATAGTATACTGCTCGTCCATTCGGTGTCCTAGCGTTTTGGTGAATTCAAAATATCAGTCCCATCACTACGAAATTAACATGCAGGAATCCGCTGGAATTTGCAAGAATTTACAAAAAGTTATAAATCCTGTAATTCATTGTCATAGAATTTAGAAGTATTCGTATAAATTCATGAGAATTCATGTGAATTCACAAGAATTTTTTTAGGATTTATAAAGCTCTATGAAAATTTATAAACAATTTCGAAATCTTATCGAAGCTTTTTGGCATCTTGCCGAAGCTTCGCGGGGACGTCTTGTTGAAGTTGTTAGGGAGAGTAGTTTCGGTGTAGTGTGGATATACTAGATTGGATATAGGAAAGACGTATATGAGTGACCCACATCTGGAGATACGATCAGCCGACTCGCCATGCAGGGCCTGCGTCCCTGCGCTTCGCGCACGAATAGTCCCCGATAAAACGTACAAAGGGAAACGACTCATACGTACGTAAGAGATAACACACAGTCGCAGAGGTCCCGATTGTACACACAACTTCGCACGTAAACGTAAACATAGAGGGTCTCATCCTCGATTTCTATCTCGATGTGTGCTTTCTCCATTACCGTTCCACGTGCACTCTGCGCCCTTTTCGTAAGGCCATATCCCATTATTCAACAACAAAAAATATCGTGAGTGAACAAAAAACAGAAACCCGCTTAGCCTTCTGTATTTGTATTTCCATTTATTCGCGTTAAGAAAAATTCTTCATCGATTTCAGGCGCCAAAAAGTATTTTTCTCATTTCTTTCGATGAACAAAAAGTCCATGAGAATTTCCCCAAAACAGATCATTGCTGTCGATATTTCGATCATGCGGAAAAAAAAACACCAGGTCCGAATATAAAAAAATTTGACGAGAATTTTTATTTATCGAAAAATAATGTTTGAAATATCTTTCAGCTTGGAAAATAAATGAAATTCCCGCAATTTTTTGTGCTTGATTCTCATGATTTTTCTACAGGGTCAGAGCACGGTCGCGATAAATATCCAGTAAGGGATTTTCGATCGAATTTATGACGTCCTGGAGAAAAATGGAATACTTTTGTTTGAACCCGATGGACCGAGTGCCTTGAGATAGTTTCCCGCGGAACAATCGATACTAACTATAATAGAGACTTGGTACAAGGGGTACGCGAAAGCTCATTTCCAAAATCGATTGCCCGACTGAAATTGGAACATCGAAAGAGCAGATTGTAGTGCGGATTTTATGGAGGTTCGAAATCCCGTTTCATAGCGTCGGCATAGTCCTATCCTACTTGACTCACAGTCTCCGATCCTGACGTGCGCCTTCGTAGTAGGTAATGGCCGTTGTCGATGCAAATTTTGTCGATAAATTACCCAACCTTAGCGGTCCGTGGACGATCCACTCCGGCCGGAGTTCTACCGGGGCGCTGCCAGAGGAAAGTCGCTTCGAGTCTTTCGTCGCACACCCTTCTTAACCGCGCGCGTCTCGGTGGATGTAGCACGCGATTTAAAACTTGGACGGGTATATCCAGCGGCGACGTCGGCTTGAAAAATGAATGGACGAAGTAGAAGAAAAAGAAGCTCGGCAAAGTGGGAAAGAGGGAGCGTAGATCGCGAAGCTGCGGTAATGCGAGCGGAGGATGAAGAGAAGACCGCGCTAGAGCCGAGTGGGAATTGCGAGGCCGAGAAAGAGAGCGAGAGAGCTTAATTGCGCTCGCTTTCAACTTTCAACTTGCCACCGTCGTTCTCCGACGCGCGCTCTCCTACCGTCTTCCGGACGAGGAGGACGGAAGGAAGGTAGAGGAAAGAAGCCGACAGTAACCGGGCGAGCGAATGAGAAAAGCTTCAGACCTCTCGGCGTTCTTTGGTCTGGCTCGCCTGTGGCTACCTCCTCCGTTACTTAAAGGTACGGACTCGAAATTAAGAAATTAAGAATTAACGCGACCCGGAAACCGCCCAGTTTCCTTCTCTCGCGACTCCCATTCCCCCCCCCCCCCCCCCCCCCCCCCCGAAACTTTCCGGTTTCTCGGCTCCGCCACCGACGTTTGATCTCCCTGACCGATGTGGATTTGCCACCGCGCCGGGATCCGGCCGGAACCGGCCGACTCCAGTGGGAATCTCGAGTTTCGCAGTCGCTCGACGAGAACATGATTTCTTCCCGGTTTATGTGTTCTTGCTGAATTTTTTTTTTTTTCCACTCCGGCCCGCTATGACGGCGGAGTGGACGTACTCCGCGAAGCCCGGTACCTTCTTGCAGTCTCGCCTGGCTCCGGTGGCCCAAGTTGCGGTCGAAGTTGCGCAGTCACTGAGATAGGAAAGCCAGCAAAAGCGACGGCCGCGGCAGCATCGTCGTTTCTGTACCTTCCTCGTCCAGGTGAATAAATAAATTTAACGGGTTGAAGCAGCAACACAGCGGCAACCCTCCCTTGGCGCTTGTCACGTTCGCAAAACGGGATAAATTCCGGGCGTCTGACAGCCATTTAAAACAATGCCGTCGCGAATACACGCCATTTGTAACCCTGTGCTGGCGGTGCTTTTGTTTTCACGTTGCTATTCATTCCGGAACGCAACCCCCTCCGAACCCCTTCAGCTCCCCCACCAACTCCGCTGCTTCGCGCGAATGTGTCCTGCCTCCTGTACTCTGAATATCTCTCTTCATCCCTGTGCGAGATTCTCCACTCCGTAGATGTGTATAAATTTTTACCCGCGGGTACATCCAGAGCACACACACACACACATGGTGGAAGCTCGTTCGCAGCTTTTCCCTGGCTTGATACCCTTCCAGCGCAATATCTCTCACGACTTTTCTCCCCTCGCGCCAACCCTCCCCCTCCGCCAACCTCGTTTCTTCTCCTGGTCGGAGAATCACACGGGGAGATGTGCCGATAGCGAAAGTACTTGCCGGATTGCCGCGTCATTTTTTATAACGATAAAAATGGAATTGGAAAGGTACGGTGAGAATGGTACGAGGGAGAGAGGATGAGATCCGGAAGCGTCAACCGATCTTACGATACCATCGATTCGATGCACGAATCCATAGTTGAAGATCCTTTCATTGTTGTTTCCACCGCTATCAATTTTTCCATCTTAACCGTGAAGATATTGATCTTCGTTCATGGCGCTGGGATCAGATTCGTTTTAATAAGACGAGGCGCATAGTCAGGACATCCGTGTCCTGATGGGGGAACTGAAAGTCGATCTGGAGGCGTCCTGATCTTTCCACTGCATTGATTCGACACATGAAATCATAATTGGGGATTCTTTGGTTGTTTTTTCTGCCTCATCAATGTCGTCGTCTTTACCGCGATGATGTCGATGATCCGCAATCAGAGTGCCAACGTCAGTTCTCTGATCGTCTTTTCGAACGATGGCAAAAATTCTCGACTCCCCTTTTCCACCGAGTCATTCTCAATATCTCGACGAGTCATCCCTCAGGATTTCTTTCTCCCTCAAAACATCCGGGTACGATGAGAAACACGAGCGGTCCAATTAATTAATTCACTGTACGGCGAATAATGGGATTTCGCGGACACAGCCGAGTCCATCGATCGGACAAACGATGGATAACACGAACCGGTTGCCGGTGCATAAACCGTGGTAGCTGAAAGCTGCAAACTCCGAGTGCGCGAACAGTTGTAGCGCACACGTACAGGAAAAGCACGCGCGGCCCAAGAGAGAAGGAAGTTGTTGCAAACAATGTTTGGAATTCGCTCGCCGGCTCGCCGCGGCGATTGTTCGTCGAAAACAATGGTCCTTATTCCCCTCGCCCGGTCTCTCCGAGTTCGCCGTGCCGGAGGGCGAAAGATGAGGAGGATTTCAGGAAGTGGGCGTACACGTGCTTTCTCACTCTGCATCAACTTCCTCGTCGACTCCGAGCGGTCCGCGGGCTCGTCCTTTTCCTTTTTTAATTTGCAAATGTCGCGCTCATGTTTCAGCCAAGTGTCCAGGATTCAAGCACCGGCAAATATATGGAAGGATCGTCGGATTCACGAAAATTTTACCATCAAAGTCGACTCGCCGTAAACATTTTTTTCGCGAATGATAAATACCATGAGAGAACTGTATCCTGGTCTTTCGCTTCTGGATGAGTGTTTGTGTGCGCGCGCCCGAGTCTGTGTTTCTTCCGTGGAGAGCGAACCACAGAATACGAGGCGAAACAGTGAGCTGAGCAAGCAATAGCTGTGGCACCAAATGGTGCTGCTGTAGCGCGCGGGCTTGTCGCATTGCTTTTGTCTCGGGAGATGCAAGCATCATTAGCGTCTCGCAACCGAGGGAGAGTGAGCGTAATGAGCGCACTAATCACCAACAGACTGCGATCTCGCACTACTATAACCCAACCTGGAGCGGTTGGGAGAGAAGCAAAAAGACAACAACGAAACCGAAGGGAAAAAAAAACAAAGCGGGGCAAAAAAAGCACCATTCGAAACAAGCTGCATCAGCAACAGCTGCCGCTGCTGAATCCGCTGGAAACTACGAATGTACCGATATGTACGAAATTCAACGCGACGCGCCACCGTCATAAATTTTAATGAAACTACACACTGGTTTTGTTGTTGTCGCTTAACGCTCGTGTCCTCCAGTTATTTCCCCGTCGTTAAGGTCACCGTGATTTATCAAACCAGAAAAGCAGCCGGTCCGTAGCGCGCACAGACAAATGGGGCAAAACGAAACCTTGTTCTTTATTTTTTTTAATATTTTATTATTATCATTTTTCTCTCACACCAGTCAAAAAATATTTTTTGGAAAATCCTGAGATCACCCCGATAGCAATCGGCCATTTCGGAAATCGCTCACGCTCAACAGGGACGTCGTCAGGATCTTTTCGCATAAAGATGTGTTGGCATAAAAAAAAATTACAACATAAAAATCCCGGCACGTATAATTTATCTGTCCGCAACCACCCGAAAACTACCCCCGCTGAAAAACTGATGACACGGATGGGGAGCAAACAAAAAAAATGTGAAGTTTCGCTCGTATTCCAGTCCGCAAGCACTGGGGCGCCGGGGCCATGTTTGTCCGACAAATATTTGTCGTTCGAACGCATCGGCGTCGCGCACGGACACACGCGAGCGCGTTCTCCTGTAGGTGTTTAACTTTTACGTGTCGGTGTGCACGGCGGATCGTGGACATTCCGGAGGACCGTGGCGCCACCAAAACTTACCACCCTCGATCCGGCGACTCCCGGTTTACCGAGCTTTTTCCATCCCCGTGTCACGGACCTTTCGCGGCGTCGTGTTTTCCCAAAACGCCCCCTCCCACCCCCACCCCCGCGCACCGACCCCTCGATTGATCAAACGCTCTCCCGGTCATTTCGCATTCATATTTTTCCACTCGACGTTTCTGCTCTCTCGGTATCTTTCCCCGCGCGCTTCATCCCTTTTTTCGCCATTCTTCACGCCCCACTCTGTTACCTAAAGAGTTTACGATCACTGACTCGCTACTATTCGGACGCCGTTGCCGCCGCTACTCGTTGTTTTGCCGGCGCAGCCAATCTAGTGACGAATCGGAAGACGGTCGCGAAAATTCACCCTCGGCTAGTCCGAAAATTATCCCTTGGAAAATCTGAAAATCATCCCTCTAGCCTGTCTCTTGTCGTTTTCTTCTTGACGAAAATTCCATACGAGAAAAACGTCGTGTTCTTCCTCAATCAATAAATTCAGAGAAATTTTCCAAAGGAGAATTTTGATCTCGTGCATTAATCTCTCTTTGATCTCTTTTCCATTAATGTCTCCGGTCTTCCGGACTTCGCAACGCGTCCCGGATGTCGAGAGTGGTTCTTTCTCACCCGTGAGAACATCAACCGCACAGAGAATAGAACACCGAGCGACGAATAAGAACCTGCATTTAACGGTCCGCCATTAAACATTAACTGCCCACTGACTGTGCAGCCCTCTTCGTTCCGGCTCTCGACACTTTCAACAGCCCGGGAAAGACGAGCAATGCCGCGAGGTCGGATGCGTTTAACTTCGATTGCAGCTAACAGGGCTCTCGAAAGTAGATCCGCGCAGGATCCCCGTGGATGGCAGGTGAGAGTGGGGCAAAACGGGATCGTGTGGTAAAACGGTACAATCGGGATGCAATGGTTAAAAATGATGGCGGAAAAATGGCTTCATTTTTCCGCCATCAGCGCTTTCCGATTCCCCGTTCCACTTCGCCCCACTCCATCCATACGCATCGTCCTTTACGAAGATCAGAGATCGATTTCGTCGTGAAGTCTCGGTCCAGAGGTGAGCCGGAGACTGAACGGTGGACGAAAATGACGCAAAACGAAAAGGGCTCCGCGATTCTAGCGCATAGACTCGACCGGAAATACGAAGAGAGAGGAGCCTCAGCGACGGTGAAGTGGAAGGGGATGACGTGGCGGGACGAGAAGAATGGGTACGAAGCGAGGAGATGGAGCGTAGGTCGCTAAAGAGGGTCGTCTTCGCGGAGCGAGGCAAATCTCGCCGAGAGCGTAACGGAAGAGAGGATTGCTCGGGGCCGGCGAGGATGGCGGGGAGAAATATCGAAGTGTGGAGGCGCGTGCACTTGCCCAGCATCCCTTCCGTTCGGCTTATATATACATAACTTCTTATAATTACTCGAGGAGCGGCAGTCTTGAAGGGCGCTCTTTAACTGCTGTTTAATTTTATTCGGCAATTAACCCTCCGCTACGGCTGCTTTATCGGCTTTCGAAATTCTCCTTCACGACCGGAGCGAGAAAGTCTTCATCCTTACGGCAATAAATATATATATATCTATATATATATATATATGTATATGTAAATGATCCAAGGAGATACGAGTTGAGTATGGTTTCGAACATCCCCAGTTGTTGAAGGAGTAATTGCTACGAGTGTACAGCCGAAGAAAGGGAACAAAGCGTTACGGCATTTACCTGGCGACATGAAAGGGAACCGAGATAGTCGCTCACCCACCTCCCCTTCGACGTCTCTTTTTACCTTCGGCGCATTAAATTTTCTCGCTCGAACAAATAATTGTACTCCACGATATTTCCTCGAGAGCTCCATGCTTGAACTTTATTTTTTTTATATATATACTTTATATTATTTCTCCGCTTTCCCGCTTGTTTAGTTAAACAGCTCGAAAAACCTTGCGGCAGGGATCGGTGATTTATATATTTTCAGGAAATGTCGTTTCGCGAAATTCTCCGCTGGGCGGTTTAGGAAGCGCCGCAGATGAGATTAAAATCTAATAGTCTGGCTTTTGGCCCAGCTCGTAGTCGTCGGTCGATGGGGGTTAAAGGGGGTGGCGGGATATTGCCGAGGATTTGAAAAAACAGCCTTCCCTCCATCGCCTTCGGCGAGAAGGGAACGGCCCTTCGGGTTGCGATCGGAAGACGAAATTTTGATTTTCTTCGTTCGCTGACTCGCCCAGGCACTCTCATCGGCCCTTATTCGATTTCGCGGATAAACCTATCAGCGTCCCCCATCCGTGCCTGCGTGATTCCCATCGAACGTCATCAGAAACCCTTCGCTCCGGCGCGTCGATCGTTCACGCGTTTCCGGTTACTCCGACGAGGGCGCCGGTTTGCAGACTCGACCCCTTCCACAACAAAACACGATTCGATGTTCGAAGTCGTATAACTGATTGTGACTCAATTTCCATTGAAATTTTATCGTTTACGATATACGCAGGTGCAACGGTGAGTTCCCGGCGGCGGATTTTGTTCACCGGTGTGCCGAGCGATATATTCAGGGGGGTTGAAAAAAAAAGCCTGATCGCATTGCGTTTGGTTGTACCAAATTTTTTTTTTCTTGCTACCACTGTTTATCCAGGACTTCATGGTCGCGTGAATTTTTCCGCAGCGCCGCTTTGTCGCGCCACATCCGGCCGCTTCCGGCGGACCGCGGAGCGACTCCCGGCTGACCGGAAACAAGATGGCCGCCGGGCGAGGGTGTCCCCGACGCTTCAACCGCGCCTCCGTCCTGCTCGCGTTGTGATGAAATATTAGCGGCGAGCCCAGGGCCCAGAACTCCCTCTCTTCCCATGCGTCCCACCCGTCCTCACCTCCGACCTCGACGAAGGGTGGAGAATCCGTGAATCAGGGATGTTCCCAGTCCGGTGCGAGTTTGTCGGGGTCGGGGATGAATGCACGATTTTCACCGGTGCGAGACCGGCGCCAAAGCCCACGAGAAATTTCCGTAAAATCTTTTCGGCATTGCCAAGCCGGAGATCTCTTGGAAAACCGGAAGTCCCCCTGGACCAGCAACTCCGAGGATTCTCCGTCACTGTCGCGGTGAGAAGTTCGTGAAATAAATAAAATCGCATGAACGGATTCTTACGAAAAGTTCAGCCGGGAGTGTCGACCGGATGTCGCGTCACAGCATCGCTGGAGACCCGGTCTGAGAATCGTAGGAAAAAAATTGCACTGGCAATGATCGGAGACGTCGGTAAAGCGGTCTTTGCGAGAAAGACCGAGCATCAACGTTGACGCTTAATCCATTCATCGCCAACCTCTGATCTCCTGGAAAACCGGAAGTCCCCTTGAACCAGCGGGTCGCCGAGACGTTCGAGAAGACATAAATTCGAGAGAAATAAATAAAATCGTGTGAATGGATTCGCAGCAAAGTTCACCCTGCACAGACGGCAACGCCGGGATCGTCGACCGGAAGTTGCGCCGCAAGACCGTTGGACAGTCAGTTTTACGAACGGAGAAAAAACTAGCAGTGAAAATCGCCGCAGAAGTCGGCAAAATGGTCTTTGGAAGAAACACTGAAAGTCGTCGTTGACGATTAATATCGGAAACGTGTAATATATGTATTAATCGTGTATATATACTCGGTACAAATAGAATGAATAGCCAATGGATGGACGGTGGTAGATTCCCTAACGGGGTCAGTCCGTTCGTTCGGACATCGATCGAGGGAGGGTTGGCAGAGGAGGGAAAGGTCGAGGATCATGTGGAACTCCCAAAATGGGGATAGATAGATACAAACAGGGTTGAGGACGGCAAAGAGGAAGGGAGGTGGGAAACGCGGTGGAACATCAGCCCCGGATGGGCCACAGATTTGCTGCACGTGCCCTGTATCCCCGGTGCTCGGCGATGCTATAATGGGGATAGCAGCGGAGTGGCAGAAACGGCAACCCCTATACCGATTCGAACATCGGAGTTCTGCCTCGGCGCGAGCTAATAATTCCCCGTCGTTTTGCCGAGAAATGTAGGCCGCTCGTTACGTAATCGAGCAGGTACCCGAATAAACTATTTAATCTCGTTCGTTTTAATGAAATATTTATAAAATGACGATAGCACGCCGAGAGTCAAAAAGAGCGGCGGAAAATCCGATAGCCAAATTATAGTATGAAAATTTAATCCGATTTGCCCGAGTGTTCGGGCATAGATTCGATATATATATATATATTTTTTTTTTCTGATTCCAAATGCATTAACGGAGACTGGAAAATAAATTCCGCAAACGAGAAATTCGATAATTAGGGTTGATATATTTTTAATAAACATGATTTCGAGAGCTTCGCTGAATGGAGCTGGTTAAGCTCATCGACCGGGTTCGGAATATTTGGGGCGCTTTCTCTCGCTGGTCGTTTATCTGATTAGTATTGATGGAGAACGCGTGTCGGACAAGCTCGACCTGAAGCTTTTCCGGGATGCAACAATGAAAATCGTTTTCCCATTCTCGTCGTAATGAGATGGACGGTGAAGTCGAATGTATATAAGCAGGGATAGCCGTCGGTATGTACGCCCGTATGAAATTGTTGAGCGGATGAATTTATGTATTCGGCAACGGAAAATCGGGCGACTACTCGTGGCAGAGTTAGTTCGGTACGTTCGGTGCGCATTCGGGCTCTTTTGCGTCGATAAATAATTCGGCCTGTGAGTTCGTACCACGATTTCGGAGGTCCATACACAGCGCTGAGCACCGGCGCGCACTTCTGTGCCGGAACGTTGGAACACACCCTGGCAAACCTCACCGACCTAACCCTTATCAAACTCCGGTGTCCATTATTCACGGATTCCCGAATCTCTGTATAGTTTCCCCCGGCTGGGGAAAACGGACGCGCACAATGTTCCGACCCGAGGGCGCGTTCCGAGAGCCTATCTGCGCTTCCGTTCCGCGGCCCCTTACACTGCTACGGGAACCATCGGTACCATCGAGGTCTGGTCGCTCCATCACCGTGCTGTTGCTAGGCGAACAATTCTGCGTGCTAAAACGGCTGCTGCATGGCGTGAGATGAGCGGAAGCTCCGATGGACTTACTTGGTTAAGTCAATGAAACGATTGGATACCAATCGATTGATCTATTGACCATGGCCTGAAGCTATTCATGGTTCGCGCATGTTATTCCAAGCTCATCCGTCGAGCTTCGGTTGCTCGTTCATCTTGTTGCTAGGCAAAGAATTCCGGATGGTGAAGAGGTTCTGCATGGCGTGAGAAGAAAAAAGCTCCGATGGACTTGCTTGGTTGGTTCAATGAAATGATTTTATACCAATCAATTTCAAATACATTGTAAGGATATTTTTTAAACAATTATTTTCATCGTCATTTCTACTCTAAAAATCTGATTTTTCCACTGGAAATAACGGCACAGAACATTTTTCTCCGAAAATGTCATTGTCAGAAACGTATCGAAAACGTAACAGCGCACGAATTTGTGTAAATGACCACCTGGCCGTCTCAAATATTACCTGGAATCCATTTCGAGCGTAGCCAACGACAGAAACGACTGAATTAAGAACCGTTTGTGCGGGATAGCCGAAGGTGGGATTCAAAACGATTACACCGGAATCCAAAATTTCTTCCATTCCAGTACTATGCCATCACCTCTCTCAACCCAATCGGGTGCGTGCGCGCTGGCGTCGGTAATGGAGAAAATAAAAATTGGAAGCCGACCTCCCGGACGCAAGGTGTATCCGATTGGATTCTTCATTGAATAAACTTGGCTCTCGGTTGCCAAAGAGATATGACGTTGGCTCCGGTGCTCTTGTCGTTTCCTCCGCACGCGCCCCCTTGGTCTCCCGTATCCTTGCATCAGCTCCATAGATATGCGAAGAGCTCCCTTTCTCCGCGTGGATGCCGGCAAGCCCAAGGAAGAAAGGGGCTCTTGGGGTTACTCGTGGGGCGGCGCAGAAGCTGGGAGCAAGACGAGGAAATAAGAAGAGGAAGAGAACGAAAGGAATAAGATGGGAGCAAACCCCCATGTGCGCGTGTCACTGTGTGCTCGTCGTGTGTGGAGGAAGCGAGGTACGTTCGAGGCCGAGGATCGGTTCCTGGTGGCGACGTCGTCCTCCATCCCCCCCGAAGGATGAAAAGCAAGCATCAACCCTCGAGCAAAAGCAGCGACGGCACACCGAGGCAACACTACGCACCCTCAGCCGCCGGTTCAACCCGCCCCGCAGGCCCTCCTCGACGTACCCCTTCTCGACCGGCTGCTGATTCAATATTCGTTTTTCTGCGGCATAACTTTCCATTTGCATCGTCCCCGCCGACCCACCTCCGCCCTTCGGTACGCCAGGTCCTCTCTCTTTGAACCTCCGCACGCTCCGCAGTTGCCACCCTTCGACGGTGACTCCCGTAGATCCCTCCTTTATACATGTGTGTACACTTGTGAAGCCACCGCACGCGGAAGCGCTTCGCGATACTCGTGATATTTTTGAGATATTTTTCTTAGCCCCGCTCTCCTGGGGGTGAGAAAGAGGGAGAGGAAAATACGTCGAAAATACACGGGTGAAGGCGACGGAGACGCGTTAGGAGACGGAAGTAAAGAAGAACCTACCGGCGCGTGTCTAATTCGTCCATCGCGGTTTTTTGCCATTTTTATCCTCCACTTTGACGCGACAGTCTCTTCATCGCTCATTGTATCGATCAAGCGGGTGGGAAGTTTTCAATGAAAGGATCCGCGAGATGCGTTTTTGGTCCTTTTTTTTTTGTGAATGGCGTATCAAGAAAGACGGGCGAACTGAGAAATGGTCGGCGATAGTCTTCGGGCTCGTCTGCGTCCCGTCGCGGATTCTCGCGGGTGTCTTTCGACACCCCGAGCCAGGAAATCCGAGAGGTGGTAACGATCGGCTATTAATCTGCTCCCAGCAAATTGGCCCGGAACCGCGATCCGTTAGCCACAAGATCGTTGGATCGCGTCACGGAGCTGGCGCAGGACAGAGCGTCTCCCTCCTCGCCCGCCACCAACCGAACGGCTCGTCGAGACATCAATCGGAGCAACTCGCTGGAAACTTTGGTCGTTCCTGTATCGACCGAATGACAAATGGATATTAAATTAAACAGGGCTAATCACTATCGTAAAGTCCCCCGGTGGGTTTGGTTCCCGGGAATTCGCTGTTTCACCGCAAACTCCGCGCATCGGTGTATCCCAATCGCATTAATCTCCGTTATATCACCGGTGGACGAGTCCGTCGACTGCGCCGCGACGAAGCTCGAATATTATTTCCCACCCGGCCAGTGTTGAGGGCGGGTAACGGGCGCGCGAGCTGGCTGGGCCCACGGTGCAGTTAATTCGAAAACTTTGCGCAGGACGCCAGAGCTGGCGAGCTCTAACCGAGCCCCGGGATGTACAGAGCGGGCTCATCGTCATAGCGAACGAGAACCACCGCGCTGCCAGAGCCCCCGAATACTCCCTCCATCCATCCGGGTTCCTGCCGGACGACTCGAACAAGTCCAATTTGCGACTTTGCAATTCCAATGGCCGCGATGCGACCCTTAGCTAAATATGCAGATCCAGCGGGACGCGAGAGCCCGGGCACCAGCGAGATAGGAGCGGCTAGTATAATGAGTCGGGGAGGATGGAGAGCCGTCTCTTTCCCCGAGCCATATTCGCCATCCTCCATTCCTCTGTGCTCCTCGAGATCCCGCAACCCTCGAGAACGCTGGGCCCGGACATCGGTCGAAAACGCATTCCTCCACCGGTCATCAAAATTCGAGACCTTCAATTCCAGGCCCGAGGATCTCTTCACCGGGTCCCGTAACAGCTCCCACCGCCCCGTCGACGAGACCCGAAGTGCGGACCACCTCCTGGCGAAAAGCAACCGACACGCGGAACTCCCGCTTCGATCGCAGGTAAACTCCGCGGATGGCTCCGGTCCGAAAGCGTTGGAGATCCGTGGGCAGAGCCGTGTTTTAGAGGTTCACCGAGCGAGCTTTTGGCTCTCTTGAGTGGACGGTCGGAGAGCCACCGCAATTTGTCCCTCGAACAAAGGTAATTACCGCGTGTGTGTTGTTAGCGGCATTGGAGGCGAGTCCGACGATAGACCGACTCGCTTCTCCACCCCTCACTGCTGCAACGAGTCAGAAGTGCATCCAACTAACGTGGTTCACAATGGAACTGGCGCACTTTACTTCACTTTGCCCGAGGTCCGTGTGCGCCCGACTCGACCCTGCGTACCCGACACTTCCGGCTTTTTCTACACCCCCCCCCCCCCCAACTCGACTTCGCACCTCGGAAATATGTACACCAGCGTCACCAGCCTCCCTGACACGCCTAATAATGCAATGGCCAGATCTGGAGCGTCAAGGCACTTCGCTCTTAGCGGGTTTTCCGCCGAGGTCCGACAGATTACGGGCGAGCCACCTCAGTTTTCAGCTCGACTCTCGAAAGCCACACAGCTGCAGACTTTCAGCCCGGTATATTGCAACGATAATACCGCGTGTACCGCAGTTGTACGCGACCAATATTGGCCGGAATATACGGAATGAGAGAACACGGTACCGGTGGAACACGAGTGTTGCACGCCGGAAACCCGGGAACACGTGCTTCCATCCTGTCGGTATTTCCGTTCGTATGGCTCGACTGTCGATGCGTCACGCTGTCTCGTTATTCTCGCGGATGGTCATTACGCACCGGGGTTCGACGTCCACTACCGACGTTTGAACTTGGTTTTTCCGACATAGGGATGGTGTTCGATCCGACAATGTTTCACCTGCGAAATCCGATGAACGGGGTAAATGTTTCGTCGGACTGTAATTGGGCGTGGTTCTTCGGCGGTCCGACCGCTCGCGGGCGCAAACTCAAAACGCGTCTTTCGGAGGGGTTTCGGAGAAACGGTCGTTGCAGATTTCGCGCGTGGTTAAAGCAGTTACGAATGGGTCTTAACTTTTCATCGCAACGGTGAAGCGGAACGGCGGCGGAGAACGGCGAAGAGGAAAGAGAGTCGGAGCCACGCGCGATAAATCGTCTCGGCAAGGCCGACCTCCGCCCTTTCTTTCCTCACCGGCGCTCCACCACCGTGCCCCTCGTTTTCACCCTTGGGACGCACACTTTTTATGCCATAATCGCCCAGTTAGGGAGATAAATATAACGTCAGCGGCAGGATCGCGGCCAGGAGAGTCGAGGCGGCAGCTTTTGCCGAATGTGCTCGAGAAAAAAATAAATAAAAGAAAAGATACTACAACTACCCTCAAGCGCCTCCTCTTATCCGTCCCTCGTCGACCAACAACAGCCCATTGTTAGTTAGAGAATAAAATTTCGTTCTATTTTTCGCATCCGTTGTTTAAAAAATTCGTTGGACACGAAGATTACCCCACGTAGATTTCGTCGTTCACGCTCCGCGGATGATCTCCGGTTGGGAATGTGCGGTGGGACATTCGGGCCGTAACAGCGGCGGTTGGCCGCTGATTTATATCCTCCGCCGAGTGGTGTGGCTGAGAAGGAGAGCTCGGCGGCGTTGCTCCGGATAAAATGCATCCAGGGTTAGTCGCCGTGAAATTACCCCCAGGGAATGTGCGAGTCCAGGGTGCGGTCCTTTATACCTCGAAACGTTATCCACCAACCTACTGTGTCGTCGTTGCCCTCCGCTATCTGGCTAAGGCACAGGAGAGGATCCGCGAGAGGATCACAGCGGGAAGTGGCTGGTCCGCGTGGCGTGACGGAGAACGAAAACGAAAGAACGCGAGAATGGCGTGCCAGTGTACGCCCCTTAGTACATACATAAGAAAATCGTAGAGCAGAAAGCGAATGAAAAAAAAACAAGCTTGAACGAGGAAGAAAAGTGGATGAAAAAAAAAAAGAGATAAAAAAGCTTTCGTTCCAGAATCCGTGGGATTATCAGAGAAAGTCCTTCGTTCCATCCTCGCGATCTGTGCATTAAAGTCGTCCGCTAATTGGATCGGTCCCCGCCGTTTCCCCACCCGCTCTCCCCTTTTTTCATACCTCATCTTCCTCAGGCTCCCTGAAAGAAGGTGACTTTTTGTCAATTTTTTCTTTTTACCTCCTTTTCTTCTCGCTCTTATCATCCGAGAACGATAGGAGTGCGCAGTTGGCGCTCGGCGTCGTTGATGAGGACGACCCCCTCTCTGGGTTTTCAGTTTCTATTCAAGGATAGTTGTTTGCGCCCGGAGCCCGAATTGCGACCAGGAAGGGTGGGTGAGCAGGCCTTCGCAGTCGCCAACCATCCGTGCCGATCGGGTTTTAGTTTATCTCGCGAGGACACGCGGAGCTACAAGTATTAGGTGAGAAATAGCGATGCTCCTGAGAGCTCTCCTCCGTCCCTTCCGCTCATCTTGGCTCATCATCTCGAGAGACGCGACGGCGGGACGAGGTAGAAGCCGTGGAGGTAAAATAAAAAGGGAGCGGGCAATATATGACGCAGTGGATAGGATAGAAAACCCATGCGCCATCGGAAGGGAGCGGCTCACACCATCGTCTCCCCCGGTTCCCGCTCTACGTAGCTAACTCATAACTACGTCACATCCTGCAGGTAATTGAAAACGTTATCTCGCACCCGGGTGCCTCCATCCTTTCCACCGTCGACGGGTATATCCGCCGCCCGACTCTCCGAAATCGTGGTGTACCGGAATGGCACGGGAATGGAGTGAGGAGAGGACCGGAGCAACTGGGTGCGAGTCCCAGGAAAGCTCCTCACCCAGTGGAGGGTACTTCTCCCGCGCCCAGAACGGGGTGGTAATTAACACCCCTACCAGCGCGGGACCGGCTAGGCAACATCCGATGGGGTAGTTCTCTCCCCTCACTCCCTTCCGTGTTCGGATAACTCGTCGAGAAAACTCTGGGAAAACTCATGATAGCGCCTCTCCCGCGCGCCCTTTTCCCGCAGTCCATTCCAGTGCTTTCACTCCACTTCTGTCTACCAGCTTCATTCGACTCTCCACTTGGCAGTATCCACTCTCTCTCGCTCATTCCTTTCGTTTTTCGAAGGATGGGCCGGGGAATCGGCTGGATGGAGGAGAACCGGGAGTTCCTAACCACAAGTTGTATTCGAGGGAAAATGAGCTCGGGACTTGGTTCGTTTCGTTTCGTTTCTCGAAGTTGTTCGGGCTCGTGTTTGTTCGAGAGCGAGCGAGGTAGGAGGGAGAGATCGGAGCGACTTCGAAAGGGTGGAAAAGGGACGAGATGTTGAACCGGCGAAGCGGCTGCCGTCGGTTCCTCGCGGGGTGCAAGCTCAAGACCAACAGCTGAGGCGAAAGGCGGGGAGTGAGCGAGGGAAAAGGAGAGCTAGTTGTGGAAAGCGGGAATGGAGTTCATTGTATGCGCCGGATTACTGCTTGGTACAACAGCAATCTGGGCTGGCAAACTGGCAAACTATCGCGAGTCAAAGAGGCCAGCAAGAGTGGAGGTTGGAGGAGGAGGAGGAGGAGGAGGAGGAGGAGGAGGAGGAGGAGGAGGAGGAGGAGGAGGAGGAGGAGGAGGGCTCGCCTTGGCCATCGGAGCACGCGGGGATTGCAAGGGCGGCACGATCTCTGTCTCCGTCTACCCTCTGACGGAATCGATATCCACTTCCGGCCCGCAGCGAAAGCGCTTTGTCTATGCCAAGCACGAGACAACAGGGCGAAATTTCCTGTAGGACTGACGCGCGGATCAGCAACGCAGCATCCTCGATGATTTTTTGTCTTCCCTCTTGCTCCCTTCAACGAAACAACAAAAGTGCATATCGGAATAATCTATCTCGGCGATAAGACGGGAGAGAAGTGAAGTCTTTGGAATTGTCTTCGAACCTACCCTTCTCTACAGGACGATTAATCGCGGCTGGATCATCTCTGTCCCCGTCGCGAAATGGCTTTCTCGGATGGCTCACAATTATCATAAGATCTCAATAAAAACATAAAAATAAATAAACCTTGTGCGAAGGGGTGGATTTCGGGAGAAGGGGTGGTTGTCTCGGGCACGCGGTGATCGTCGGGGGGAGGGAGAGCTTCACCGGCGTCTGGTCGTTGGTAAAAGTGAGGGGTAGGGCGCTGTACCGGAGGAGGAAGAACGCGGAAGAGGGACGACACGTAAGGGATCGATTTTCCTTGGCGTCTACTTCTGTTCCGGACAGTGACAAATGGCGCGGGAGCCCTCCGTACCTTTTAGCGAACTCCGCACCGAGTGGATACTTCCCTCGTGTGCGCGGCCCGCCCTTTCGTCTACGAACGTGTATCTCCCTCTGTGTGCGGAGGGCAGCCTGATGTGTTTTCCACCCTCCTCGTTGGTACTTGCTCGCGTTTCTTCGGGGTTTCTTCGAGCCACCGGCTCGGACCTTTCTCCGGGATGTCTTTCCATTAATTAACGACAAATTAGAATCGGTGCGCTGCCTCGTAAAGCTGCCGAAAGCCCACGGCTCGCTGATTAGCCTCTCCCAAAGTTCCGCGACCGAGTGACGGGACCAAATGAGACTCCTTTCGAGTGGATGAAAAATGAGAGTTCGAGCCAAAAACCGGCACGGCCAGTCTTGAAACATGGGTGAATTTATCGAAGATGGGAGAACGGAGTGCGGACATTGGGGGGGTGCAAGCGGGGTGAGGATGGTGAGGATGGTGAAGATAGTAAGGGTAGTGAGTATAGAGAGAATATATAGCAGTGCAACGGTCGAGATGCACACGTCAGCCACGGCAGCGTTGTAATAAAAGTTGTCCGTAAGTCACTGGAGGGTGGGTCGTGGTATCACCTTAATGAGACAGCGGAGTCACGTAGGGAGCAGTGTTTTATATCGGCAGTGTCGTCGTTGGTCAGGGCCTCGGCGGAGACTCGCCCTTCCAACGGTGATATAGCGCACCACCTCGGAGAGCTTTAGCGAGAGGTCGAGCGGTCTGGGAGTGTCGTCGTAGCGTGCCGAAATTAAGGCGACCGTTAATGCAACGTGTGGTTAGGATAACGCGCTTACTTATGTCCCGGGGAATATGCATGCGCCTACGAAACAACCGCGGCCGTGGGAGGGAGAAACGCGCCGGTTGAGACCCTTAAATTTCAAGCCAGGAGCTAAGCCGGGCGGAGCTTTATGAACCGGCGAGGCTCTTCCTCCCGCATAATCGGGGAACAATATTAAAATCTGGGTTACACTCGTGATACCATAAAACTGCATCCAACTTTTTCCCTGTCACCGTTACGGCCCGCAGCGGGGCAGGAATATTAATCCGAGAGATGATATTCTCACCGACCGTCCTCTTCGTCTTCTCTTTAACGGTCCTTTCAGGGAATATTCCCAAAGCTTCGGCAAAACTTCGCCGACCGGAAGTGGCCCCGGAGTCATCCATCAGAAGGAGTTTTCGATGGACCAATCTTGCGGTTCTGTCTTCAAGACGCTCCATCGACTCCTATCCTTTGCTCCCTTTTTCGTCTTCGCGAGCAGCGCGAGTAGTGAGAGTCGGTATACGGTCAGACGCGGAGAAGGCGACGGAGGGTCGACGACGCCTCCAGCATCGTGGCCAAGACGCAATGGCCACACGAAGGCCATCGTCGTGGACGTCTTCGTGCCTCGCGTCCCCGTTATTCCCTCTTCATCCCTACCTTGCACCAGCCCCTCCCTCCCTCCCTTGCCATCGTCATTGATTAATCGAGGCCGGGCATGTCAGGACTGTGCAACAACCCTCCATTTCCTCCCTTATCCTATGGCTTCGAACGGTGTCGGAGTTTCCGTGTGCCGTAAGGCTCTCCTTGCACACCCTCGCCCGAGCTCAACTCGACAGGAACGTGGCCGTTCTCGCACCCCGAGGAGGGAGAGTGAGACCGTATCCCCAACCCCTACGGAATAACGTCGCGACGTTTAATGCTAAGGGATGCTTCGCTGTGGGTGGAGGCCTCGGTTGGCCGCACGTCGGTGCCGATCGCGGGATATCGACTGTCTCGAAGGGGAAATATCGGCCACCCCTCCTCAGCCATCCCTTACTTCGGCCAACGATTCAACAACCCTCCCAGATCTTAAGGCTTTCGCCTCCTCACAGCGGATGGGAGCGGTCGACCAATGAAGAGGTAAGATCCCGATAACGGAGCTTGTCTAATTCGACCGGACTATCGAGACCTGATTGAAATACCTTTTGAGTTGTCGATTTCTCTCCGACGATCAGGTCCACAGATACTCGGGTAATTAGGGTCGAATAAATTTTTTTTTAATTTCTAGTGCATTTATTTCTTGATGATTAATTATGTTTAATTTTAATGCGACCAAAGACCAGGATGACGACGCTTGTCTAATTTGTCTGGACTATCGGGACGCGATTGAAATATCTACTTCGTCATCAATTTCTCTCGGACAATGACGTATATATCTTCAATGATAAAACTTAGGTAATTAGGGCCTCGTTAATTTTTCTTTTGCCCTAAAGGCCCAAAGCATCGTTACCGATAAAATTTTATTTAAAATGAACTTCGCGACGCTCATTTTATTAATTAAAATGTTCTAAAAATTGACACCATTAAATGTTTAATAATTAATCGTAGTAAAATTTTTCCAATTTGCACTAACGCAGAAATTTCTAGAACTTATAATTTTCCCTCGCAACCGATGCGCCGAAGGGACGAGAAAACGAGTCAGTTGCTCTGTATTTAACTCGAGATGGATTTTATCGTCGGGCAAGGAGAAAAGAATCTCGGGGTGTAAAGAATTCGTGTCAAAGTTGTCGAGGGAATGAAATTGCATCAAGTAATAATAAATATACGCGTTGCGAGTGGTGGCTGAGAGAAGGCGGAGGCTTTTATAAGGGTCTTGTCGCCGGTGTGGGAATCCCCCGGTTTCGTCCTCGCGTTTTTCTCCGCCGTAAACAAGCATCCGCGAGCGGTGAGAAAAGATAAAGGCCCCTGGGCACGGGAAAATCCCTCCCCCGTTCTGGCGCAGCAGAGAAATAAGAAGCGTCGATGCGGAAGAAAAGGACGGTTAGCGTATATACCTCGGTATTTCCACGGTGATGAAGACTGGGAGACTTTTTTCCGGAGGTTGGAGCGGCAACTTTTGAAGCTGCGGAGGAGGAGAGCGAAGGATCTTCCAGCGACGTTGACGACGTCGTCGCCGCGGGCGAACACGCTTTATTTATTCGTGGAATAAAAATAAATGCCATACCGGTGGAAGCTCCCGGTGGTTCGCCTCCCGGACACAGGTCGAGCCAAACCACCCCGCTCGCCCGCCCGAAACCCGATATAGGTTAGTATAATTCCTCGGGGGAGATGACGCTCGGTTGCCGAGTCGGGCGATCTCCTCCCTCGTCGCCGCCTGACGTTCTAATGCGGCGCGGAAAAAAATGTAAAAAAAAACACGAAAAAATTGCACGAGGGAAAATAAAAATGATAAGAGGATAAGCGGCGAGGCGAGAGCTTGAAAAAAAATGAAAGCCTTGAAAGAATTCTTAGTGTCTCGAGGCAACTGTTGATTTAGCCCCCGATAATTCGAGCATCCCTTGAAGCTGATATTTTGGTCAGTGAATCCACCGAACGACTCTTGTGTAGTGTTACGATAAATTGTAAATTCAATGTACTGGAAGTTGAAATTTGCATTTGAATATCCGATATTGACATTACAAATCTTTTGGCTGAAATTTAAAATACGACTTATGTAAAAAAGCTCCCAATATAATTTATCAATTTTTCACTGACTACTTATGGTACGTATTTTTACGGCTATTAACTATTCATAAATACATAAGGAGCAAACACTACCATGATTTATATTTTTTTTATTACTCCATAATAATAACGTAATACAATAACGATGATTCCTCGGGGGACATAACGGTCGGTTACCGAATTAAATGATTCTCCTGACGCTCTGATGCCTTGTGAAAAAATATTGTAAACTGCAGGAGAAAATTGTACGAAGGAAAGAAATGATAAGAGGATAAGCGACGGGACCGGAGCTTGTAAAACATTGAGGCCTCGAAGGAATACTCAACTTCTCGCCGCAACTGTTGATTCAACCCTCGATCATCCCGACCACAAAACCCTCGGAACTGATATTTTGGTCACCAAATTCGCAGGACGGGACAATCGAGCGATACATTGCGATACATTTTTACGTACTACAATTAATTTCATTAATGTAAATAATGCAAACAAATTCCAAGTCCCAGTACATTCAATTCACAATCTATTATGATTTCACAGTGCATAACACGTATTGTTATTTTTTTAGAATTTCCCAGCAACACCAACATAATCCAAAACTTGAGTTCTGAAAACAGCTAATAATCACCCTTACCAACGTTGATTCAACGCCGTCGATTAAAGTCTTCAGCGACGAAGAAAAAAAAAAAATTCTTGATCGAGCATCCGGAGCCCTTTACGTTGCAGCATAAGGATGGATGGTCTCAGCGAGAAGCCTGCTTCTCGAAGACGATCGTAAATTTTCTTCCGAATCGCGAGCCTTTTCTCGAAAAACCGACTAATCTTCCTTTTCCTACTCCTCAACCTCCTTCCCCCCCCCCCCCCCCCCATTCGATTCTCTATCTCTTCTCCCCAGTAGTTTCCGCGGTGCCCTCGAAGAAATAACGAGGCTGGGGCGTGGCGGCTGGTTGTAGTTCGCCAGTCCTCCGAGCTCCGCTCGTTCCTTCATTCTCTCTCCGGTCGCGGCCATCGTCTTTCCGTCTCGTTATTCCTTTGCCCGGGACCCTCGAGGGAGAAGCCCGCGCTGAGGGACGAGGATCGAACGGGGTAGAAAACTTCCGCGGAGGAGAAAAACGTAAAGCGCGACGGTGGAACGGTTCGGGAACCGGCGCGAGTCTGTTTGCCGCTCGGCTCTGTCTCCGAGCTTCTCGACTTCGAGACACTGTTTGGACTCGGCACGGATTGGCCCGTGCACCGTCCTCGGCTCGGTCTCGTATTCCTGAGAGACGGACCGGGAAGACCGGAGAAACGAGACCCAGCGAGATCCTATTTTTCCTTCGGCAAGGAAGTGACTTTCGGATCTACGCCGGAGGGGGGTGGAAAAAAAATTTAATTCGTACATTTGACACCGTCCGTTAAGGTCTTTGCCAATAGAAAAAAAAAAGTACTCGGAGGAGCGTGCGGAGTACTTTTTCATTGCCGGGTAAGGATGGATGGTCGAAGGGAGGAGCCGGAGTCGTGAAGACGATCGTAAATTTCGGACTCGAAGGAATTCTCGATGTCTGCAGGCAACGATTTGATTTAACGACTGATCATGGGAACCTTTTTTGTATGCGATTGCAAAGCTTGGAAGTCATATTCCAGATATTGAATCCGCGAGTTCGGACCACGGAGCGATACAATTTTTCGAGATTTCTCGACGAATTTTTACAGTTAATATTTGTTATACAAAAAAACAAATATTACGTAATTATTCGATAATAACGTAATACAACGATGAGTAAAGTTACATTAAAAAAAAAAAAAAAAATACGAAGATTCGTCTGGAATGGCTTCTCCTTCTTGTCGTTGAGATTTTGTTTTTCTCACGGTTCCTCTAAACGTCGGCTTCCGGATTTTTCTCAGGAGGGTTGGAAATTTTTTTTTTTTAATGAAAATAAATTAAATTTCTCGCACAATTGAGATCCCGCGAATCGGACTATTTAGAAATGGATATGCGATCCGGCGAATGATATTATTTAATTGACAGCGCCGGGAGAGCGGCGTTGGGATTTCCTTTGAGAGATTTACTGAAAGCCTCGTGACCGAACAATTTCGAACTATCCCTCCACCGCTGTGCTTTACGCGTGTATATGTGCGCTCTCACTCCGCCCGTTGGAAAATCCCACTCCACAGCAGTAGATCCTCGCAATTAATTAAAGCCCTGGCAGAGAGGCTTCGAAAGTTTCGCGGAGCAATGCGTGTTCCGGGGGAGAGAGAGAAAGCTGTGCGAAGAGTCGGCGCCGCGCCTCTCCTCGCCACCCTCGAGAGGGAAACGGGCGGCGCTAGTTTTCCAACATATATTTCCACCGTTCATTTTTCTTTCATTCTGTAGCTGGGTTACCTTTTTTTCGTACGGTATTTTTAACTTCCGAGACGAAGTCTCGCCCGACTCGAGCGCGCTTCGAGCCGCGCTGCTTGCAACCCCTCGAACGCGGAGGCTGGCGTTGCGCTCGTGTGTATCAAATTTCGGTTTCGCTATCGCATATAGCAGGTTTAGGCATCACTTTGCGAAATTAGATGCCCTCGCCCACGTCGGCCAGACTGCCAGAGCGGGAGCGCGATAGCGCTTACCACGATGACCCAAAACCCCACCGGTGTTTTTTTTGCGTCTGCAGATTTGCAGCGGGTTTGTCGAAAAAAAAATTAAAAGGTGGTACCAAGCCTCCTTGTTGCTTGCCGACAAAATTTAATGGTACAAGACTCAGGTAAAATATGAACAAATTAAGTTTGGAATTTAAAAAAAAGGAGCATAACGTCGTTGAATCATTCGTTAATATTAAATAATTGTGTTAAAATGTGTTAAAAAAATTGACCTACGAAATTTAACGAAAATGTTCTGTCTTTCAATTCACTTCTTATTTTGATGAACGATTTTTTTTCACGACGCTTGCAATGAACTAACTTTGCAAGCGATTTTTTTCATCCAGTTTTAAAAACGCAAATCCATACAAACTATGGCAAAAATTGACGGGTTAAATATTCTCAATTTACCATATCGTATACGAAACTCTCCCATATTTTTATTGCAGTCGTTCCTACAAAATTCTCTCCGTGCGATCCTGTAATTACGAGGATAAAATGCAAAACCATCGTTGCGGTGCGAGGAACTTCTCGGCTCTCTCAGCGTCGATTTCGACTGCAAAGAAGTCCAACCCCTGGCGGAAAGCGCGTTTTCCTTGTCCATTTAATTTTTTCTGTATCTCGTTTTTTGCCTTTTTTTTATCAAGAAGAATCTCGCTCCACGAAAGACCCGCGGCGGGGGACTCTTTGCGCGGCGGAAGATTGCGATTTTATTTCCGGCAGACACGGCAGTCGCGTGATTGCGTGCGCGCTCCCCAATCTCGACTCCCCATCCGGGAAACGAAACTCGTCGCACAACACCCCGAATTTCAACGCTCGTAACGTGATTGCGTCTATCTGTGACGTCCGCATGCCCAATCCTTGCCACACAGGGTTGCGTACGTGTGCGCTCTGAGGGAAACAGGGCTTTTCCAACAATGGCCTCCCGACTGTTGTTTCCGCCACACTCACAACACCAAAAAACCATTCATTTGATTGGAGAATTTTTTTCTTGCGTATAAAATCAAATGTTTATTTTTTTCAAAATAATTCAAAATCATAATTGGGATAACGGAGGACGCGTATCTCCGCCCTGGAATCTTCCTCTCGCGACTAACCCCAATGGCGAATATCGGGGATGAACCCTCGGAAGATGGGAAGGAAAAGGGGGTTGCAAAACGCGGTCTCCCGCGTGGGTCGCGTTGTTGCACAGCGTTGAGGTCGCGCCTGGCCACTACAATTACCTCTCGCGAGTTTCCACGAGGAAGTCGTCGTCACCCTTGGGCCATCCAAGCCCCGGCAGCGGGGGGTTGGATGAGCCACTCGAGCCTCGGCGAAAGCCTCTCCTCCATGGCTGACCCGACGCAAAGACGTCGCGCACCGGAACGAGGGAGACGCCTCGTCCTCGGCGCCCTCGAACACCTTGTTAGCAGCATCCTCGTCCGGTAGCTTTCCCTCACCCGCAGCTTCCGCCAGCGGCCTCTCACCTGTATCGCGCCCTCTGCGCTGTGAAAGCCATCGCACAGTAGTCACGTGGAACGGCGCACTGTGCACCTCTTTTCTTCCTCACTCGAGCTCATGTTACTCTGTACGTCTTATTTAATTAGGCGTCTTTCAACGACATTGTTAGTCAACCCTTTCCCACCCCCCGGCCGACCCTCCGCCGGACTCCCGCCAGGCCCCTCGTGTGTGTCGTCTTTCCGCTTCTGCCACAGCTCGAGGAGCTCCTTGTAGCTCATTCTCGTCATCGCGAGGCGAGGAGGCGACTCGCAAAGGAAACGAGCGAAGACACTCTCCTCGAGGTACGTGTTCAAGTTGGCCAGGTCGCTCGGGCGGATGAAGAGGGAGGGTGAATAAAAAAAAAAGCAGATATATGGAAGAATGAGCGAAGGAAGCGCGAGTGGGTGAGGATGCGAGAGTGCGCGAAACTGGCCTCTTTCAGAAGCTTCATTCAGAGAGATATACCGGCTGCGCTTTCCGGCTTCAATCGCTGAAGAGGGCTTCCATCGACTATGGCCTGGTTCATTTCTCGTTTCTCGCGTAACAAAATCCCGCCACCTACTCATCCGGGATACGTGTGGCATCAGCATTATAGACCCATCGATGGTACGGGGAGTCTTCCGGTGAGGAGGAAGTGCCACGCTCTCCCAGGGAAACTCGACGACGAAGGGAACTCCCGAGGCAGTCTCGATATTCAATGGAGCCCTTGAGAAGACGTTGGATCATTCAGGACACTTCGCGCTTTTCAGCCAGCTCGCACAATCTCCGAGTCGTCCGCGAAGCCTCGACCTCACGGCGATGTCCGATGATCGTCTTTCGTCGCCGCTCGGTCGGTAACGAAACGCCGTAGATTCCTTACTTGAGAAAGTGAGGAGTAAATCCAGCTAGAAGCAAATTCGCGGAAGGAAAATCCTTGTGGGAATTCCTCGTAGATTTTCCCCATAGTCGACCGTCGACTCAATTTACTTCACACGCTCGACTGGTTTCTTTACCGACCGCTCCATTTCACTTCTCGAGCATATTCTTCAGATTGTCCGGAGCGGAATCGAGCGGGAGAGGCCCAGAACCACAACCGCACAGTGGACACTGACCAACGATCCGTCCACTTGTTAGCCGTGGTTACAAGTCCCCCGTGGCCGTCGACGCCCCCAACACCGAGTCTGCGTCGAGACGAGCGACCGCTCCATGGGACAATCCCTCCATCCACCCGTCGTCCACCTTGATTACCGAGGGAGCTCCCAGCGGTAGCCGATGCAACCGAACCGACACCGCATCCAAATGCAGCTATTTCGTGCATAATCCTTCTACTCTCCTCAGTTACCAGAGTCTTCGATGACGTCGCGTCTTCTGCCGGTTTCCTGTTGGTTATTGAAAAAGTCTCCGTAAGCAAAAAAAAAATCAAAAATTTCTTGTCACCAGTGCCGGATGCGAGGGTTGACACATGCAGGTGCATATCATTCATTAAGATCTTGTTGATTCGGAAAGGTCCTGCACGACTTGTCTGCTTTCGGTCTCGATCAGTCTCACCCTCGATTGGACCACGTGACGGTGACCGACACTGCCTTGGGCAAATTCACCCCTCCGCCCCTCCGCCCCTTTTCTCTTGCTCTCTCCGAAAGGGTAGCCAGAGGGACCGGACGTAGGGTGGCTCTTGACACGTCACACAGTAACGAAGTAGTGACGTGCATGCTACGGCACTTAATTAATTCTGATTAACCCGTAATCACGTAGTCGTTCCGCGACTACGACGCCACCAGCGCCTCCCCCCTTTCTCCCTTGCTCGAGGCACCTCGTCCAATTCGTGTCGCTATTAATTCCCAGCACACACCCGTGAGGTCTGCCCAACCCCAATACCCATCGTCCCTTATCCATGGCATTATTTTGCCGTGCGAAGCCGCGAAGAACTCGGGACTGTGAGCCACTTCGATCAGGACTTGACGCTATTTGGGGGAAGCTCCGGATTACGATGTCGATCGACTGCAGAATTCGCTGTGTAATACACTTTGCACATCGGGTATAGAAGGGTGGAGTTGAGGGTCGATTGGGTCGGTGAAAATCGAAGGACTCGGGAATTTTCCAGGCGATGGGTAATGATCCAATATTAGTTTGTTTTATTCTTTTATTTATGAGGTTCTACGGGCATAAACAATTTACAAGACGGAATACATCATCATCTAAAATATAAAATGACGCACATCGATAATTATAATTTTGTACATAAATTCTCTTTTATTTTCTAATGAGGAGAATTTTATAATAAGGAGAATTTTATAATAGAAGAGGTAGAGCGAAGAATAATTTAAGGAGTGGTATCGGGTTATAGTTATTGGAGAGGCGAATGGCTATTAAAAAAAATTCCGATTATTTTTGTTTCTTTGTTTTTTTCCAAGATAACACCAGAGCGTGGAGGATAAAGGTCTGGCAACGGGCGAAAATAATCCCAGGGCCGAAGGTCCATAAAGTATTGACAAACTGACGAGACTAAAAACAGCTCTTCCCCGAACTTATTTTTCCCCGAGAACAGAAACGCGCCACCAGGAATAACACACATATATCTCGTGGCTCGGATGTGACCCATTGACCCGTCTTACCCCAAGCCTGCGGTTCGCGCCAGCCGTGTACGCGATAAAAATAAAATGTTCACCTCCCACCTAACGTGAAATAAAAATCAAGCGTCGGAGGTGCGATGGAGGTTAAAAATAAAATAAGGAACGTCGCTGGTGAAAGAAACGAGATAGATAGAGGAGGCAGCGTGATAATTAAGCGGACGCTGTCGCGGCCCGATAAAACTCAATGAAATATGAAAATTGGACGGTGTCGGGCAGCAGTTGCAGCGATGTTCTCGCACTACGGGGGTGGAGTCGGAGCGGCGAAAGCGGTTGTCGAGGCTCGCCAGCGCGGCCGTAGGGGTCGCTTTTCTGCACGCTGCGAGTTCGGCCGCGACATCGCCGAGCCAGGGGTGAGAAGGATGGACCAGAAAAAAAAAGACCTGACGTTCCGTTTCGGTGCTCGTGGAAATTGAGCGGCCGAAGCCCGGCGTTGGTGTTGGTGAATGCGTCCTACTGGGAAAACGAGAGCTCATTCGATCCGGCCCCGAAGCGGTTGTTACCGAAATTAGTTCGGCTCGCACGCCAATATAAATTGGCGGTAAAGCGAACGAGCCAGCGTACACATGCAGCAACGTTTCCTCACACTCGCGGCTTTCCCTCGCGCATTTTTTCCCCGGGACTGCGTGTCGCGTTTTTATATTTTTGTTACGATGGTTGAAGGGATGAAAAAAAAAAAAAAAAAAAATGCAAAAAAACAACATAGGCGAAGTTACAACTTGCGCCCTCGAGTGCGAAAGCCCAGCGGCGTTTTCACACTTGACATTTTTCTTCCCCACACAACGGCGCGCCACTGTTTTTGACATCGGCTCTGGTGGACATTTTTAACGAGAAGAAAAAAAATTGCCCGAGAGACAAGACCGACTGAGAGTGAAAGGGTTGATACGAACGTCGGAAAATTCAGGTTCTGTTCTTTCTCGGAATTTTTTTTTTTTTTTTTTTTTCGCGCGTCGCGGAGGAAATAACGGATGATTGGTAGACTCGGTAGGTGGAAGCTACCTCGTTCTGACGAAAGCGGGCGGATATGAGGATACCGGCGAGATATATGAAGCCTCTCTGCGGGAGGACACGGAAAGAAAGAGGGTACAAAAAAATCCTAAGCGCTACAACGAAAGATATGGCGAATGAGTCGGGCGAGGGAAAAGCGAAAGCTGCGCACGACAATGGGTCCAGCGGAGATCGAGATAACTATTGTACCGCGTCGGGTTCTTCGTTTCTCCGCTGCTCGTTATTGTCCATCGTGGCTGTCATCGTCGTGGCGGAAAATGTTCCACGCACTTCCGCATTGGTTTCACCGTACCAACCTATTGCGTACACGGACGACATTGAAGACCGATGGAAGCGGCAAAACGGACCATTTTTCGTCAACTTTCAGCGAAAAGCACGAACAAAAAGTCTCGTTTCGTGAAGATTACGGGCCGATCCGTTTTGCCCCACTCTGTGTTCCCGTCCGTCGACTTCCTCGACAAAGTCCGCTCGATACGATGCTGACCATTCTTTTGTCTTCGCCGTTCTTGTGCTCGTTCCTTTCGGGAAAAACGTCACTTCCTTCGGTTTCGATTTTTCATTAACGGTTTCTCGATTTTTTCGATTTTTCTCACCGTCTTTCGTTCAGTGAGAAATGTTGGTATCGAGGACTCTGGTCCATTCTGCCTCAAACCTTTCCCACCCCCCCCCCCCCCCCACTCCTCCCGCCGCGTACACGCGGCCGACCGATTTATCCCGGCATCGACGAAATTCCACGGTGCAAGCTCTCGTTATTAATACTCTCAAAGCGATCCGCCGATCCGCATAGCGATTATATACGATATCTCTTGCGCGATACTCCGAAGCCTCTCTCCATCTACCGCCGGCGCTGCGGCGAAAGCTTTTACCATATTTCGACGCTATAGAAAATCCGTTCGCTGTTGCATAACCCGAACGAGCTTTTCTCTTCGAATAATAATAATAATAATGATAATAATCAAAAGAGTATCAGGATGAAAATAAAAGGACGGGAAAGTACGTCGGGTTGAGGGGAAAGGTGGGAGAGGGGAGGGGGCTTAGAGCGATAAACGGTGACTGTAACCAAGTGGTATTTTTCCGACTTCTCTTTTCATCCCGTTCTCTCGGTGTGGGCATTTTGTTCATATATATATATATATATATATATATATATATATATATGTATATATTATGAATTTTTTTATACCCCCCCGGTCGAGGCTGCCAAACCGAAAAGCGTAAACTCAGTCGGTGGAAAAATATTAATTACGAAATTCCGAAAGAGAACTCTTTTGTTCTGGGAATGCAGGCGGTATGAGAGCCAAATGCCCCGGTGCGAAAAGGCTTCGACATTTTTCCGAATATAAAATAAAAAATGTATCTGTGATTTTTTTTTTTTTACGCGGAGTTTTGCGCTGTTATCCGCTGCGATACGGCAACGATATGAAAATAAATCGTTGATTCACGTGGAGCGTTTGAAATTCCGGTAACACCGACGGAAGCCGAAATCGGAATCTACTTTCGATACTTGCAAATTCAGCTCGCGAAACGCATTTTTTCATAGCTACATTTGACGTGGACAATTATTTCCGTCGGCGGATTTTCGGTGCACAACCACGGATCTACTAGAATCCATCGTAGACCATATATTTTTTTTTTCGTATAACGCAGTTCAATCTTGCTCCGATCCTGTATCGTTCGTCCGCATTATCGATAATCGGGGGTCTTGTTTACATTTATAAAAATACTTCCGTCGTCGAGTTAATTAGCCCGTCGCGTACGCGGAGCGTTTGACGCACCCTTTTTGACGGCGAAGCGCGTTGATCCGAGCCAACCCTCTCCACCTGGCGGCTCTCTCGATGCCTCCGCGTTAAAATGATAAATATTAATCGACGCCCCCGACGCAGCGATTAATACGCACCGGTGTTGACGCTGACGCCGGCCGCGCGTTGCGGATTATTATTGACCGTATTCGCGGACAAAGCCGCGGGGCGAACGGGGGAGGATTGTATTAATCTCTCCCCGATATACGGACGCACGGAACGGATTTTGGGAACTTAACGATAACACAGTCACGTATCTTGATTTGCGTATGCAATCCGGTAGGCGCCGCTCCGGAGATCTGTTTCTGTTTTGATACGATAATTGAGTCGATGGTTTAACGGTCGCGAAGCCGATCGCAATGAATTAATTATTCCGAGCAAAACGCATCGCGACCCTCCTCGTCCAATTTCGCCGTTGCTCAAAATCGCTTCGCCCACGCTCATGACTATGATATTCTACCGATTCTTCAAATCGAATATAATTTTTAACCTTTATATACATATATATATATATATATATATACTTTATGTTTTCCACATGCAACGCGCTCTGAGAGGATTTCATTTTTATCTCCAACAATCGCGAGCGCTATAAAGCTCCCACTCGCATCGGCCGAAAGGGATTTCGTGTGTGTTTTTATTTTCGTTTTTTTTTTTTTGTTATACCAACGCTGATACCCACGCCGGAATTTCGATTCAATGGTTCCATGCAATTTCCGTGGCGGCCTCCGGGGCGGTCAGCGAGTCACGAGTGGGGCATCGGGGACCGAAAATGCGTGCTACCTCGAGTGCGGATCGGGCACTCGAACCTTCCAGCGCAGGGAGAGTCGGCGCGGAGTTTCATTGTCATATTTACAGAAGTAATGATTGAGCTTTTGATTCCAGGTTCGGCGCTTGTTCCTGCCTCGCCCCCTTCCCTATCCGCCCAGGACGAATGGGTTAACGATAAAAAAAAAGACCTAAAATAAAAAATAATGAACGGAAAAGTGCGACGCGGGCTCGAGGAGGATAAAAAAAAATGGTTCCGAGCGAAAAAAAGGCCGATACGAGTGTAAACTGACGTAAAATAACTACGGACCATGGTAGCGTGAAAAAGGTGTTTTTTTCATTTGCACTCGACGCCCGCGCCTCTCGATCAAAAGCTCCCCTCCTTTCCCCCCCTTCTCATCTCTATATCTCTTTCGATCGCATCGTACAACTACTATCTGCATGCGCGAATGCGTTTTTTGTCCATTTAATTCCTTTCTCATGGTCGCCTGTACGCGGGTGTGCGTGTGTCGCTTCGTGGGAATTGAATCCCGTCGATCCGGCATCCGGGTCTCCCAGAGCGAGAGTGTACGTCTATCCGCGCATTCTGAATGCGGATCGCGTCCGCGATTAACGACGCCCGTCGCGGATTGAAAGGAATTTCCGACGAGAATACGCTCGACGATTTCCACTAGTTTAAGCAATTATTTTTTATTTTGTTCGTTTTTTTGTTTGTTTTCGAAACACGTTTAGAGGGGAACAATAATCAGTCGGTGGAACGATCAGTCGATCGGCTCAATAATTAATCGTCTGGTAGATTAATTAATTTGACGGGCCGGTAATTAGTGCCCCAGCCTAATAATTAATCCATCCTCCAAATAATTGATTCGTCCTCCCGATAATTAATTTATTCTCCCAAGAATGAATCTATCGTTGCGACACCTTTGGTGCGAAATAATTCCCTCGACCGAAAAAGCACTCCCTCGATTCAAACGAATTGGCTTAACTTTTTTCAATTATTTTTCTTCGCCTGCGTCGAGGAATCGGGAAAGTGTACGATTCACGAAGTGCAGAGAAACTTCCGCTGTTCGGGCTGCGTCGCGGTCCGTTATCAGAAGCCCTATGGGCTTTCGAACTCCCTCAAGGGTTCGAACTACGAGAAGGGGTTAGAGATCGACACGTCCGTTTTACTGCCCGTGGGGTCGCGGCTCGGCCAGACATGGGGAATTAGATTGTACGCCCGAGAATATAACATATATACATGTCCATGTGTGGGTTATGCGCATGTACGTGAGCTCGCGTTCGCCAGTAGTAGCCTCGTAACACTGCCGCTAATTAAACGATTAATCATCCAACGAACGACACGGGGACTAACAGGTATACTCGCT
The DNA here is from genome assembly GCA_963978505.1 of Listrodromus nycthemerus. Taxonomy (NCBI): domain Eukaryota; kingdom Metazoa; phylum Arthropoda; class Insecta; order Hymenoptera; family Ichneumonidae; genus Listrodromus; species Listrodromus nycthemerus. The sequence goes on from OZ021687.1 coordinate 3,992,048, forward strand.
GGGCGTATGTGGAACGCACGATGAATCCGCTGTAGGCCTCCCAGCGGCAATGCACGTTTTGAAGGGGTTAGTCTCTATCGCTCAGCCCAACGAACTCGCTTCACGTAATACCCAAACAACGACCTCAATTTCCGGAAAAAAAAAGTGTATTCGACGGGTCACCAATCACCTGGATTTTTTTCACAACCGACAGTTCTATTTACATTTTTCGTAACGCTTGAGCGTGATTCATAAATCATTGTGAAAAGCGCTTGACCAGCCGTGAGAATTAATTTCAAGTCATGTTAATTTTTTTTTTTTTTTTTTTTTGTGCGAGTTTACGGAAATGGGATTTTAACGTGTCCAGGATGTTCAGCGTTGATCGGACAAGGCTAGAATTTTTTCTATCGTACAACCAGACTATTTAACCGAAGAGAGATAAATCGTTGCGAAAAAAAGGATAGTGGAACCGTAGTGGAAAAATGTTTATCAAGAGTGAAGACCCTTTTGTGCCGCGCGCAACCCTCGGAACAAATCGAAGCATCAGAAAAATAAAAAAGTAGGAAAGGGGTTTGCTCGATCGGTTCTCAATGTTTCGAGAGGGCCGAGACTATTATTCAGGTACAGAGATGACATTTCGTAATCGAATCGGGCCGTTCTATCGCTGCCGGTGAGCAGGGTAGGTTTTGGGGTTGAAGGGTGAGAGAGCGAATCGAAATCCCCACAATCCGGCTGTCCGTACGGACTGCATACAGCGCATGCATATAGTACGGTGGAACTGAATCGTTCCGGTTGGCCAGCTCGTTGGCTCGACTCCACACACACACACACACACACTGACTTTCTCTCGCTCTCTTTCTCACCCTCCACCTCTTTTCACTTCGTCTCACTCAATTTTCGTGTGTGCCTCGCTTTCACGGTCCACGCGCCACGCTTTCGATTGTTCGAAGTATCGATGGGACGGCATCGTTGTACCCGTCTATTATTCGTTGCGGCCAATGGTCACCGTCCACTCATCTCTACCCGCGGCGTTGCTCTCGCCCGCTCCCAGCCCGTACTCCTGCTCTACCACTGTGCCTGCCTCTATGATTTGTTACTCTGTTTTCGACGTGTGCAGCGCCATCGGAAAGGCTCGCGCCATTCCTGCAGGCTCCAATTTCTCCGATTTCCCTGTACCTCTGTTTGTACACTCGAGGCACCGAGCAAGATTCCTGACCGCGAGTCATAGAACGGTCAGGAATAGACGGCGAAAGCTGAGACGAACGCGACGAAATAAGAAGAGGGAACGATACCTGTGTTTCTCGATACATTCATTTCCGGTACTGGTTGCATTCCAGACAAGAGTTCCGGTTCGTAGCAGATTACTTCGGGTCGAAAAGTGAGATCTGTGACGGAAGTTACGTCACAGGGAATTTTTTTTTAAATATTCTGCGTCACATTAATTTGGCTTCAAAGTGGAATTTTCAAACCGTGAGTGAGAATTCAAAAAAAAATTCTCTAGCACCTGGTAACACCACCCAGTGATTATAATGTCGGAAGACCGACAGCTTCGCTTTTGCTGGCCGAAGAATAACCAGCATCGTGTTTTCTCGTACCCACCTATTACCGCGCCAGTCACCGCTCTGTACGCAACTCCCGTGAATATAAATAATACGAAAGACGTAGAAGAACTTTTTCTCGAATCGCCCTTAGCGCTACAAAAAATCCCGACGATACAGCTCCAATCTCCGTTAACAAACGCCCGCACACATGGACGCGTTTTTTTTTACCCCGCAATCCTCCGATTCTTCCATTATCCTGTTGTTTCTTCGTGCCTGTGGTCGCAATTTATTATCTTTTTTTTTTTATTTCCTTCAACCCTCCGGTAGATCCGCCCTTAAACCTCCATACCTCCCAACCCGTAATACGAGCGTCTCACCTTCCCTCCGCGTTCACCCTCGATACTCGCCAGGCGAGGAGAGAGCAGCGCGCGCGTTTGCGAAACCTCCACCACGTCGAGGCGAACGACCGTCCGCCATATTCTTCCGACCGAAGGGGATGAGAGAGAAGGCTCCCCCGACGCTACAGGTGTCGAACGTGAGAGATACAGGTGTGCGTCGACGTGTACGTGAGAGGCGTTCCGGGACGCTCGCGTTTCTAAAGTCGAACCTCCGAACTCCGCGGCGCAAACCTTCTGGATTCTCCGCGCTCCGCTAAACAACACTCGTTACAGCTGAGAAATCGACGATCACTATTATTGGCCGTTGACAATAGAGGCCACTTGTCGTCGAGAAACTTTCCGAATTACTTAACCCCCTTTTCATTTCATTAACACCAGGCGTGGTTCAAAAAAATGGTCTTCTTTGATGAGCCGGAGAATCATCGAAGAATCGACGACCCGAGTAACCTAACGAAGAAAACGACATAAATTCCAGATGGGAAAGGGGAAATCGGAAGAAAATGGTTCAGTGGGGAAAAACGGGACAGTGAGGATAAAACCATATTTTTCCAGCATTTTTTGGATACCCCGTTTTATCCCAACAATACATCCAGATTTTCTACACCCTCTCGCGCCACTTAACATTGCCTTCCCGATATATCCATAGTAAAAAAAAAAAAATTGTACGCTTCAATCTTTTTATTCACAAGCGTCCAATTTTTTTTTTTTTCGCGTCCTAATTGAGATCATCTCTAAAAAATAAAAACGATCATGCGTCCTGAATAGAACGAGGAATCCTACAAGTCGCCGTAACGCCAATTTTAGTATTCCGCGGAGTATCTTCGGGGAACCGAGGACATAATGAATCTCGAAAGGGCGAGATCGCCTAAGATTGCCACGTAGAAGATCTTGGTCAGCAATTCCCAAAAAAAAAAAAAAAAATAGAAGCTTCCCTTGAGGAAGATAGCTCACGTGCGCGGCACAGAAGCCATTTATCAGTGTTGAGCGTTGAGAAGTATCCAGCATGGTATCTTTCACAGTAAAATCCTGTCATGATTTAGGCTGCTCGGTGGAGCATCCGGCGAAGACCAGGATAGCCCGTTAAGACGAACGAGCGAGGATCCACCGAGAGGTGGTAAATGGCCAGAGGCTATCTATTCTTTCTCGTTAGCTTTTAGCTTGGCAGTTTGATGCTTTCCGCTTCGTGAAAACGTCGAGGGGAACGAGTGGAGTCCGGTGAGGACGGCGCAATGGTGATCGAGGGTGAGCAAACAACTCCGCGGAGAGAATGCGCGCTCCGGTTGGGAAAAAAAGTCCGGTTGGGTAAATAAAAGTCTCCGGCTAAGATTGTTACCGAATCGTGGCCGAAAAATAGCTGAAATCCTGAACGGTCTCTCCCACTCTCCTCACGGATGCACTCAGAAAATTAGCTGGATATTTTTACCGTTACCCGGGTAGCGCCGAGTTTGGGGTCATCGTCTTGCATCGCATCGCGTGTGTTCTTTTCCTCGCCAGTGTGGGAAAGTCCTCTCATCCGACCCATGAAAAACCCAGGTGGCGAACACTGCCGGCTCGAAAGTATTATGAACTTCGGGCTGTGTGAACAAGACCCGTTAGCGAGGAGGGTGAGGCTAGAGGGTAGTTCTCTCCCCGGACGGGAAAGTGAAAGACCCGTTGAAGAACAAGAAGTACCAGATGAGATAAAAAAAAAAGAAGCACCGTCACGCCGCCGCCATTGCGACGAGTACGAGGAAGAAGAAGGAAAAATAGGGACGAGACGAGTAGCGGCGGCGAGCAACTTTTCTATCAGCCGCGTGTACTCCGAGCAGGGTGGCACAATACAATTAAAGAGATTGCGATGGGGTGGTCGGGAGTAGGATCGCTGGATGCGGGAGAGTAAAGTTTGTCAGAACCCGAGAACGCGCATACGCGGCCGGTCCGCGCGAACAGCGCGAAGTGGCTCCGAGATGCGACGGTAAAAAAGTTGAGCTTCTCCCGGTCTCGGATGTTCTCGTTCCGGTTGCGATTCGCGGTGGGAAAAAGAAGAAGGCGATGCGAGGGAGCGACGCTGAGACGGGGACGACGACAACTGTACAACTGTTTGTCTTTCGCCAGATCATTGAATAAGTCGGACGACTTCGTCGCCCACCAGTCACGAGACTTCCGCGCTGTCGATAATCTTTTAACAAAACAACGGGCAGGAAACTGTCCTGAACAGTTGTTTGTCCACTCGGCACTCGTAGCAAGAAGTCGGTTGTTTGGCTCGCACGTCCTCCCAATTGAAAAAAGCGCGGTACCATATAGAGTATAATTCATAGGAGAACGTACAGAATTCCGGCCCGGGACTCGCGAGAGTTGATGCCAGTTACATAACGCCTGTGAATTATCGTTCGTGGTCTGAGCGGACCGACGATAATTTCTGAACGGCAGAGTCCGGATAATATCACGGGAAGGCCTTCTGCGTCAGGCTGGAAGTCCTGGACACTCTCCCGTCTCCGCGCCCTTCCCAGAGCCTGGAGCCGGATGCTGAAGAGCGGTCCTCCGTGAAAGTGCCTCGGAGGAAGCGAGACGGAGGCGAGAGAAATGTTGCTCCAGGCCGGGAAGGAAGAGGACGGGCGAAGATGGTAGCACGCCGAGGTGAGCTCCGGGGGAAGATGGAAGGAAGAACGAATAACTCGAATTTATGGGGTGCAGAGCCGCGCCAAATTCCCGACCATGCCCAGCATCCCCCGGAGCCCACTTACCCAGTTATTCTCGAAGCCACTCGCCTCCTCCCGCTTCCACCATCGCTCAGCTCGTGAAGTATCCTGACCGCTTTCCGACGAGAGATGGGTGAATGCGGCACGGGGTGAATCGGGACTGCGAGAAGGACTCAGGAGATCGTTTCAGAGGGGTAAACAGGTGTGAAGCGCGAATCGTATTTACCCAGTTTACAGAGTCTATCCTTAAGAAATGTTGTCCTCAACTCCGACCCAAAAATCGTCGTTCAGTTTTTTCCAACGTTGGACTTTGGGAAATATCGTGAATCTCAACGCGCCTCGTTCGCTGCTCCCTGCATAAAGGACGATCTCGAAGCTTCGCGTTGGCTTCCATTATCCTGCGAAAAAAAAGTCATGGAAGGACCCGAGTTAGCGTCGGCTGAAAGGGTTTTTCTTTCTTTGCCGGTAAAGTTGCTGGCGAACGTGAGAATGGAATTTTGAGTATCGACAACACGAAAGGGTGAGCTGTAAAGCCGAGGAAGCTCGAGGAATTCCTGCAAGCTTGAAAAGGCGGTTCGTCCTCCCGGTCGCGGATCAAATATCCCGTCGCGGCATCGAACCATCCGAGAGGGAAGTTTCCCCTTTCACGTTCTCTCTCACCGGTTCAGGAATGTTTTTCAGAACCAACCACTGCTTGGGTGAGACCAATGAAACCCATAAAAAGAGGATTATAGATTGATGCGTAGCGGAAGAAAATACTTGGATACCCCGCCCAAGAACCATTCTTCGCCAGGAATTTCATGGTCGGAGTCAGCGGGCGCGTGTCAAATAATCCTATTCGACCTGTGTTTCGCCGATGCTTTGAAATCTTTGTTTCCTCTGGAAGCAACGTACACGGCTCGTCAACACTGTCACCTAAAACGACTCTCATGATCCTCAATGGAAATTCGACTGAGAAGACCATGGCTCGATCATCCCGCCGATAAAACGTACGCGCGCAAATTTGATATAATTTTTTCCTGATAGTTCTGCCTGCACGTTCCATCGTCGAGGCTTACACTGGCTCTTTATCTCGGAACCGGAGAGCCGGAGACACGATGGTACACGGGTGCGAGTACAAAACTAATGGAATTAAGAAGCCTCTGGAAAGACCCGGGGCGACTGCAACCTCCTAACTGTCACCTGTCCCGTTGGTTGCACCCTCGGGCCGTCGTCGTCGTCGTCATCGTTGTTCATAGGGGCGAAATGTTGTCCGAGCCTCGTATCCGAACGGGGGTTCACCCTTTCTTTCGGAACGACGAGAGAAGCTTGTTGGGTCCGTGTAGCTCGGTGGTTGTGTATGTACACGAAGAGCACAGAAGGGGGCAAACGAGAGTAACGGAATCCTGACGGTGTCGGGAGGGGAAGAACAGCCCTGCTTGATTCTGGTAGCCGTCAACCGCCGTTGGCTTTGCCCTAATAAGATCCGACTGGTAGCCTGCGCTGCATGCTCGCCACCTATTTCGCAGTACTACCTTCCGCACCGTCGACTCTGCGATATACGTACAGGCTGCTTACGTATGAAGCCTGGTACGATACGTAACAACCAACGCCCCCACGGTAAGACGATATCCAAAGGATTGAATTGACATCTTCGTGTGCGTGGGACTGAGGGATCTTCGCTTTCGAGCCTTTCGCTGTTACGGTAAATCCCCGCTGACGTCAGTGAAAGACAGTAATCAGGCACCTCCTATCTAACCCCGAAGTCACCCACGTCTCACTCCCGGGTGCGGTTCTGATGCGATGATCGCGAGTGTACAGAACGGACCGGTCTGCGACGGGACTTGCGGTAAACCGCAAGTTATCGATGTCTGCTTTTTCTGGATATCTGACTCAATCTCGTGCAGCCTTCGAGCATTTCGCTGCTGCGTAAATTCTCTGCTGACGTCAGACGAAGACGGTAATCAGGCGTTGGCTGTCTGTCCGTAAAGTCAATCACGTCGGATTCTCTGGTGCGGTTCGAGAACGATGATCGCGTAAAGACCAACCTGGTCCATCATCGAAACTCATTGATGCCTGGTTTTTATAGTCTCGTTCGATACCATTAAGTCTCGCAAGTTGATGTTAGACATCGTGCAAGACGATTGAGAAATTCTGTCTGCAGGTGCGTCCATGAAGGCTTAGTTAGCGGATCTTGACTACAGATTTTCCATTTCTGCACGGTACATCCACAATCCTATCTGAAACCCGGGACTTTCATTAGCTGCGCGCGCGATATCATCCACCATGAGGTCTAGTCCCAGACCGGATTTCGTTCAACGCGGGCTTCTCCTAGGCTTCACCCGAGAATTACGGAAAACCTACCCTACGCCATTCGACACGAAAGGATTTGCTTGCTCGTTAATTGAAATTCCGCAACACGAACCATCAGTCGGGAGACCCCGAGAGATATTTCGCTGACGAAGCTCCGACCTCCTGGCCGTTGAGCTTGCAACCTCTGTCACGCTTAAGGGGGTGGATGAAGACCCGGCCGGCATCACCCCTGTCTTCCTTTTGCTGGAAGCGCGAAACTGATAACCTTTCCGACGCATTCCCGACGAGCTCCCCGTCGTTTTTTTTTTCCCCGACGGAAAAAGAGCTTTCTTTCCCGGTAACATCGGGTCTTACCCAAGTCGCGAAAGTTGCCTCCTTTCCGGGGGGGTGGAGGGGCGAGAACCAACGACAACAACCGTGGGTGACTCGAAGTCCGATCGCGTGACAGCCGGATCGATGCCTCGACCTCGCGACCACCGAGTTAAGGGTGTCGGGGGAGACCGGGCTGTTCTCTCGACGTGACGAAGTTACAACCCCTCCGTTCGCATGAATTTTTTCTCGCGCCCTTTATGGCTCGTTAAACGTCACGGCCGTCGCGTACGCTCGGTGTCCTGCCTGTGTGCGTGTCCACGTTCGTGTGTACCGCGTGCGAGAACGACGCACGAACGCGACTCATCAGCCCCGCGGGTAACTATTCTGTATCCTGGCCGGTGGGTGTCGCGCCGGCACCGCGCGCAACGGTCTCGTAACTGCGACAGCAGGAAGCAACGATGTAGGTACGCGATGCAACGAAACATCACGCATCCGAGCGTGCAGTTTGACCACCCTCCGTGGAACAGGCCGGGCAACATTGTGGCGCGGACGAGGGCTTTAAAATTCGCGGTGTAAACACCCGAAGCTCGTTAACTCGAACGTTAAATAAAAGTCGCCCCCGAGCTGCCGGGGGATATTGAAAGCATGCGATGAACGAAGGTACCATCGTACCATGAGTAAAAATTCCGCGCTGTCGATTCGGTCAGAATCGGGGGCGAGTAAAAGTTGGAGCTTTAAAGCCTTAATTGGGGGTTATTTTTTTTTATTTAAATTTTGCAATGAATTCTTTCGCGAAGGCGGAAGGATTTGTTTCGTTGATTCCCGGATCTCTTTCCGTCCGGTTTACCATCATACGATCGTGGGAAGCATATCGTAACTAGCTGGAAAACGAGATGGAAAACTCGGATCGGGGGAGTCGCGAAGCAGCGGCGAACCCACCTGACAAACTCCCATTACCTTTACATCGATAGTTAAGCCGCTCCCAGCCAATCGGAAAACGATATCCGATAACGTAAATCTTCGACCGATACCTGTACACCGACTGGCAGGCACTCTCTTTCTACCTCCTCCTCCTCGTCCACCTCGTCCTGCTCCTCTTCCTCCCTTGCGTCACCGCCGCTGTATCGAATTTACTGCTGCTGCCCTGCGTGTTCATACATCGAACGTACCGCTCGAGTACTTGCAATGATAAAATGGAATAAAACTTATACCGAAAATTTATGAATTACAATAAGTCGCGGTTTGATAAATTTTCCGAGCTCGCACCCATCGGACCATCCTGCCGGATTCCGAGCTTCTGGCTTTTGGAACTTGTAACGTTTTCTTTTTTTTTTGCATTCACACGATCATTTACAGAAAATTATTAATGAAATATTAAAAATATTTTTTTGATTATAGATGGTTTGAAAAAAGAATTTTTTATTGCTTCATAAAGGAAACTTGATTTTCATAAATGTGAAAAAATTGTGCGAAATGATTTTCACGTGGCTTCCTAGTTTTACATGTTGTGTCAACATTGTATAAAAAAAAAAAAAAAAAAAAATTCATAAAATCGCAAATTCACGAATTGCTTCTTCGCGTAAAAAAAAATGTTATACTGGCGACACGACGTGAAAGCCGCGACGAGACAGGGAATTTGCGGCGCAATTCTCCGTTTTCCGTTTATGGATGTTTCGATATCGTGTTTGCTATACCTTCGAGGTACCTGGCACGGGGGGTCCTCGCGTCACGAATCTATTACCTGCACAGGCAAAAGTGGGGTCGAGAGACGGGGAAATAAAGAGGCTTCTGGGTGTATTAAGGGGGTGGCGAGTGGATAAGGAGCGATGGAACGACGACGTAGTCTCGCGTTCCACAAATGTGCCGCCGATCGTACTCGGTAAATAAACCGTATGGAAGGGACGGCTTCGACACTCGCCTTCTCCACGGTACCAGCAGCGAACCCGTTACGTTACTCTGTGCTCCACCTAAGATATATACATTATTTCTCAGCAACCTCTATCTCCATCCTGCCCTCATCCTATTTACGAAGCCTCGGTCGATACATTCGCCTTCCTACGGGTACTTTACTATGAAATTTTCACGCAAACGCATCAGGACGATATCTCTCTTCGACTTCACGATAGATCGACGAGGGCTGCTGGCGCTCCTCCTGGCCGATGCAGCTGGAGTTCCTTCCCGATACGTCGATGTAACACGCGAATACGTATAGAAGGAAAATAGCTCGGGAAGGAAGTAGGGAAACAGATAAAACGTGACTGGTTGCTCGAAACTCAGAGTCGGAAGGTCGAGGTAGCTTTCAACCAATTTATCCAAAGGAGCCTCTCCGTCCCAGTTCGCAAAGTTATTTATCGTGGGTAAACATTGAATTAACTCTGCCATGGATGCATAATTTTTTTTTTTTTTTTAAATCTTCGCACGAAATTATTTTCTGAGTATCGTATGAAATTGGAATTTTCTTTCTATGTTTGTAATTTTTATTTAAATATTATTTTAATATTGTAGGGGTTGGAAAGGTCAGGGGTGGAATGAATCGACGGATAATCGCAGACCGCCGTCAGCAGGAGCGACAGCAACCTATGGAGTTATTGTAGAACTTGGATTTATCAAACCCCGAAATAGAGGAGTGGAAGAGCGGATTACCTCGACTCGCCCTCTCCACCGACCCTCGTCCGGGTACTTTCCGTTTCACCCTCTCTCGGCGAACGTCGGGCTTTCCTGCCCTCGAGCTATACTTCATAACCCAACGACGATATTAAATCGCGATACGTTGGCAGTCTTCCCTGCTGTCACCGAGGCCGACGATTCCTCCCGGAGCTTGCATTTTGCCAGATGTTTAATATAGCAAAGTTACACGTGCCGTTTTGTAGCTTCCGATTTTTTGGCGATCTTCGTCCTCTGCGACACGCTCGCGAAATCGTGATACCGAAATCATCGCACTCTGAATATTCAACTGCTCTGTCGTGGAGTTTGTCCAGGAACGTTTCAAAAAATTTCAAACAAAGTTCCAACTCGACACGACAAAAAGCCATATGCTTACAAATCGGTACGATAAAGCTGGACACATTGCCGAATCGAGAAGACACAATCCGACAGAGGTTTAAAGTGCCAGAGACTCGGTTCTCATAAACAGCAAACGGAAATCATTGCTTCCGGTTCGAGAATGTCCACTTTTAACGAGAATTGACGGCGAACGAAAAAGCGTAACTTCCACTGTAAAAATCTCAGTGTTCGACCGGAAGTGAACTCGATTCCGGTTTTAAAATCTTACTCTTCGACCGTGATCTCAAATCGTAAAACGGGTTACGTCCGACTTCAAAGTCTCCATATTTGTTGTCCCATATGACGTAATTTCCCTGAAGAACGTTCATACCAAGTTACGTTATTCTACGTGACGTCACTTCAGTGGAAAGCTTTTTTATTCGACTCTTTTTCTAAATTTTTCAAGACACCGGAGAAACCCTCGACTTAAATATTTTTTTATCGAACCGAGCAAAAGTGCACATTTTCGTTCTCCACTCGAGCTGGTCTCTCCGTCTCTCGCCTCCTCGCGGTCCTGCGAGGGTTGTAACGCAACTGGAATCGAACTTGCAATAAGGTTGTATTACACCTATGCGATTCGCTACACTTTTCTATCGCTCCCTCGGGACGACCCTCCGGAGATTCCGCAGCGAGATGGATCCGGGCACCGGGTGCATTTTTTTTTTCTGAGAGCCCGGTCGGATAAAGTACGTACATACATACAGCGAGCGATGCCGAAGGAAGGACTACGTCAGAAGCAAATGAAAAGACAACGGCGACGCCGGCAGAAACGCTTGTACGTACAACAGTCCGAATAAAGTTCGGAACACTCGGGACCCTTGGCGTGATATTTATTTTATTCCTCGTTGCCTTTGATATCCGTTCATCCTGCCTCGGGCTTCGACGAACACACACGCGAACACACTGACGCGAAATGGTCCGCAACGTGTGCGCGTGAGTGGGCAATAAAGGACTTTAGTAGCTACAGCAGTCACCGATGTGTAAGCGAGGGAGGAAGATCGTAGGAGAGACGGAAAATCGGGGAATCGAGTAAAACATGAAGCTACGTCGTGGATATGTTCGTACGGTTAACGGAGTATAATAAAATCCTAGCAATGAGCGGTGGATGGAGGGAACTGGCTAAAATTTATATCGACACGTCTCCGATGTCTCGGCAGCTAATCTCGAATCCTCACTCGGGATTCACTCGCTCATTCGCGGTAACTCGAGGGGAATTACAATGGAATACCGATTGTTACAAAGCGGATCGGTCGTCATAAGGTTGATTTTTTGTAAGGCAGATCGTGCGAAGATTTTAGGCAGACGACGGTTCATGATTTTCTTTCATCGGGATAAAAAATTGGTGGAAAAAATTGAAGCGATAAATTGCTGCGACTGATTTTTAACGTTAAAAATTTAATTCATTTACAAAAAATTTTTGGTGCTTCATTTTGCGTTTTAGGACTCGCTTTGTATTATTTTATTTTATATTTTTAGACAAAAAGAAATTCTTACGAATCTGAAAATTTTTTCAGACAGTACCTCGAAATTTTGATTTTTTGGACAGGATTACAATCGGTCAAATCGTTTCCGCCTGCGTATGATTTTGTACACGGTGCTACGACGCCCCGTCCGATAAAAATGTCCACGCGAACGATAAAAAAAACACCAGAAAAAAAACAATGAAAAAATAATAATGGAATGATGAGAACGTGCGCCTCGTGCAATTCGGCTCGAGCGTTATCTCGGACAGGAAAAAAAAAACGAGGTACGGAGAAGGAGCTTGCGAGTTGCTTTCGCCTGCCAGAAGGCCATTTCATCGCGGGAACCAGCCGTGCCGGTCTGAGCCCTTGTTCACCCCCTGCGCTCTGTAAAACCACCCTGCAGTCCGCTCCACCGCTCGTGACTCGGAACTCGAACCCAGTAAGCTCTCTCTCTCTTCAACCCTCACGCGTTTTGCCCGCCCTTCCCCCGTGACTCGTGGGATAGAAACGAGAGCGGGCGCATCAAACAAAAAGCTCAGACTTTGATTTAACTGCTCGAGATGTACGGTAAGAGTTGTTCTGAGAAAATGTGGGAGGGAAACGGAGGGAGAGAAAAAATAGGGGAGGGGGTTGAACGAGAAATGGCACCGAATATATAATACGAAGAATAATGAAAGGGCATACTCTCGGCGGATAGCAAAGCAGGAGACATCCAGAAAGCTCAAGGAATATGGTTTCCTCTCCGCCATATCTCACGCTCTGACGCCTCTTCTGTTTTCATTAAAAGCTCGCGGCTCGTCACTGGTCTACCGCCAGCCTGTGTTGGGTATTTTTTTATTCGGATCTTTGTACACCGGGAAAGCCGCATCGGGGATTTACAGCTGCGAAAATTGCCCCCTCGACGAACGGAAAGACAAATAAATTTTGGGGTTGAAACAATTCAGGAGGAATGTTTCGTTCACGAGCAATGTCGGATCGAAAAGTGACCGACATTGATGCTCATAAAAATCCCATCTCTGGAAATGAACCGATTTTACTCTCTCTCATCTCATTGTCAACCCCAGCAACCTCGTCGAAGCAGTCGATCCTTTATTAATCGCCCGCTTTACGACTTCGGAGCTCGGATTTTCGCCACGTCGGAAGATTCATCGGGATGTAACTGGAGGGAAAATGGGAGGGAGGTTTTCTCGCTCACAGTACCGTTAACGATATTCAAACAAGACTTCCTGTGGGAGGACTTGCAAACAGTGCACGAGCTGCAGCTTCTCCCTCGCAACACGCCTGTCTTTCCCTCCGAGCTTTCGGGAAATTTACGCTAGCAGTCGCAAATAGCTCTCGATTCTCGGGGGGAATCCCCTGCGACGTAGTTCCGCGGGTGCGATGCACTCCGAGAATTTAACGTCGTTCCAACGTCACTTACTGTCGCTGCCGGGCCACGCTTCGAGAACGGGAGAAACGGCGAGACGGCGGCTGCGACAATGCTTTCTCTTGTTATGCCCTCGTGCCGTTTCACGTACAGTGGATACCGGGGCAAAACGGACACCTCGGCCAAAAATAAATAATAGAACAATGCGGAAACCATCGTTACTTTTTTCTAAAAAAAAAATTCTTGTCAATTATCTGACGTTTTTCACACGAGGAAAATTCGAAAAATAAGTGGAAATTCACGATTAAAAAAATGTGGATAATCATCGTATGGTAGACAAATATGAGCGAAGATGGAACAGAGAGACGTGCCATTTCCGTGCACCGATTGGATACAAGAATTTAAAAAATTGTCGCCAATTTTCCATCTCCCAATATTTGTTAAAATTTTTTTCATAATAAATTTTACTCATTTCTCACCCTTTTTTTCACGTGAGGAATGTCAGAGAACGAAAATCAGTCGTTCATAAAAAAGTTACAACACCGATCGCTCTGCCTTCAGTACCTATTTTCATTCAAGGTGCCCGTCTTGCCCCTGTCTCGTCTACGACGAGCGGCGTGGAACGGGCGGGGAGGTCGAGGGGTTGGAACGGGAAAACAAGCCATAGCTCAGCCGTAAAGCGGTGGGCGAATTCTCTCCTCAAATGTTCTTGCCACTCGATCCGTTGAACCCCCGAAGACTCCGGGAAAAGCCGGAAGCGTTTTCCCTTTTCGAAATCTCTCGAACCCGTTTACGTTGGACGTTGCGCCGTCTCTCGCTCGAGAGAATTTCGCGACGTTTTCACATCTCGAAAACGATCGTGAAGGAAGGAAGAAAGGAAAAAAGGTCGGAGCTTTCATCGTGCGGAGTTGAACACCCGAGCGGAGGATTGTAGCGCGACATCTCGAGGATGTTTCAAGCTCAAGCGCAGCATCCCTCTTCGCGCGTGAGCGCTATGTTTTTTTTTCCACCCTCGGATCCGATGTGCGCGTCCCGGAGGTTTTCCGACGGCCGAGGGAAAAATCGACTTTCTCGAAGCGAGTGAGCGCCGTCCGTAAATCTTGACTGTACCAGCTGTGCTTTACGAGCTCGAGTATAAACAACCCACCCTCGACTGGTAACGCTGAAGTATCTACGTCGTTTTTTTTTTTTTTTTTTACCCGGTTCCGTTCACTTTTAATACAATTATTCCTTCTCGTCGAGTGTCTCTGTCGCTCCTGTAATTGCTTCGATGATCGAGTCGCAAGTGCCTTGGCGGAAAATAATTTGGTTCTTCGTTATTTTGTTGCAGATCGAGGACGCCATGCTGATGTTCGACAAACAGACTAGCAGGCACAGAGGTGAGTTTCTATTTTTCATTAAATTAATCGTCGTCAGTTTAATTAGTGGACCGTAAAATAGCGCGGTCGATTCCCGATCTGTTTTAAGATACTCTTGATTATTTCTTTATACCGAGAAAGAATTAACAACATCGATGATAATTTTATTAAAAAAATTTTTATTCATCTCGCCGAGTCACATCATCGTACCGAACAAATATTTAATCGCGAATAGTGAAGAATATTAGGAGTTTTTCGTCACTGAATGGAGGGAAGAGCGAGATATTTGAGGACAGAGTTAGGCGGGATGATGGAGAACGGCTGATACGAACGCGCCGGTGTGCCATCTGCAGAGTACCAACAAAATTTTATGGGGTGATTTGCACGTGCAAATGCCCTTTCCGGCTCATGCTGCTCCTGTCGGCGATCTTCTCCCGCTCGAGGGAAAAAACCGCCTGCTCAGCTCTTTTCCCGTGGTATCGTCGCTATCGCGCGACCGTAAGGAGGGAAACCGCCGAGAACGAGGAGGATGCCCGGCCGCTTTCATAATTCAAGCGAAGAAGCGGAGGAACGAGAAGACGGAAAACGAGGGACGACGAAAGGAAAAAGAATCGGCTGGGATAAAATACTTTGCAAACACCGCGAGTTTCCAGCCCGGCAAATGATCTTACTGTAAAATTATCTTTCTCCATTCCTCGCCGAGCTCCGCCTCGGAGATCTCCAGAAAATAAATCAATTATCGATCACGGGCTTCACGAGTTTTATAAAACTCTCGGTCGTCCGCAAGACGGAGTCGGCAAAGGGATGAGCGACGAATGAGAAAGGGAAGAAAAGACTTTCTATCAATCGTCGCGATGCAAGTGTCGGGCGGGGAAAAATATATGGGGGGAAAAACACATTCTGCGACGAGTCAGACAGGCCAATAAGCTGAGCTTTCTACACCGGAATAAAAATTCGTCATGTAGTTTTGTTCACTGCGAGTGTCTGGAATTTTTTTCAGATTTTTTTTTTACACGATTGTTTCTAAATGACCACAAATTTCAAGAATATACCGAACATTTTTTTTTTTTTTTTCAGCCAGTGACTATCCTGAGTAGTATTGTGATAGTTCGTGTATTTACAATACTACAAGAATCCCGAATTTTTATCTTGATTCAAGAAGGTCTGCGTTTTGCGCCAGTCGACTTGACCTAAATCGCCCGGCATGGAGACCATGGTAAAAAAAAAACATCGGGAATAGAATGATTGTCGATCCGGGGGAGGTTTTACTGCTCGGGAAGAGGAAGACGGAAGCTGAAGACGAGCCCTTATCGGGTGGAAGGTGGCAAGGGTGTTTCTCCCTCGGTCCGTCCTGGGAGCAATAACTCCCGAAACGTTCTCGGGGGTCCCACAGCCAATCATGCGGCGCATAACAACGAACTGTACCGAGCAAAGCGGTAAACGGACCGGGGAAAAAAGCCCGCCGGAGGGTCGGCGATGAAACGGAGGCAAAGTCATGACCGTGTGCTTCCTCGTTGCGGGCGTTGACGAAGAACCTTAGCGATACAAAAATAAGGGCTCGACTCGAGACAGACTTCGATGGACGGGGAGCGATAGGTAAAAAAAAAAAAAAAAGAGCACGGTATTACACGAGTGATATGAGCGATAGGGCAAAGGAGAGTTTGCTCCGAACGCCAGCGGCGGAGAAAAGCCATCAACATATATCCAATACAACCGGAAATTACTTGGAGCTTTCCCGCAACCGTGAGCACTTTTTTTTTGGCTTTCCTGCCAGATACGAGAAAAAAAACTTTGATAAAAAAAAAACAGAAAAGACAAAAAAAAGTGCATGTATATATTTATGTAGACACATAAATATATACATGTACTTTTTTTACACAGAATGGAATTCGATTCAGATGATTTGATTATAGCTCATATGAATGTAACAATGAAATAGTTTTATAATACTCTTCCAGGGGCGTTTTGAAATTTTTTAATTTTTCGGGCGAACGGTTAACGTTGAAAGGATTTATCTGAAAATATTTTTCGGCGTTGAATGGACGTCAGAGGAATTACCATTTGCGAGGCTGGATACATTTGAAAAATTCGTCGTTCATGCCGGGAGTTTTTGCAGCGAGACTGGACGGAATCGGGCGAGGGTGGGCGAAGGCTGAACCGGGGCTTTCACGAGGCTACTCGTAATAGACTCCATACACGAGTTTCTCCGGTGTAGCGCGATGTGCCGAGCCAGTCTGTAACAAACCCGCCGGAAGTTCGCCGAAGGATTCTGGGATGAATGAAATATCGAGTTACCAACGCGTAATACGTGACGGATTTCTGCTCTCTTCTGTATGCATTTCCAACCTTTTCTCTGCTCGTTTCTATACAAATTCGCAACCTTCCGTAAACTGAACGCCGAGGTGCGGTGCGCGATTTCACGAACCGTTTCCACCTACCGTTTTCATCGCGATCGGATGCAATGATTTTTAATTATTTTTTATTCGTCCATTTTCACCAGTACCAATCAGTTCCGGTTGAAATTACCTCAAACTCCCTCTCGCTCACAAATAAGCTTCTTTTAAAATATTCTACTCGACCCGAGGGTCGATCGTAGGTTGATTTTTCGCTGGACTCGAGCTGGACTTTTTGAAGCACGCGTGTACTTCAATTTTCGAAAAAAAAAAATTGCATCGAAAGTGAAGATTTTAAGGACTTTGAAGGACTCCCGACACACCCGGCAAAACTCACCCCATCCAAGTTCGAAATCCCTCACTCGAAACGTCGCAACGAAAGCTGCAATTCATTTTTTTCCACCGGTACCAAACGCTTCCGGTCGAGAGAAAATTCTCACTCGGGACGGATGTCAATTTATCCATGAGAGAAGGCCTCGGCAGTAATGGGCGAAGCGTACGTTTTTCAGCAGGCATCGATGGTCGCCTCGCGAGGAGCGATAAGGGCAAAGGGAAAAGTAGACGGGAACGAGAAACGAGCGGAGGAAGAGTTTGAGCGCTCTTTGAAAGCCCCACGTAATCTCTCTCGCGGTGACATCCAATACCATTCCCATTCCTGGGCTCCCGGCTAAAGGCATCGGGCCGACATCGAGCCACGGTACTTCCGCACAGAGAACCTTCCCCGTGCCATTCGCCTCGCTTCACCCTCGCGATTTCACCTACGTTTTCCTTCGTCGGCCCGCGAACCCCTCGCGTCTCTTCCGCGCAACCGGCCGAGATTTTTCCGCGATATGGCACTTTCCACTATCCGACTTGTCGCCCCGTGCGATTCCTCCGGTTCGGCACTCGACCTTCAGCCCGCAATCTGCCGAGGAGTGTCTGCGCATTCGAGAAGGACGAGAAGGACGCCGGAGGGGTGGCTCGACGTTTCTTCCGTCAGTCTCCGCTCCCAACGTCACCTCTTCTTATATTCCCTTTTTTCCATTTCGTATTTACCCTTCTCGTTATTCCCGTCGTTTCTCACCCCCTCGCGCTATTCGGAATCGATTTGATAGCGGGCACGGAAATACGCTCTGTATACGCCTTTCGGTATAACTGGAGCCAACGTTCAACCCCCCCGGCGTACCTGGCGACTCGACGCGCTCTTGAGACGTTCTTACTCACTCAATTTTCTTTTTCTCTCGCCTCTATTTTCCGGCTGCGCTGCGGGGAAAATGCGTGCCGATATCTCGCTTCCCGGCAACCTAGGAAAGCGTCGGATGCTTCGGCAACTCTCCCGAGTCCCGTAGCGTCATCCAACTCGGGCTTCCACGACGACGACGACTCTCCACCCTCTTCGTCCTCTATTTATTTCCATCGATTTCGCGGAGAGCTCGACACCATCCGAGCCGCCCCGCTCGCTCCTTCTCGTCCTCTCCCCCCCCCCCGATCTCGCGAGTGATTTTTATCGTCGTGAGTTTTCCTCGTGGGAGGATTGCACGGGAATTGAGAGAGAGCCGAGTCAAAGTGGAAGACACTCGAACGGCATCGCTGCGTCGCCCGGCTGATCTGCCCGAGAGCCGGCGTCGTTTCTCTCGCGATCTAACCCCGGAATGGATTTAAGGCGGGTAATGGATGGAATGAATCCCGAGCCGGGTATGAGAAGCGGATGAAAAATAATAAATTCCGGGTAAAATACTCGGGGCTCGGAGGTGAATGAGTGGCGGGTTCGGCGGAAAAAAAACAGGTTTGATGCAGAGGTAAAACGACGAGTGACGGAAACTTTGTCGGAGCGATTTGACGGTATTTCCGGCCGAGTCTGTACTTTCTCTTTCCGAAATATTTCGACGTTTCCGTAAGATAAAAAATTCAATTCGACCCAGTCTCGAGGCCCGTGACGGTACCCGTTGAATTCTGGAGTTTCCGGCAAACGTCCGTCGTGACGGCACCGAGAATCTGACAAATATATAGGCGTAAGGAGTAAAGCTGCGGAGCGCCGAGATCTCCCAGGGGGAGCGAAAGAGGACGACGGAGGAAGGCACAGAGGAAAAGCCTCGACAGCGGCACTTGGCCGCGCTTTCCACGTCGCTGCTGCAATTACTCCGAAGGACAGAGTGCGAGAGCTCGCGGAGCATCGTGGAGCGTCAGCAACGTCGTCTGGAAGAGGAGGCTGAAGCAGAGAGAAGGCTGACTGCGAGGATAGGTACGGAGAATCTCCAAAGTACCGGGTGCTCGGTCGGAGCTTTCGAAAGCTCGGGAGGTCTGTCTCTCTTCGGGTCGGGTCGGCAAACTTCTCGACGCCGAATGATACCGGGGGAAAGGCAACGGAGAGAGGAGCCAGAGATGCTGCGGCGTCTCTTACTCACGGCTCGACGGTTTGACGTAATCCAGAAGTCGAGCCTCGACGGTCTCGGGTATCGGACGGGAAAACCGACGAGCTCGGTCTCACTCTCCGCTGCTTCTGTCTATAAGTACTGTGATGCTGCTATACTTCTTATATACATATATATATACCATATTATATATATATATATATATATATATATATATATATATATATATGTATGTGTGTGTACGTATGTAAAATCACAAGCTTTGCCCTATATCGCGGTTCTGAAGCTTGCGAGACAGGGGAGCGGCTCTAAACCATTTCAACTCCTTCGCGCATGTCGCGCGTCCGTTTTGGGCGATCGGGCAAATAGTTTCCTTCTCGATATTCCCGGTCGCTTTTCTCTGGTTTAACCCTCTCCTTCTCTAACCCTTGTACCTTCTTCTTCCTCCCTCTCCCGCCCGGCTGTTCTTCACCGGTACCGATCGGCATTCCCATCGCTCCGTGCAATCGCTTCACCAACAGTGAAACCGAGTTGGAAACGTTTCCGGATAGTTTTCCGAGTTAGGTACGTTTCCTGCTGTTTCGTGAAATCCATCGTGACCCCGCTCGGTGCTTCCGCGTAACCCGAGACCATTCTACTTAGTTCGCGGGATTCGCGGCCGGAGAAATGCGCCTCGCAGAAGCCAATATCATATACTTTGGTGGCAAAGGGAATTGGATGAACGTCGGAATGGGCGAGATCGAGGGTCGAGGAGGATTTTCTTACATTGCCATGATCGGCAAAAGAGACTAAAGGGACTCGAGACTCGAGACTAAAGGGAATTTTGTCCGAAAATTTCTGTGTTCTCCACGTTGCCGCGGTCGGTAATAGAAACGGTAATTTATTTATTTGTGCCGATCATAAAATATCATGAAATATCATAAAATATTGGTCCGAAATCGGCCAGTCCGGGGAGAAAAAATTATAATTATTATTACGAGCTGCGCACACGTGTCCGCGTCCCAAAAAAAAAAAAACAGCAAAACTCGTGTAAAATTCTGGTCCGTATTCATAAATTTCATCCTGCGTAAAGTTTACTCCGCGGAATTTCCTTTTTTTCTCTACCTTGCCACTGTCGGTAACGAGAACTGTAATTAATTTATTCTCGCCGATGGCCAATACTGTGTTTAAGAGAAAATTCCTGCACGAAACGCACACGTAAAAATGTCCATTCGGGCCAAACTGGTCGGGTCGAAAATAACGCATTTCATTTTTCATAACCAACCGCTCACGCGTGTCCCCGTCCCAAAAAACCAACGAAACTCATGCAAAAACACTGGTCCATATTCATAACTCTCACCCTACATAAAATGCACTCCAGAGAATTTCGTTTTTCGCGTGATACGATGGTTCTTCCGGCGAAACTCGGTCCCGATGCCACCAGGGCTACTCTACCGCACAATATTATTCACGAAAAAAAAAGAAATCCGTGCCGTGTTGCCCCTGCCCGGCAGAAAAAAAAAAAAAAAAAAAACACAAAAATCGCACGAGACGACCGGCGAGATTCAGCGAGGGTCGGCTGAGAGGCTGTTGCTTCGTCGGTGTGTTGCAGTTGCAAGGGAAACACGAGAGAGCCTCGGACCCATGCAGTGGGTAAATTAAATTTGCTTAATAATTTACGAGTGGAGTAGAGAAAGCGTTAGAGCCGCAGTGGCTACCGAGAACGAAGGGCGCGCGAGGAAGGGTTGCCACGAGGGGATGAGCGAGAGAAGCGACGGAGCCAGAACGGTCCAACCTGCGGGCCCGGCCTCGTTAAGTTTGAGTTAGAGGACAATAAATATTCATTAATGGGCCGAGCACGGAGAGCGGGGTGTGTCGTACGTGTGCGCGCGAGGATCACGGCATGTATAAAATAGCGTACCGTACGGCTTGCAGGACCGTATGGTGGACCAACGGCGTTGAACTATACAGAGCTGTAGAGACCAAAAAAAAAAAAAAAAAAAAAGAAAGAGAGAAGCCACGGGGAGGAAAACAATCCTGGAAGCGCGCCGTGTCGGTCGAGCAAGCGGCCAGTGGAATAAAGGAGGAACGCCGATGGACCATTTCCCTCTGAGTGTTCGGATTCAACCGTGTGCGGTTTAAGCGATCGCAATTATCGTTATCGATACTCCAGGCGAGTGGTCCGGGTGGGAGAGGGAAGCGGATGGGACTGTATATGTCGAAGGTATTATGCCATCGAAGGGAGAGCTTCCAGGTGCATAGAATTATCCGGGTCTGTATCGCGTTTTCGTGCGGGGCTGAAAACGTACCCTTGATCCTCGTCGCTGGGTCGCGATGGACTTCCCACAGACGTAAAGCTTCGCAGGGCTTATCGTATGTGTATATGTGCGTTTGTGTTGATTCTGATTTAAATTTTTTTTAAAGAACACACGATTATTGAATGTCGATATTTATCATTTTTTTTCAACTGTCAAATTCTTTCGTCTCGCAATCTGAATTTTTTTCAAATATTTCAATTTCTTTTCTCGAGTTAATAAAAATATCGGAAGACCCGTAAATAATTGATACGAAAAATTTGTAAATGGCGCTTAGAAATCACTTTCAAATCACAGACTCGGTGCGAATTCATTGGATTTTATTGAAACTGCATTTTCGGAATTGGTTTTCGAGAATTAGAACTGGTTCACTAGTGGTCTAAAAAAAGAGGTGAGAACAAATTTCAAGACCCTTTTGGGTTTCACAAATATCTGTATTTCCACAGTGAACTGGCTGCAGAGTATTCGCGAAGGGTTCGAACCCTCGAGAGGAGAGCGACGCTTGTGGAGGGGGTGGAACGGGGCGCTGAGGAGAGATACGCATGGGACGGCGATGATGACGATGGGACGTTGCACGATGGTTGTTGGGCTATGACCGGAGGCTTGCAATCCATTTCCGGTTGAATCGAGACTCTCGCGCTTGAACAGCGATCCTGGTCGGATCCTCGACTCGCGTTAGGGGTGGCCAGGGTAGCAATGGGTCGGTTGCCTTTCTCTCTCACTCTCTTTCTCTCTGCACGATGAATTCCCGTTTGCTTCTGTATCGATCTACATGGAAGTTACCTCCGGGCCGACCTACGCACTACATCGCACTGTCGCGTGTCGAGAGATTAAAATCTCTGGGACTTTTTCTTTTTTCGTCATTAACGAATGGAAAAAATTTATCAGATAAATTTCGGTCTGGGCTCGCCTTGGAAAAAATTCACCCGGAAACGAATTCGGCCTTATTTTTTGATAAATTAATATCGGACGACTTGCCATTTTTTTTTAGAAAGCTGTACTTTGTCGATTGGTGGGATGATAAGTCTGCTCGCCGTGGAATTACTTCGTAAAAGTCGTCGTTCGGCTATTTTCGTTGAGCCCTAAATGTTACTTTGAAAAAATTGTGCCACGTGCACCGACGATATCGACGGTATCAACGATTTCAGAAACTCAACCTCAAAAATACAACCCCAAATAGCATGAAAAAGAAATTAATGTCTATTCGGAGGGATTCCTGAATTAATTTCACGAGAAAAAAATATTTTCGACCAATCGTTCCAATGTTACATTTAAAATCAATAATTTTCGGATCCACGAGTATTAAAAAAAAAATTCTCACCGTCTTACAGTTTTCAAGAACTTTTCGCCAAAGTCGACGGCGAAAAGTCCTTAATTAGCCCGAATTTGTGGAGAAGGAGTTTGAACGTAAAGATTGTCTTTCACTGCTGCTAAACCGTTTCGTAGATTATCGTCGGGTGTTTCGGGGGTGTACGTTCATGTACATTATAGTCGAGAGCTTTGCCGGCCAGCAGGCGGTCGGGGATATTCCTGAGTTTTATCGCTGGCTCATCCTCCCCGGGGCGAGACGGGAGCAGCGCGGAAACGACTCTCCCTCCTCCTCCACCCGAACCAACCCGCCATCGTATAAGACCGAACGAAATTCAGTTCGCTATAACACACTCCGGGCCATGTATAAAGGGTGTACAAAAAGCTTTACTGCCCACGATCCGTTGCACGTGTTGCTGCTGCTGGCGCTCCGCCGGCTCGCCGGTAGCCGTGAAAGCTCTCGCTCGTTTTCCTCCCTCGGCCACGGAGCCTTCCACTGGATCGCCTCGGTCCCACTAACACTCACGGCTTTTGCATGGCCGACCTCGTCCAGACGACTTCCACCGCCGGGACAAAGTTCCCGACATCGTTATCGCCCGATTAATAAAGCGTGAAGCATTATTAATAAATTCTCCGGTAGCGCAAACGCGACCGCTCGAGACTCTCGAAACGGCAACAAGTTTTATCAATTCTTCCCCGACAAATTATTATTTTATTTATAGTGCAAAAAAACTCTAATAGAAAAAAAAATCTATACATGTAAAAATTTTTTATTGAAAAACTTAATTTTGAAATTTCGTACAGCTGGGTAAACGGCAACGACAATACCCGAATTTCGGACGAAGAATTTTTTTTTCCGATGCCATTCGCTAAATCTCGTCCGAGTCCTGAACAACAAAAAAATTGAAAAAGATATTTATAAAAAAATATATTAAAATACCCGCTTTACTCTCGGTGTCTGAAAGACTCCATACCCGAAAAAAAAATGTCAACATCTTCCGCCACAATAATTGAAGATACTAATCGAATCCTCGCCCGGCCACCAAAACCCACCCGATATCTCACAAAAAAAAAAAAATCCCCGCGTTACCAGACATTAATTTGACGCGATATGCGTTCAGAATTTTCCGCGACTGTGGATGCGTCCCGTGGAAGCCGGAGCTCCCATTCCGGAAAACGGAAACCCTCCGCAACGGAGCTTTCGCTGTCCTTCGATTCAGCTCGCGCGCGATATGCGAGAGTTTCCTCGTCTCGCTATCCCAGCGACGAATGACTCTATTACAAACACATACATGTATACATATACATAAATACATCCGCGCGTGCACACATATATACATATACACAAATGTGTCCACATGTGCGCACACACATACAACTATAGATACGCCCACCTGCCGGTTAACTCGCTGCACCGCCGTTCCATTATTCACGTCGTCTGTGCAGCGGTCTGTTATAGCTGGCGAACGGCGCGAGGGCGGACCCGAAGAGTAGTGATACAGTCCAACGTTAACAACGACGAGACCAGCGCGGGAACGCATCGACCAGAGGATAGCGGAGATAGGCCGTGGGAGAGTCATATGCAGCGTTATTTGAAACACGAATGAATGGATCCCCCGTTTTCACCCCCTTCGCCGGCTCGCCCCCTTCAACCCCCCACGCCCCTATACAGTTCCGCATAGTCGGGAGGAAAACGAGAAAGGGTTAAAAAAAAAAAGAATGAGGAGTCAGAAGAGCCACGGTATGGAGTAGCAATAACTCGGAGATTAAAACAGAATTAAAAAGTGTGCTGAATGGATATCTGTGTCAAGAGCTTCGAGACAACGAGCCGAAGGGTTTTCTCTACGGAGAGAGGGCGGGGATGAGGAAGGGAGGGAAAGCGGAGCTTTCCAGCCCTGCGCGTCGCGCTTCTGAGAGCGTGGTTATCTGCCGGGACGAAAAAAATCGGGGATAAAGGGCTGCGTTCTCGAGCGCGGGAAAGTCGAGGGGATGGTCGGGGTGCGGAGGTCTCGGGACGGTGGAAAAAGAAAACAAGGGTGAAACTACGGAGTTCGAGAGGCGGCGGAGGATCCTCTGTGACGACGAATCTCCATTCTATCCGCGGCTCGTTCGTGCTCGGCAGTTTTTTTTTTTTTGTCGATTTTTGTGCGGTAGGTCAGGGTGATATTGAGGCGGGTGATTTTTTTTTTGGGTTAGTCAGGGTGACTCTTAGTATTAATATTGTGGAGTAACAAATGAATACAGGGCTCACTTTTTTAATACTTTTCTGGGTATAATTTTTTTTTAATTTTTAAATCCACTTCGCGATTTTTTTATATACATGGAAAAATGAATATAAAATAGGAGGAGGATTCGATTACAAAGTTCCGAATAAATCGATGTTTCCGGAGTTCGTTGCAACGAAAAGTAAAGGGATTTTTTAAGCTCCTCGAATTTTTATTCATAAAAAAAAATCATCGCCATACCGACTTCGCCTAGGCTGAAAGTGGTGGATATGGCCTGGGCCATATTCCCCACTTTTGCCCTATACATTTTTTTTGCTCGTCGTGCATCGATAGGAGAGCTTCTGGAGTCAGGAGCGAATCCGAAGTCGGGACATGTGAAGGGAATTTGGGGGCGCAATAGTCATCGGCACGGGGGTGAAAATCGAGGGTGGAAAAGTGAAGGGGTCGAGTGTCGCGGGTGAGACTCGCGAGATTCTCGATGACAAGCCTCGAAAATTTATTGGCCGCGACATACACTGACACTCGTGTGTTATCGCTGTGGTGTAGGCAAAGCCGTCGTGCACGGAGAGGAGAGCGCAGACACTGAGGAACGCGGGCAAACACGGCGGGGCGCGATTCGAGGGAGCGAGGCGGGGGTTGTTGGCTCTAGCTGCAGCTAATGAGGGCAAACAGCGAGTGCGGCCCGCACCCTCTCTCGCACATCAGTCGCTCCCGACCCAAAATCCCGTTGCACGTATATTCCTCTAACTATGCGTTTGGCCGTTCGTTAAATTCCACTCGAGAGCACTGAAATCTCCGCGAATTATGTTACGCGTCTCGAAACGCGACGCGGCAACGGGGAACAATTTTGGGACTGCCGAAACCCGCGGAAAAATAATCCGTCGATCCGCTTAAATTTAGATTGTTCATTGACCGATTTTCTTTTTTCGGAATTCACCGATTCTTTTTTTTTGCACTGGCATTTTTAAAAAGAGTATTCTTATTCGCCGGAACCTTCAACCCGATAATGGGCTGATAAAGGATCAGTGATAGGTGGAAAATAAACGGTTCGAAAAGGAAACGAAAGGAAATCGGCTGTTACCGATATTTCACTTAAATGAACAGAAAAAGAAATAATTTCCTGTTCACTCGTAGAAATTCAATAAATTTCTTCCAAAATAGTTTTTCCAAAAACGCCAACAGTCTCGTTTTTCCCGTCTCGCGACTCGCAAGGTGGAGAATTTTATTCCGTGAAAATGTACTCGAATAATTTAATAAATCGTTTCTGTCCGTGCCGAGCAAAAAAAAATCAATTCCGCTCGACAAGCAGCGAAAAACCCGTGTGTAGAACCGTGAGGAATCGAAGACCATCGGTTCGGTCACGTGAAAGCGGAGCAATATACGAACGATGGAAGGTTGCTCAATCATTCTCAGCTCAGTGGGAAAAATAGAAGAATCGGAAGCAGGGGGAGAAAAGAGAAGGAAGGATATGAAGCAGCCGAGGGCAGGTCGAGAAACGAGTTTTCCAATACACTCGCTGTCTATCGAGTATTTGATGGCTCCTGTTGCTGCGCAAAACTTCAAGGGTGGCGGAGGGGGAGGAGGGGAAGAAAAAACAGGGGGTGAAAAAAAATTCTTCGACCCTTTCGCGATAAAGAGCGATTTCTTTAACGACATTTTTGATTTCACGATCGTTTTGTTTTTTTTTCTAAAGAATTCGACGATATGATAGGCGCTTAAGGCCAGACGATGCGCAAACTCGCGCGAGAATTAAGAGGGGAACAGAAAACAGTATTTGCTTCTCTGCGCGGCGAGCACCAAACCCCTTCGGCTGCGAAAGTGCCGGAGGTATTGCGGGTGACAGCTGGTTGTTCATTATTCCCGGATTATCGGGGGTGGTCGGGAAGGGGGGAGGGATCGGGAGGGTGAGCAAAAGCGCGCAGGACGACTCTTTCACCGTACATCAGCTTCGACATCCGTTCCGGAGTGTAAACCGTCGATACATTGAAAAAGATGGCAAACATTCGAGACCCGGTAAAGAGTCGTCAATCTCTATGTTTTCGATATAGGTTTTTTTTTTTTTTTTTTTTTTTTTAATAACGTGAAATTAGAAATGGGAAATTGTTCGTGCCTATTTAAATGAAAAATGGTGACGGAGGCAAATTATAATCCATTTTTTTTTTATTTTTCATAAACAATATATTTTTCATCCACAATTATTTTCGCAACCCTACAATTGAAATTCTGAATTCATTGTAACAGGAAAATACAGTGTACGAAAAATAGTTTCAACGACTGAAAACATTTCGATAGTGCATTATGGTCCGAGGATTTTTCTCTGGGTATCCAATCGAATAACGAAATGAAGATCCAAAAAGTCTGGTCGAATTTTAAAGATCGAATGAAAAAAAAAAAATCGAAAAAATTTACTCGAGACAAGAGGCAATCAGGAGCTCCGCTCCGTCAAAATTAATTCAACAGTTAATTTCATTGAACATGAAATACTCCAATTTGCGAGGGAGGTGAAAAAAAAACGCCGCTCCCGGAACCGCGGGGCTTGAAAAAACGGATTGTTAATCTTTCCGACATATCTCTCTGTTGAAGCCATCTCGTAGCCGTAAAAGCTCGAGATTGCGTTATTGTGCTTACCCTCGATAGGAAAGCATTCCCCCCCCCCCTTCCTCCCTCCGCCCCATAAATAATGCAATATTACACGACACGTAGCTTACGCAATGTCGTAAGTTTCCTTCCTGCGCGGGATAGAGAGCTCTCGTGCGTGACACACCGTGGCCGCCCCGTGTTCGTTCTCCGTCATAGAACGTGACCCTGGTGCGTGTTCGAATATCCGATCGACTAGCTACTTTGACCGATCGCTTTGTCGGCAACCATACCGGTGCTTTATCGACCTAACGGCATGGCTACAACCCCGCTGTTTCTATAGTTTGCGTGGGTGCGTAACGTTTCTATCCATAAAGTAGAATCCCCCTTGTATTACACTCAGGTAAGTCACGATGGCGAGTGACCCCGTGAAAATCTCCAGCGTTAAATCAGGTCCCGATAACGTCTTTTTCCGGTTCAAATCAGGCGACGCAAAGCTAAAAAAATGTCTACCAATGCTCGTCGCCCAGAATACCCATTCAAGAGGGTCACAACCAGGCCTGATCACACCCTGACCAGCCCATCTCAGCGCCAGATGTAAAATTTAAATTTTTCAAATTTAACACCAGAGTAGGAAGCTACTTCCCAAGCGAAATGACTTTTTGGAGTCCGGGACTTTGTCCGAAGACGCAGTCAGGGTCCGGTGTAACGCTCCGAAATGCCTTTCGGAGTCGTGGCTGGCGAGGACTGGCAAGGCCCCAACCAGGGCATCTTGGCTAGAATTTGAAATCGGAGGTCCTGAGCAGGGTCCGATGCGGCGCTCCGAAATTTCCATCCACAGCTGCGGGAGCTTCTCCACAGTACGACCGTCGTAGTACCATGTAAGGTGGTCCGGTAATCGACGTTGCATTACCGTCGCGACGCGAGGAGCGTTCCCAGATCCCCATCAGGGATATAGAACAGTCAGAAGGGCGAGCTTTGGCCAACGGGGACCGGTCGTATCCTCGAAAGCTCGTCCTCCCGGAACCCCAAGCCTGGCGAGAGAGCGCAGCTCCGAATGGAGAGAGGACTCGGACTGGGATATAATCCGAGTCTCTCCTCGCCGCCATCACCGTCTCGTCCGACTTGGAAATATCACGCACTGTGCTCTCCCCAGCCGTACCCGGCCGTACACCGAAAACGGACGTAGCCTGGAAACCTGCCGGTGCCGACGCTGGGTAGGTACTGGCCAATCCCGTTTCTCCAATTTGCATGTTAAACACCGGGCGTACGGCACGTTCCCGTTCACGTTTCAGCCTCCCAGGACACCCGACCCGGTATGCAGTCCTCCACCACGTTCACGTCATCCCGCTCTCCACTGGGACTCCATCTCTCTCCCGCTGCATATAGTTAACGTACTTGATTCGCAACGATAACTCGCCTTGCTAATGCAATAGCGGGGAAAAAAAAAAAAAAATTCGTTCGAGCTCTCTGTTCGAGCGAGGGGGGATTGGTAGACGAAACTGTTGAATGTTAATAGCTCCGGGGAGGCCGCGAGTGCACTTTCGATCGTAACCAACATCGCGGAGTCATTCAATCCGCTTCATTCACTGCTCTAATTCCCTTTTGGTGTGTTACTTTTGTCGCTCGACCTCGGAAGAACACGGACGAGTGGTCGAGACGATTTTTTCATTGGATTTTTTTTTATCTTTGATATTACCAACGTGGCGAATTTTTGCACGGTGGAGAAACCGATAATTTTTTTCAAATGTTCATTGTCCATGTTTATTGCGACGAAAATTGTTCGAAAATTCTATCAAGTCGAACGCAGCCTGAAAAGATTTTTTTTCACCCCTCAGGTGAATAAAAAAAGCTGCCAGAATTTTAATAAAATAAAATAAAATAAAAGTATCATCGTCCCACCGTGGACTTAATTTTCATTAGGTGATACCGAGCCGGAGGAAAGAGTCTCTCGGACCGATTGGCATTGCGAGTGCGTGAAGTGGCACTCGTAAAACGATGAAAGTTCGGTGCCCGGTGAGAGGGCATTAAACGTCCAACGGTGGTGCGAGTTGAATGCGAACCGTGCGATTTACGGTCGTTGTATTGGCATCGGCATCCGAAATGCGCAAGCGAGCGATGATCGGGAGTGCACTCGAGAGTCATGACGAATCATCGTGCCGATGGGTGTCGGCGAGGGGTGAAAACACGTGGAAATCCCGCGAAGAGTCCGATCGCTCCCCGAGCCGATGAAATTACGCCCGCGTTACCGTCGACCGATAGTTACAACATCGGAGCTGGCGAGTTTCCCCGGGAGACAGAAAAAGGAAGAGGTAGTTCGCGCACTCGTCGGGGTTACCGGAGGGCTTAATCCCAAGTCGTAACTCATAATGCCGTTTTACGATCGGGGACACGCCGGGTTTGCCGTAGCGGCCCAGGCGCACCGACACGTTCTGCGCGCACAGCCCAGCGGGGATGCCTCTGTTGGGAGCGCACCGTGAACAGCCCGCACCTGTCCGGAGAGTTCTCCGTCGACCCAGAGCTCGGGGCCATTAAAACTACGGGAATTCGGGCTCGAAGTACGAAATTGTGTATACGGTAAAATGTCATTATTCTTTACGTCGATTATGTCCCACCGGTGGCTTGTTTAATTCTGTTATTGTTTACGGCCGTTGAAACTCGAAATTCTCGACGACACGGACGTGGGTTAAACGTAGCGGCTTTGGGCGAATGGGAAAAACGAGAGAAGGTTTTAAACCTTCGGTCTCGAATTAATTATTTTACAGCAGCTGCCACAGATAATGGTGATAATAAAATTATTATTTATCTTACCATAACTAAATTATCAATAGTGTTATTAGTATTATCTCGTACTGATAATAATTATCATAAAATTATTGATAGTATTTCTATTGTATCACGGACTGAGAGAAGGATCTAGTAATCGCTACTGATTATCTAAGAAAAATTACCGCAGAACATTGTAGAGAATTCACGCACTATGATGGGGAGTTTCGGATTTTTTAAACGAATTTTTACCGTAAAATTTATGAAAAATTCGAATAAAATCTACGATACTACGATGTGCTGTGCCAACGTCTCTTAAATTATGTAATTATATTTCCTAGATATTTTTTTCAGTAAAACAATATTACTTATAGAATCACCATTAATAACACTATAAAGATGGCTGGTAACGATATCAGCCAAAGCAGAAAGTCATATTTTAACCTGCTGCAAATTAATAATTTTGTCCGCGCCGTTACGAATAATAACAGAAGTGTCATAATTAATCTCGCTATTACGACTACTGTTACTATCAGTAACGTTGATATTGGCTACGACCATCCAAACGAAAATGTCTTCTATCAAAATGTTTTCATTCGGATTTTCATTCTCGCGCTCCCGATTTTACGATAAATATTTTCATTAAATTTCGTGAGTTATCGTTCGCTCGGGCTCTCGGTTTTTGGTAGTTTAAGCGATGAAGTTATTAGCACACCTGCGATGGGTTTTCAGGTATGAGGTAAGGCTCTGCGAAACTCGTGGCATTAATTATCTCGACTAATTACGCGAATTAACTCAAATTAACCCGTCGCCTCTGATGTTCCCTTCCATAGGTGTGGGGCCTTCAACCCTTTACCGTTAATCCCGTGGCAAGGCCCGCTCACTGATTATACCCAGCAGCGCTGTTGGCTCTCCCCTGTTGTGTCTGGTTGGATCCACTCGCTCCAATGTCCGTGCGTTTGTGTGTGAAGGAGCTTCTCCAACAGCGATGGTAGCGGAGCTACCGACGGCTCACAGAAAGTGAGAGGACAGAGCCGGTGGGCTGCTTCGCTCCTCAATTTAGTGAACGGCGGTATCGTCGAGAGGGTGCCACGGCCAAAGGACCTCACGGTATGCGCCCGAAATTCGCTTCCACACGGGCTACATAAACGGAGATGTCTTTCGGCGAGCGTATGTAAAATCCCAACTGAAGTCGTTCGGTGATGCCACCCGAATTCCAACGACCCCCGAGGGAAAAGCTCGATTTTTCCCGACACAGAGAAAAGCTCCGAAAAAAAAAAAAAAATTAAAATAAAAATGAAAAAAAAAAAAAATCATCGATAGGTTAAAACTATGGGGATTCGAACGGGATGTACCGACGTGTTGCGCCAAAAAATGATCAACAAACTAGCGAGTTCGCCTCGGGCCCTCGATCCTCTCGCTATTGTCAATGCCATTTTGAAACCGGAGATTTATCGGAAATTCATATTTCTGGATATTAATCGGCGAACACGTCACTACCCTCGTAAAGATTTTTCCAATTGGAATTAACGGAGAAACGTCACTTCACGCTTAAATATTTCATCAGTTCGACCGGAAATTCCTTACTTCCTTAATTACCAGACAAACGTCTCAGAGGCCGAGCTTGTTCTGTGGAGAAGCAAAAAAAAAAGGGCCCCGATCGGAACGATTTGTTTTATCGTTATGTCAAGATCGATCTCGACCGGACATTATGATTTCTCGAAAATCGGTCGACGCCTTCGTTCTCCCTTCGTCGCACTTCCGGCGCCGACAGATCGTAAACCGTCCATCCATCGTTATAAAAATTCAATTGCATTATTAACGCTCTCGCGAATGATTTCCGGTGGCAATTTAACGCGGGAGCGCCGATTCCGCGGCCGAAGCGACGAGGAGAACACCGGAGTGAAAAAGACAACTGGTCCGCGGCGATAGAGAGACGACGTGGCAGCGAGCCGCGCGAGGGGAACGCGGACGGACGAATTCGAAAAGGGATTAACCTCGTCCTCCGGTCCGCGGCTCCCCCGGAGAGCCGCGCTCGCGTGACAGCCCCGTTGCACAATTAATTCTCTAATTCGTGCCAACCCCTTTCCCTCACCACCCAGCCTGCCGGTACGTCGGATTTTATCGCTGCACCGGAAGGATACCCGAGAACGTGTACGTTTTTTCACCATTTGTTCGAGCCGCGAATTCGACGATCGATCGACTGGATTTTGCACCGACACGAGTCCCGATCGGGTGAGCGTTATCGTGCGGTCCGCTCAACGAGGGAAACGGACTCGTTCGAGCTCTTTTCAACGACCGCGAAATCCCCCACCGCGACCCAATGATTTTCCATTCGGAAACGGAACGCAAACCCGACGTCGATTCATCGACACGTTCAAATATTTAATATCATCGTGGCTTACACGGAGACTCGTTGTTCCGGCTTTAATACGCGTGCAACGATTCGTTTGCTGTGTTACAACAATACGCGTGGTGATGGGGGAGGGGGAGAGAGGGAGGGGTGGGGTGGGGGGGGGGGGAGAACGCATCCCTGATAAAACCCAATTAATAATCAAACGGGTGTGAATGAAGCTCGACAGTGAAATTCTAATTGGTGAAAACGTCAACCGGTCAGAATAACATTGGCGCTCGATTGTTTTCCCATCGGAAGGACTATTCGATGGGAATGGGAGAGGAGGGGATTGGATAAGCGCTTTTGTCATTCGTTACATTCGAGCGTGCATCCGAGCCGGCCGTTTTTACATTAATTCTCGACGGTTAAATAAAAACCGGTTATCGAGAGACCGGCGGCGTTAAGCACGCGAAATATTCAACGCTATTGTGTGATTCATTGCTCGATAATGCGCTTCAGGATTTACGTGAAATTACCGTGCCCAGGAGGACTTTGGTATTTGCGATGATTTGGTATCAGCGTGTACGGAAAAAATTTTCGACGATGAAGCGATCTCTTGTTTTTTTTTTTTTTTTATCGACGGACCAATTATTGTTGGTCGAATTTTTTAGTCAATTTATCTTGGCGATTAAAAAAATTTGGCCGATGGACAAACACGGTTTATCGTTAGTCCGATTGTTCTTTTGACGTGAAACGTGCAATAAATAAGTACGCAATGTTAATAAATAAATCAAAGTATCTTGGACGATTTAGACGCAGTAAAATAAATTAAAAAAAAGTTAAACGTCGATTTTGTAGAAATTCGAGGATTCGGCATTGTTCGTAATCGTCGTGGAAAATGGTGAAAAACGTTGGTGGAGGGAGGTTTTGGCACGAATGGGTTTTCCTCGTGGCTCCAATAAATGCTAACAATTGCAAGCCTTTGTGCTTAAGACTAAGGGTAAATCGTGACGCAGCTGGGGTGGCACTTACGATAACCTCGTTTCTCCGTGGAGCACTCGTCGCGGAGCGGAGCAGAAGGCACGAGAAACCGTCGGGTTGAAGGGAGGAGAAGGGTTGAATCCGCGGAAGCGGGTTGGCTGCGGGAGGTGAGCCGGACGAATCTGTGCGCCGGACGAGGACGAACGAATCGTCGAGGGTTGAAAATCGTCGAGCAGAAATGTTGACTCGGGTCGGGCATCGGAGGCGTCGACGAGCTGTCGCTTATATAACTTGAACCGAGGAAACATTGGCGGCGGAGTATGACATAATATTCCCGGGACGAGACCGAGATTTTTTTTTTTTTTTGCTCGCATTAGCCATTCTTTGAGGGTGTAATGAAAGCATTTAAATATTTCCCAGGACGGAGTCAACGTCGAGGCAAAATTGCAGCCGACCCCCGATTGCTCGGCATCTTTTCTCCGACAGCAAGTCGCTCCAGTCGATTGGAACACAGCTTTATTAAAACCTGCAGGGCACTGATGTATATATTGGAAATTTCACGTCTAACCAACAATTCATCTTCCTCAGCAACGTCGTATTTTTTTGAGATTTTTTTACCGGTAGTGAAATTTTCGAATCGTTAAAAAATCTGTTTAATCTTCCTGAAGTTCAAAAATACCAAATGACGCGAATACAATTGATATAAAAAATACATAAAATCCAACAAAACATATTAAGATTCCATTGCCGGATGATACTAGAAACTCGTATTTCAAATCACAGCATTCGTGTCTATTTTTTTTTTTTAATTTATTAAAACGTCATTTTCGTAATTAATTTTTCAAGGAATAAAAATCTTTATTGTTGTTGTAGAAAAATCTGAAAAGAAAAAAGTTGATATAACGTGAAGTAGCCCACACATAGATATATAGATACTAATATCTGTTATCTCTCTCGGATCGGCACGATTCCAGCTGGGAGCTTTTCCGGTAGAACCGCCGTAAAATGAAGTTTCTTCTCGCCGTCGATTCCAAAGACTTGGACAACTTTTCACTGGCGATCGGCCAGCCATCGATTCAGCCCGCTACTCCCCGAGCCCCTATATATATATCTGACCTGCCTCCCGTCGGTCGCACACCCGGAACCCGTTCTTCTTCCGTCGCCCTTTCTCCTCTCCTTAATTGCAAGATTATAATTGGCCGAGACAGATCGAGGATAATTGAGGAATCCGCAGAGCGAAGAGGCGGAGGGTGAAAACTGCGAGCCAGTCTTCTCGTTGCGGTTTCCTTTATTGCCAATCCAACCTCGTATATATCGATAATTGCATCTCGAAATTTTTCGCGATTAATGATAAGACAAATTAAAAAATCTTCCGACGAGCTTGACCGATGAGATCGAGGTCCTCGCGGAGTCGATCCTGCGTGACTTCCAGGCGATCGTTTGAGCCGGTACGGGGCCGGAGTTGGCTCGCGGATAGCCAATGAGGCCCCGGACTGTATCGGTATCGGTGCGCGCGATGGATTCCACGTGATTCAATGTTGCGGCGACGGCCAACCGTCGGCCGTAGTTACCGAACCAGCACTATTGACAGCCGTGTACCGTCCTATCGCGGTACGTTTAATATTTCAATAGGAAACGGCCAACCGGGTCGCAGGCGGATTCGTCCGTGACGGTGTGTACATCCAACGACAATGCGCCTTCGAAACCGTACTGGAATTCCCCGCCCTCCATCGGGGGTGGACCACCCTCTCGATGGAGCGGCTCTAACCTGGTGGCGGCTCGCTCGGCTCGGCGACGTCGAACACAGGCCGAACCACCCGGCTTGTACGTTAATCGCCTCATTGAATATGAAACGGGTATCGATTTGCATGATACCAATTGAAAATTAGATATATTACCGGTGCCAGCCGTCGCTACAACCACGAGGTACAACTCGAAGCCTTCTGGCGGATAACTGGAAACCGCTAGACACTGGCACGAAACACTTGCCGTTACTGCCGAGACGAGGAAGCGACGTCGGTCGACGAACCCGCAAATTGTCGTTTCGCGAACGAATCGACGTTTTTCG
This sequence comes from Listrodromus nycthemerus, assembly GCA_963978505.1. Classification (NCBI taxonomy): domain Eukaryota; kingdom Metazoa; phylum Arthropoda; class Insecta; order Hymenoptera; family Ichneumonidae; genus Listrodromus; species Listrodromus nycthemerus. The sequence goes on from OZ021687.1 coordinate 4,027,775, forward strand.
GATAGTCGATATCGAAGAAACAAATTTTGGACAAAATACGTTAGACTAAATTACGAAACTCGGTCATTGGGTGAATTACGTGAGCGCGATGTTTATTCCACGTTTCCTTAGACGTCTCGATCGACGATGGTTCAAGCACAGCCAACTTGATCCAAGTTGATTCCAGTTGGTCCCAAATGGTCCGGATCGACCCAACATGGTCCGACAATCGGAAGTCTTTAAAAATTTTTGTCTTCTACATTCTTCAATGACCGACAGATTTTGTCGCCGGATATCAAAATTCCTCATGCGGTTATCTTGTTTTCAGTCTCGGGCGTGTAAATTTTAGGAGTATCGCTAGACCGTCCGCAGTTCAAGTTTCGCTCCAACTTATTAGTTCGCGAGGAGTATGAAAATATTTCGAGTGCAAATGTCTCCGAAGAATCTTACCACATAAATTTCTCCCTTGTGTGGGCGCGCCCAGATTCCCTGGTACGATCGTTCCGATAGACGCGGAGCGTCAAATCGCGCGAAGAGATACCGAACCGGGAGCGCTCCTCGATCTCTCCTGGGAATGAATTTTTACGACGCAACTCTACCGTTCCCGCGATCTTCCTTATATAACTCCCCACCCACTTCTTCCAGCGCACTTTCGAGAATAGATAGATATAAAGAAAGTCGACGAAGTTTCAATGGCTAACGACGTTGAAAAAGAGATAAATCGACGAGTTTCTGAATACCACTAGGAATACATTACAGTTTTACATACCACATATACATATATATATATATATATATATATAAACTATAAACCAAGAGTTTTACCACGTAATTCAAGATTCTCACCGTCCTCATTCGCAACCCTCAAACCCCTCTAAACCCCCCCCCCCCTGCTCCTGTTTTCCACCCCCTCGAGATTATGAGAGTTAACTAGTTATAAAGTTGGCGTGTCGTCGGGACGCCACAACGCGTCTTGCTGCGGTCTCTCGCTCTTCACCCTCCTCCAGAATCCACTGCTGTGTATTATGCGCAGGAAGGCTTCCATCGTGCTTTACTGCTACCGTGCCGTCTAGGAGCTTCCAATACTTGCCAGCCACACGGCAATCAACGCTTTACGACAGAGCCACCGACCCAATGCTGCTGAAACGGTGCTCGGCGCGGTCTTCTTGGGGGATGAAGGGGCTCGCGGAGAGCGAGGGGGTTGCGCAGCTTCTCTGGATGCTCCGCGGTAATTAAATCAGTGATATCTCTGACTTTGGTCGGCTCACCGAGGTCGCTTGTTGTGTCGTGCCCTCCACAGTTCCCCTATTAAATCTAACTTCCAGCCTCTTTGCCCTCCGAGCCGGATGTCGCTCCCGAGCTTTCCGGCTCTCCTGCCACCGTATCCTTTTCCCGGCGAAAGTTCACCGCGCGTTTTCCCTCGCACACGCTCGCGCACCTAAACTTTCCACGAAGCCTCTTCGCGAAAATTAATTCAACCTCGGTGGGGCCCCTCCGAAGAGGCCCTCGGAGGGCCCGATGTAACGCTCTGATAAAGTTCCATCTGTCGTCAACGACCTTCTCACGGTTAAGGCAAAATTGTCTACGAGAATTCACGATATTCGGACGTGAGTCGATGATAAATTTACTGAGCAATATTCGCCATCTTCGCTTCATCAAACATTTTTTTTTTTTTGCGTTATTTTAATAATGGTAATTTTTTATCAACTTCATTGTGGTGTAGCATAAAACATGGGAGCTTGAATTAGACTGGTATTTTAAATACGACAATTATGGTATTTTTAATATAAGGACTAGGCTATTCTGAATATGACAATAACTGTGATAAATATGATGAAAATGCTTGCGAAAATGGGGAATGTCATTCAACTCCCCATTGGCACGTGATTCAATGACATTGGAACCGGGCCATATTCCCACACTCCACGCCAGTAATTTTACCCAAGCGCTACTCTAATTTTTTTCTTTTGATTTCTCCCTCCGTTTGGCGTTCCGAAAGATCCACCCTCGGACTCTTCCGCCCTGATAACAAGACGGGAATCTCCCTCCGTGTTTCTGTTAACTCGAGATGCGCGGAATCGATGAGGGAGGCTGCGCCTCCGCAACTGCCATGGTACTTTAATAGGATGAGGGTTAGTTAGCACGAGTACGTGTGTGCTCGACGTTAATTAGACACGTTCCAAGCACGACCCTTCTGCCGCTGGAATTGTCTACGAAACGTTACAAAACGCGTGTATAGAGCACACGCGGTCGCGGGGGAACTCGCGCGTAATTCCAACACCTGTCGGATACGTAAACGAAGGGGGAAGTTTCACGGCGATAGAGAAAACCTCTTCGGGTTTCATTCGGCGACCGCAATTGTATAAATACGGACGTGGGAGGAAGAGAGCGAGAGCAAGGAAACTTTCGGCATTGAGCTAAATGGGAAATCGATTTGATTGCTTCGTCGGAGCTTCGATGAACGACTCGATACGGCGTACACAAAATGTTAATTGAGACGAGTCAACCTACAATCTGGATTACTCAAAATCATCATCATCTATCCGCCCTACAATTTTCAGGCATAATAACACTAATAATAATAATAACACTAATAATAATAATAGCAACGAGGAAAAATGAATGCGTTCGGAATTATATTAAGATTTTGAAAATCCCGAGGTGGAGTTTCCTCCCTGTGTGATTTTACGTACCCGAACGATTAAGGCGTGAATCACGTCACGAATAGTCGACGAAGAAAGTGAGGGTGCGCGGTCCTGAAAGCTCTCCGAGCGTGAAATCAGCACGTGTCACGACGAAACGGCGAGATTTCGTCCGTCATTGAATTACCGAACCTCGTGTGCGTTATTACTAGACGACGAGCGAAACTTACTCAACCGTGAAGACATCCGACTCGTCATTGTCGCGTTAACGGGAGGCCGAGCTTTGGTGGGGAGTCGCGATGGGCGAGGGTGGCCAAGTTTGTAAGGGTTGAGGGACAGTTCGTCGGGTTACGTAACGGATAAGCTTGAGAAGAGGCGGAGGACGTGGGTGGCTTCGCGCCTGAATACTCGAACGCCCGAGTGTCAGGACGAGAATCCATAAAGCCCTCCTCGCAATATCAGATAGTCACCGTTCCATCCCCCATAGAGCGAGTCCCCCGACTGTAATTACAACCACGCGAGGCCCATCCATCAGAGTTCTAGGCGCGCTATCGCTCTCCCACTATGCGCCACGGAGGGAAACCGAGTGGTGTCGTGAGAAAAAAAAAAAAAAAAAAAAGAACCGCGGAAGGACACAAAGCTCGGAAATCTCAGGAATCGGTGTTATCCCTAAAAATATGCGGTATGAAGTTTGATGTAACGGGGTACTCGCTTCTGATGGAATAAGGGTGGTTCGTTCGTTGATAGGCGCGCTCGTGAAGCGGAAAATACGATGCAGCTCCATAAAAGGTTGAAGCTGTGACCGTTTTGCCCCAGCCGAATTTTTGCCAATGGAGGAGACCGCCAGGAGCGCGAGGGTTGCGGAGAAGAGCTTCGTCTCGCCAAACGGATACGACGGGGCCAGGGTGGTTATCTCGCGGACAGTTTCCAACCGGGTTATCATCCCTCGGCGGAATATAACGTGGTTGAAACGCCAGGTCGGATTCGAAGTGGGGTGACTGAAGCGTTGGATCGTTAGCGTATCGCCAACACATTCGATATTCACTCTTCGGTACAACGCGCGGTGGCGAGACCGAGAGATAGTCGAACGAGGGACACGTCGCTCATCCTCCGTGGTTTCCCGGACACGACAACCGACGGGTTTCCACGCCCGAGGTCCCTAAGTACTGCTTGCATTACGACAAGGTCTTCCGTCCTCGAGCGTCCTCCCACCCTCCCTCGCGTCGCCTTCGGAATGTCAGTGGGTCAGGTGATTGCATATACGAAGTGTGTAACGCGCCCCTGGATGAGAGGAACGCTGAGGCATCCTCGTTAGCGACACCCTCGGGAGAGATAGAACTCCAAGGAGCCCGGATGACGAGGGCTTCCAGCCGTTGAAGCGCTCATGGATCCGACATGAATTAATGACACGAATACATGTTAGGACGGTTTGACGAGATTCCGAGGAATTAATTGTAACTCCCTCGGCGAACAGGTTCATCCTCTCCAGTCGAGGTGCATCTGTTTCGGAATGATGGGTCAGCCAGTTGGTTTCTATTCGGGTAGTGTTTTTGAACTTTATCGTGCGTGATCGCACGTTCCGCTTCGTTATTGAATATCGGAAATTGAACGATCATGTTGCATCGCACCGGCCGCTTAGGAAAAGCTATTTCCGATTCCAGTCCGTACCGCTCGTAACCAGTTGGAAACTCGAAGTAGTCGCTCGTTACCCACCGGGTGGATATATAAAATAACACTGTCGCTGAGCGGTTCCCCGCAGGAGAATCCGGATAGTCGACGGATCAGTAGCCGTAGACGCGGCGTGGAGAGGCGGGACGATAAAACGTCGAACTGGTTAACTTCGCGTCAAGGAGAGATGCGGCGGTAGACGATAATCCGTAACAAGGCGTCCATTACGTCATGGGAAGTTCGTGATCTCGGGGATCACGGTGAGAGGAGTGTGGTGGAGCTGGTAGAAAGCTAGGAGAGCGTGGAGAACCGAGTCCATCCATTCTCGTGGGTTTCCTGCTGCTGGCGCTGCTTCGGCATCTTGGGCAAGGACACGCCATTATATAGAACACGTTATAACTATGAGGTACGCGAGTGGCGCAAGTTGGCCGTAAGTCCGAGGCTCCACCGGCGGGCTCGTATAGAACATCGCTACACTTTGGAAACTACTTCGGAGCTACTGCTTAGCGTTGGAGTACTCGTTCCTTGAATTATCCTGTTCGCGGAAGGAAGGCTCGCAGGAACTCGAGGGGGAACTGATAGAGGATCCGGATCTGTAGTGGGATTTCCTCCGTATGTGTGCATCCCTCGTTACCGGCATCCTCGTCCCGGCAAAACGGACGTGTACGCAACAATGATCTATGCGCATTCGGAGCCACTTCCGGATTGCTGCGGCACCCGAGGCGCAGCCTGGTTGCCAGAATGCTGCCGCCAGCAGAACCACCGTTAGATCCAAACGGGACGTTAATTGCCACTACCAATCAGCGAGGTCACGAGCCACCGACCAAAGCAAAACGGTCTCCTCGCTAGTGCGAGCTGCGCACGCTGATGGGCATCCCCCTTCGAAACTGTTCGCCGACACATTGGAGTGTACCACCGTTTCGGCATGGACTTGAGAGGCCCGAGAGAGGATCCAGTCGAGATAACACACGGCTAACGCCGGCATACTCGTATAATGATGCCCGGACCAGTCCAGTGCGAACATTCGCTGTGTTTCATCTCCGTTTCCGATTACCCACTTGCTCACTTCTCAGTATCAGCCCTGGATGGAAGGAGGAATCCTATTGGAGAGGTTTTTCCACCACCCGATCCAACGCAATCTGGTATTCGCGAACCGGTTGCCTCAGCCGAAACTTGTCGTCGTGCGATGACGATTGGATATTCGATAGCTCCAGTGGCATTCTGTCGAAAACCTAGAGCCATCGGATTCCAGGCATTGAGGGTGAGAGTCGGTCGTTCGTAGGGTGTACGGTGGCACGAGGAAGGGGTGAAAGCGTCCCGGCTCCATCAGCATCCCAGTAACGGTATAACTCAGGGCTGCTGCTCTAATAGGTCGCTAATTACAGCGCACCAAGGAGACACCCCTAGCATTTTCCTCAAAGGCTCACCAGTGTGAATCAGCTATTCGCACCCCCCCAGCCCAACCCCATTCACATCACACCTCCATCTTCAAACATAATACCTTCGAGATACCGACGTCTGCCGGATTCTCCAATCAGATAAAATGTCAGCATGACAGTTTTCCAAAGTTCCCACAGTTCCCATATGCACAGTCACCATATGCGATATGTTATTCGCATGATCGTCGATCTTCGCGGTTCGCTGATACGCCCGAAGTGCCGAAGAACTTTCGCAGAACTGACTTTGCCGGACGAGTAGACCGCAAAGCGGCGATGTCTGTAGGTCGCGCTGCGCCCCCGTGTGAATTAGATTAGATTAGACCTAGGCAAAGTAATTGCCGATTAATAACAGGAAGGCTCTTACCGTGGTTCTGGAAGCCAGCTGAGAGACGGGATGAGTTACACCGAGGAGGATATGTAACCTGCACCTATTGGCATTGTAATTAGGACGAGAATCGCTGGAGTTTCTCGCAGGCGGAACGGGGAGTTTCATCGTCGTCGGCGAGCGCGACGTACGAGGACGACCTCGACAGCCTTAGCCGGTATTAGGATGAGGGTTGGATATTCCGGATAAAGTTCCGGGATGAGTTCGACCCCGACGGGACTTGTTCAGCGAACGATCTGGCATCCATCAAGCGACGGCATTCGCGCCCCCGCATGTTCTCGGTGATTAAGACGAAAGACCGCAGGAATTCGGGAGTCATCCGGGAGTTTCGTGCTCGCGTCCGACTCGTCACGCTAGTGGAGGATAAAAGCCGGCAGGCTGGCGTGACGCTTTCTCCCGGTCGTTTTCCATTATTACCAACATCACCTGCGTCACTCTTGGCAGTATGGGACAAACTTGGCTGAGGAAGTGTTCCCGAGCTAACGAAATCACACTCGAGATTACTCGGTACTACGTTCTTCAACCAGGATTCGGAGAGCTCCGGGTTGCGGTCAGACGCGGAAGCTGGTTCTTTGCCTTCGCCCACCGTTCACCGAAAGCGGCGCGGATGAGATAGGACAACATCGTAAGTCTGGTAAACGTTCCCAACGGGTCGCTGACTGGGAAAGCACATCGGCGCTCGCCCCCGGCTCCGTGGTAGCTTGTTTCCCAAAGACCAAACGCTTTAGGTAGGGATTTGATGGTAGATTTACCCTGGCGTTGTACACACCGTCCATGCCCGACCCTGGCTCTTTACTCCGAGTCAGAACCAGCGCAATTTCGGGGGGTGGCGAATACCGACCCGACCACCACCTACGTTATTGCTTGATATATACCCGGAAGATTAGGAGCACATGTTACGTAACGCCGTATACACGTAATGCATACCGCTACCGTAAATTGGCCGACGCGTAGCAGTGAAGAGGGTTAAATTCTTCGAGACATCCCAAACCAGGATTTCCGGTGGTACCTTGATTCCAAGAAAATTTCCGCGCTGAAGCCATTTTTTTTTTTGTATTCCTGACTCAATACGGAAAGCCAGTAAGAATCTCTGGGAAATCTGTTCCCGATTGCAATGGTTTTTCGTTGGTCACCAGTTATCTCGCGAAGCGAACAGTTCAAGATGGCCCGGAAGAGGAGCTTTCCGGGGGTGGGATCATAACAGTGAATCGAATTCCCTCGTCCGGGCGATGCGAGCGGTTAAGGCTCTTCTCGGTCGTCTATCCGGCAAGGTTTCCTCTCCCTCGATTAATTTCAAAGTGCATCGGTTCAGAGACTCCTGCAGTCTCCTCCACCCCGTTGGGGCTCGCGCGGGGCTCAACCCTTGATCCGCGCCGGATTCTCAGATATCCCCGGGATTAGCTCGATTTCACGCTCGGAAAAATTAACTTCTTCCGAATTCGTGAGTAGGGGAATAAGGATTATAAGTACCAAGGGGAAATCGGAAGGTGAGCTTTCGTTTGCGCGTCTGCCCGGTGCGATGGCTCGAACGGAATTGCCAGTACCGCAAGCTCCCTCACTCCGACGTTCTCCACCCTTCGTCTATCGTCCGATCTGACTCGTATATACCGCCCGAAGCTATTCGCTGTATCTCTTCACCGACCTCTCAGCCCGGTGTATATTCGCAGAACGCCCGGAATCCGACGATTCCCATAACGATCGACCGCGCGGCAAAATCGGCTCGAGGAGGGAGCGCCGATGGCGCACGGTCGCCGCTTCACTGCCCAGCCTGATTGCCAGGGCTGCAACCTTCGGTGACCCCCGTCTTGGAAGCACTCTCCGGGAATCCCCGGAGTTCGCGTCTCGGCTATGGCCACCTGCTTTTGCGTCTCGAACTTTTTCCAAGCCGGCGTCGATGAGACAGTCGCGCATGATCGAACGATCGATCGCCGGTTCCGCGACGATCCCCAAAGCCGATTGATGAATTCTCGCCGAACTCTCGTCCGTCTCCACGGATCTCCCGGATGAATCAATTCGCGTAATGAGACTGCGTCGGGACATCAACCGGAAACCTGCATAACCGTACTCGGAACGCCGGACCGAGCTTCGGTAAATTTTCGCCGGGATAATCTCGATCCACCGTCCAAGGGAGAGAGCGCGACGAGCCCTGAGATACAGAGACGGAAATCGAGTCGGACGTCGGGGACGTTCGGGCTTTCATTAATCAGTGACCTACTCCACGATTCTCCGATCCGCGGAAAGATACGGACGAGCGGAGAGAGCCGCGAGGAACCCGGGACAGATGCGACCTCGTTATGCGATTATCCACCGTTCCAGATCGGAGGGCGCTGCGAGCGCTCGACGAGCGAACGAGACGGGCGGGATTCCCGAAAGGGTGGGAAATCGGTGAACACGGCTTTGACTCTTCACCCTCCTGAGCGTTTTTTTGTTTAATACAATTGTGATTTACCCGCTGTGAAAGCTCTCGCTCCGATTCCTGCCTTTCCGAACCTCAACGCCCTCCACTCGTCTCCTTCCCCCCTCGCGGTTCAACTCTTCGCGGGACACCCTGATTAGAATTGATCTCGTATCGGGCTCAACCCCAGACAAGCCGGATTATCCCCTCGTTCGCATATTGTTCCTGCTCACCCAGGCTATCCTCGACTCTCTTCCATCACGTTCGGGACTTTGTTCGGCTTCCACGAGCGTTTGCGCGAAAACGCGCACTCATCGACGAATAAGTACCTACGCGAGTATTCGCTCGCGCGTTGACGCCGATCTTTCAATCTCTGTATCGCTTTCAGAATTTTTTTTTTTTTTTTTTTTTTTTTTTTTTTTGTGGCCTCATTGCAGCGCCGCGATCTACGCTCGCGTGCCCATTGATTATATTCGTCGCTCCGTAACGACACATTATTATCACCTACAGTAACCAGTCACAGTAACTATCGGTATTCCCGGTCGCTCGGTGCATTCGAGGCGGGACGAGAGAATGGAACGATGAAACCTTATTGAAATGCACGGACGAGACACTTTGCATTTTTTTTCGTCGAACGGAAATAAAAAATAACGCATCGGTGATCCTCTGATTCCAGGGTCGGTTGTTTCTTATTGGAGAATTTTTTATGGGAGAAGAATTTCGTCATTAAATTCGTTCGATGAATATTCTATGGGTGAAATTTTTTCGAAATTTTTTTGATGGAAAATCGAGAAGTCATTTTGTTTTTTTTTTGTAATTTTTCAATCACGTGATGATAGAATAAACTCGATTAGAATTCGCTTTCAGTAACGGTGTTCGATTTCTCGAGCGGAATTTTCCAATTAGACGGCATGGATGAATTTCGGATTCGACGATAAAAAAAAAAAAGAGCGTGTTCCCGAAACGTACGTAGGTACTCGTAAAAAAAAAAACGTAAAAGCACCGACAACAAAAATTATGATATTTCATTGCCCAGTCGAGCGCTTACACGGGTCAATTGGCGATCCCTCTGATTGCAATCTTCGTAAAAATGTCACTTCAAAAAATTGCCTCTTCGGTTTTTGAAACAATATTTTTGCGAACGCGCCGTATATAGTGCACAGTAGTTTGTAATTCACATTCGGCAACGCTGCCCGACTCTCGATGGGAATATGCCAATTATCTGGATCGGGTGGATTTAGGATGCGTCAATAAAAAAAAAAAAAAAAAAAAACAAACGCTTGTACTTGAAAAACGCACCCAGGTACTCGTAAAAAAAAATGGTCACATTTTATTATCTAGCGTTTGTCCAGCCGAATTGGTTATTCCACTGATTCGGGCTCGCGTGTTTTCCCCGCACATCCTGTTTTTCTCTCGCCCGGCTTGCTCCCGCGATGCGACCATCGCGTCCCGAAAATACCGCCCATCCTCTCTCGCACGATGCACAAATAACTGGGTGATCTGGTTCGTCGGTGGGAATTGTTCAACGAGAGGCTTTTACAGCTCTTATGACGAGGTTACGATTAGCCTTGTACAGTAGTGTTTGCGTTCGTCGAATTGCTTTTTTCCCTCGTAACCCGTTAACCCGACAACTATCGGTGTCAACCAGTGAAGCGAGACAAACCGTGAGTCGATCAACATCATTGATAACCGAATATTCGAAATTACAACCATGTCTATGCACATATATATATATATATATATATATATATTGCTCATCATAAAATCGTACTGTCAACCCTTTAAGGGAAAACACATCAATTGGCGTAAATAGGTAAATGGTAAAAACCTAGTAAAAAATTATTTTATTCCTAATTTTAATTTTTTTTTTTTTTTTTTTTTAATACCCGAATTACGTTTGGGATCGAAAAGTGTGGAGAACGGTCGTTCGGCTGAAATTCCGGAAGTGCCCGAACACGTTGGGTTATCGCGTACGGTGCGAGAGAGAAGGGTGCTTCGCCAATTCCAAGGGAGGCGAAGGTCAGTCATTAATTTTTAATTAAATCCTCGAACGGGAGAAATTAGTCTCGGTGCACCAGATACTCTCCATAGGCTCGTAACTCCCGGTCCTCTTGGTTTGCTCCAAGCTCGAAACTCCTCGTGATGAGAAGTCCCTGGGTTCGCCCCGCAAGCTTTCCTCCCCCGCCTTTCCCCAAGGCCTCTCCGCCCTTCGACGCTTCGATTGATTATTCAATTATCGAGATCGATTCGTCGAGTTCGAGGCAGACGGAAATGGCGACTACCCCTCCGGCAGCCTCCACGGTGACCCGAGCGAGCTCGTTCGGCTGTCACGATCAACCACCCACGTTTTCTCCGCCGTCCCCCCCCCCCCCCCCCCCCCCTCGTTCCGCCTGCAGTTTCGCGTTTGAACGCCAGACCCACTAATATTCGTTTTCAAATTTCCTTTCTCGTTAAGTTCGCTTTCTCACTGTGAAATATAACCCCTCAATCGAGGCAGTCGAGCAATTTACGGAGAAAAAGTCGTGAACATGACCGATCGCGATTCATCGCGCGAATTAACCCTTCAACGGCCGAGCCTTGTTTCCGTCTAAAAAAAAAAAAATCTTCCAGGACTGTTCGACATTTTTTTGACAAAAATCCGATTGAAAATGCATATTATATCACACTAATTTTTTGGGAATGAAATAGAATTTTCGAAGGGGTTCGATGGGTGATAAAAAATACAGAGGTTCAATGAAAAAGAGGGATGATGAGGGAGAATAAAAGTGCTCAGAAAGGAGTACCGAGAATTTGTCTGGATCACACCTGTCCCGTTTAATCATACCGGGCAGCGCGAGAGTGAATACCCTTAGCCCTATCGTATTATCGTGACCTTCGAAAACTACCCTGTCGGGGACTGGTCCGTATTTACCCTCGCTTCGCTCTCGCCGCCGTCCAAGTATTCGAAGGATTTTTCACAGAAGCGCTTTGGCAACTCTCGACCCTGTCGGTTTCGTCAGGAGTGATGGAAAAGTCCGGGTTAATTGCCAATCCGATTGGATACCTTCCACACCCTCAACGGTCCCTCACTCACCCCCTCCGAAAATTCAATCTACGATCATTTAATTTCCGGAGCGAAAGAAAAAAAAAACAAACTCGCCGATCGAGACTCCGCGTGTGACTTTTGCTAAATCGACCATGGTTTTTTTCTCTCTGTTGCAGGTAAGAAAAATCATCCCTTACCGAGACGTTGATTCGACGACTTTGTGAGTTTATAAAATTTAATTCCCTCGACTCAGTTTCACCGACTTTTTACCCCAGCCCTTTTCATGGCGTCATCGTCGAGCCGAGCCGAGAGATGGGAAAGTGTTTCCATGCCGATCGCTCAAAGAACGACTCTCCTCGAGATTCGTTTTTCTTCGTTTTTTTTATTTATTTTTTTGTATACATTTATATATATATAGTTTTTTCTTCGACCCCCAACCGCTACCTGCAACTTACGTAACACATGCAGGGATGAAAAGCCGTTCGAAGGTTGAGACGAAGATGGTCGAGAAAAAATTTTTTTGCCCTTTTTTTTACCATCTCAAAACGTGACCTTCCCTCAGTCGAGGCGTCTTATGTTTCATTTATACAGGCTTGCTTCCCCATTTTCACCCTCGCAAAGTTCGGCAGCGCTCTCGGGCTCGATAGCGCGTCGCTTGGTCGTTGCATGCACACGCGCCCGCTTGGAAACGATGAAGTGGGCGCGAAGAGGAAACCCACGCACATAAGTTCAGTTCGCCCTTTTTTCTGTTTTTTTTTTTTTTCAACTCTCTATTTTTCCACCGTACAAGATGGTCGCCATTCCCCAGCAAAGAGCGTTCGACGGCTCCCTCACAAGATAGCGAGTCACCAGGGACGTTTTCTCCGGACGCGTCCAATTTCGAAAAACAGAACTTGTGAACCTTTCTTTCTGCAATTTTTTTTTTACCTTTTTTTCTCTCGCGCTACAGCAAACCAACCCTGAGCGAACCTCATCTGTCGAGCACGGAGGTTTCCGATGGTCCCCGACCCTTGCGTGACTCGCCGACTTTGCGCGCCATCTTCGTCCTTAAAAGGGACGGTCGGAGACACAAGCGTAATCCGGCTCGGGGACGATTTGTATATTTTTTTTAGAAATGCTCGGATAGAGCGGGAAAAAGAAAGCGAGGGGCAAAATGGACTATCACCTTCCGTTTAGCGGAAGATTTTTAAAGCCAATTTCTCCACGGAAAATCGGTGAGAACCATTTGTCTCGAGTCTTATAAAACAAAAATATCGGTCTTTTTTATTTTATTGCTCGAAAAATTCTGAGGAAATTCAGGCCAAAACACAACACGAGCAATTTACAATAGACAATTTTTAATACGGTGCAAAATAAAGGCTGAGCATAAAAAAGTTTGCCGATCGGAACTAAAGAAACTTTGAAAGTCGATTTCCTACCGGTTTGTCTAGATTTTCACCAATTTTTCATGTTGCTAATGAATTATCGACGATCGATTGGCCAGCTTTTGATCGAACTTTGATGGATTAGTGGTTACCTTCAATCAATTTTTTTTCGCACCTCCACCTCTCTCTCTCTCTCTCTTTCTCTCTCGCCCTCTTGGGCTTCTCTCGGCGCCCCTCCGGCATTCCTCGAATATCGACAAGTTAAGTGGAACGGTATGCACGAACGCCGAGACGCCCGAGGTCCGCGCGCAAATTGACTGCGTTAATTAAAATTAATTGATATCCGTCGGGGTGCTCCCTCACACCGTTCTGGCGCCTCGGCGCCGGATCTCGCAGTTTCTCCGTTCGCGTACGTACGCCAACGCTCTCGGTGCGATATTATATTCGACGCTCCGTCGACCAGCTTGATGCAAATCGAACTTTCACGTGTTTCTGGCGGGTGTTGAGCGGTTCGCCTAATGTCCCGAAAAAAAATCATCAGTCCGCTCCACCCTTCCGCAATTTCCCGGGTCGTGACGCGCCGATACCGAAATCCTTCTCGGACCATTGTCATTAATCTCGTTCCCCTTAAATTCAATGCTCCCGACTCGTCCAACTTTTGTACAAATTTTTTCTTTCAAAAATTCTTCGATCCAACCGGAAAAAAATGGTGTTGCCATTTACACCAAATAAATACCAAAACAAGGATACGTCATTTTTTTTACAGATTTTTTTTTTTTTGATTCAGTATTCCAGTGTCCGGGCAACAGACCGCTCGTACATTGCGTCTGAAAAGCTCGGTTTGTGACGATAAAAAAAAAACACTGCATTTTGTTTCCTCCTCCGAAGACCATTGAATCGATTCTTCTCACTCGATCAATTTTCACGGTACAAATCGCTCGTCCTGCCTACGAAAATTTTACTTACATCGTCACTTTTCAGTAAATAAATTTCAATATCCAAGTGTAACGCCCTGAGGTGATGGCACGAAACGCGTCAGAATGTTCCACGAGCGTCCACCTCGAGCGAGCGCGCGGTGGACGAGGAGCCTCGGGGTGAGGGTTGGGGAGGGGTTGATGTTGTTCGTGGCCTCGTGTTTGAAGAGGGGTGGGCAGGAGGCCTCGGCTCACTCGCGCATTCATGGAATAGCCTAGCGAGTTCGTGCGTTCTTCGAGCCGCTGCACTTCATCCCTCCAACTATGGCGTTTCCCTCGCCTTGCCAAAGATGTATTAGGCTCGGCTGGAGGCGCAGTTGCATCGCAATAGTTATGCATCGAGAGCCGCCTCTGGCCCGTGCACGATTTTCTCGAACCAACAGTTGCGCGAGAGGGTTGGCCGAGCGAAAACGGGGCGCCGTGTTGTCGGACGTCCGACGGTGAGTGGTTCTCGCGAGGCATTCGCGAGCCGGAATTGCCAGTCGGCCGCGGGGCACGCGGGACGTGAGACGGAGACGAGAAATGAAACAATAAAAAATTCAACTATCACCGGGCAAGGAAACATCGTTCTTTCGAGCGGATAGCAGCCCGGCTGAACACACGGCAACTTCAAGGAATTGCACCCCAAAGTCATGAATAACAAAAATTACAACGAAATATTAACGTGTCGGTTTATCCGATCGACCTCCGTAGTTTCCGGAATTCACGCGAATTCCGACAATGACGATGGAATTAAAGTTGTTTCAAGCCCGGTGTAAAAAAAAAATCCTGATTTTTTCAATGTAAAATTTTTATTTCGAACTGCTGACAAAAATCTCAGCTTCGCACCGAAAATCATGTCAAATTGGAAAAAGTCACATCCGGTTTTGGTAATTCGGTTTTCGAGCGGAATAGACGTCATCCGAGAAAACATCACGACGAATAAAAATATTAAAATAATTCCATCGTCACGGAAATGACAATAGAACAAAAATAGTTTCTGTCCGGAACTCTACGATAAACCAGAATTTTTATATTTAATTTTAACACAGCTTACAAATGAAGGCCAGAAACACGCGTCTTTTTGTCCTCCCGTCGATCCTCACCCCATGCCGGATGTCGAGATGACACTCTCTCGTGGCTTTGGGATTTAAGGGTGCGAGCAGGATTTTCGGTCCGGGAGCTTTCGGGATTCTCGAGGACTTAGCGACGTTGTAGCCCGGCCAGGTAAAGGGCGAGGGGATTGTAGAGACGCAAAGCAGTGCCTGGACCAAACCCGCGTCCTTAGTCGTCCGGCGCTCCATCGTCGACACCGGCGACTTGTAAGGGTGCGTAGTCGAGCGGGTCTTACTACCCGACTCACCGAATCTATATTACAGTACAAGCGCAACACCGGCCTCAGCCCGTGTCAGCCGTCCGGTAATCCCCGGGATCCTCCGGAGACGTTCCGCTCTCCGGGAGACACGATCGGACCGTCGTTGCTCGTCGTGACGATCGGAAACGAACACCGAAACCGTCCCCGTCGGCGTGGCTTGCCCGCGCCTCGGGATCGAAGACGACGCGTTTACCGGCCGTCCCGGTCCATCCAGGGATCGCAGTGGGGAAAACCCGCCCGGAACTAGCCAGAGAACGCGGAAGAGCTCGCGACACTACACCAAGTGGGGATTCCCGGGTGGCCGGGTTTATCGTTGGACGTCGACTTTATCGCCCCACGGAACCCACAATCCAACCGTCCAGCAACCTTCCGCACGTTATATCTATGTAACGTCCCACACGTCTATAATAGAGAACACAGGTGAGGGAAACCAGGGTAAAATGGTGCAGTGGGGCAAAACGGGACAGTAAGGATGAAACTCAATTTTACAATAATTTCTCGATACCCTACTTTTGCCGCACGATATTTCCAGATTTTCGAACCCATTTTGCCCCGCGTACCACCTTCGTCGGCAAACAAAAGTTTTTGGAAAATTGTGTTTTGTCTTATCGTCCCGTTTTGCCCTACTGCGCCATTTTATCCCGCTCTCCTCTAAGCGAGCTGTGTCGGCTCTGGGATGCGAGTCCTCGGCGAAAGCTTCGAACTCTCCCTACTCGAACCCTCTCATTGGTCGATACGACGTGCCGGCAAGCGGCCAACTACGTAATCGAGAGCCATCGGCCCATCGCCATCGACCGAGCAGCCGAGCAGAATTTCCTGGACCGAGGCGATCCCGGAGAGTAGCGCGGAGCGAATGTCCTCGTCGGCGATTACCGCCGCGGTCTGATAAGGTCCGATCAAGGAAGGCCGTTACCACTAGCTATGGAACTACCCGTTCTTCGCCTCTATTGTCGTTCCCGAAGCGCAAGGATCGAAGATCCTCGTCTCAGGGTCCTTCGTAGCCTCGCACCGCTTCGTGAGACTCGTTCGGAGTGGAGGATTCTCGATGCACCCGGCGTCTGACCAAAATGACACCTTACTACTTGCAGGCCGTCCTATTAAGTTTACTATTCTTGCGAACGTATTTTTTTTTTTTCTACCGTCGAAAATAATATTTATCGTCGGAGGAGATTATTCCTGACTTACGATCCTACTCGGACCTTCATTAATTTCGATCCCACGGACGAATATAAATTATGAGGGATTTTTTTTTTATTTTCAAAGAACCAGCACTGCTCTCAACCGGATCATCCCTTAACGCCGAAAGATTCGACTGAATTTCGTATATTCCACTCGACGTCGGGGAGGGTGAAGAGAGGGATAGGTGGAGGTTTCGGGCTCAAGTGCGGAGAGAAGAAAATCCGGAGGTACTCTTGGCATCACATCCTGCACGACGCAGGGCCTCGGCCACTCGCAATTAGTCGAAGCGTAATTTCCCTTAGCGCTCTGAAGAAGGGCCCGAGCGGGGCGCACGCGCGCGGGCCTCTCACGAACTCCGACCCCTCTTCTGCTGGGGTGAATAATTTTAATTAAAGTAGGCGACCGAGACGGGAGAAGGGGACGACACAGAGTGAAAGAGAGAGACTCGCAAAGGGCTCCGCGAAGCAAGGAACGAGAAGAAGAAAAGTATAAGGCAGTCGGTAGAGTGAGGAAACGCAGTGCTATTAATCCGCATGTTTAACCGCGAAATATGGTCTTCGGAGGCTCCCGGCTGCTTTTAACCACTTCTGCTCGAGCTCCACAGGTACCAGAGGATTCCGAAGCTTTCCTCTCCACTCGTCTCGCGGTTTTGATATAATCGTTTTTTACTTTTTCCTTCATTTTTTCTTTCCTACACGCTCCTTCGTATTTCCTGCTGGAAATAAAATGTATATCGTTGGACAGAGCTGTCGGGGAATGGTTTCATATTTCCTGCGAAGAGCTGACGAATTATAACCGTGTTTGATCGCGTACGGTTGAAACGAAACGTCGTGCATATTTAACGAACTTTTTTCCCCGCTATGCCTCAATATTGTTAATCCGAATTTTCTTGAATATACACTGAGAGAAGGTTATTAAAAAAATTGTCGATCATTCAAGATCTCAGAGACTCAGAAAGTCACGGGATTATTCAAGAATTCTCACCACAATATCTGAGATTATTTCGTCATTATCTTGCAATCGTTCGCGACAGCGAAATCATTTTTTTTTAAATCGTACGACAAGAATATCGAATTTTCGATATTAAAAGCTCGTTGAGCTTCGTGCCATTATGAAATCCCAATGAGTCGTCGGGGCGACTCGCGTGCGGCGAGCTCGGGCGGAAGTGAGGCCGCGCGGCAGTCGTCGGGGCCAAGTGTGACGCCATTTGATTCCTCACGGGAGGCTCGGCGGCTTTCGCCGCTGTGGCATTCCGTGCGATATTTCCCAAAGTGCAGTCGGAGAAACGGCGAACGAGGAGAGAAATGGGTCTCCCCCGCGTAGGCGCGTACCCAGCCTGACATTTAATCGTCGACATTTCGCCGTGAGGCAAATGAGCCCCCGCAACATTGCGGCCTCTCTGACGCACACACACACACACACACGTGGGCCGCCGGATAAGCGAGACTCTCAGTGTATGAAATTTCTGCCCTGCAGACTCTCTAATGCCCATCCGCGTTTGCGTAACTCCAGCCATAACCACGTATATTTCATTTATATAGGCTTTTCGAGGTAGCTTTGCGCCCGCCTCTAAACACGGTCCGTTCACGAAGACGCCGGGCTTTGCCCGGAGTTTATACAGCCCGAACGAAATCTGCTACGGCAGTCTCCGGGAAACAGGCTTCCGCGACGTCAATTTCAAGAAACACGAGATCCCGAGCGCGTTTCGGGCTCTCCCAACCTCCCTTTTGAATCTCGGGTTGTTTATGTGTAGAGGATTCACGTAGCTCGATTTCGCATCGTACGTCTCCTTCGCGCCGTCCTCATTTCTCCGGCTCACCTCTCGCCCGCGCTCACAACCGGAAACTGTACAACATTCCGGGCTCGAAAATCCTCAGCTGGCGCTGCTGAGAGGCTAAGAAAGACTTCGCCTCGCGACTCTCGATATTGCCAACAATACCCTGTTTCTCTGTCTCTGGATGGAAACTGTGCATCTGTATTTTTGTATATTCCACGGGTTTCTCCTGGAGGACTTGGGTTCAGGGAGAAAGGATTCGAGATCTTAGACGAAGTTAATTTTTTGATGAAGTTCAAGACTCGTCGATCTGACGAGTATCGAATTATTTTCAAAAGTCTCGAACGGTCTTTTCCAAACGATTTCTCGATTTTTTCAGATTTTCGTAGCGGACGTGCGTTTTTACTTCCGGTAAAAATTTCGATTTTCAACGCTCCGTACATTTGAGAAAAAAAAACAACAAAACTGGCGAACAACCCTTAGTAATTTCCTAATAAATCTCGATGACTTTTTTTCTTAATGTCTCGCTCACTCGCGCGGTTCGCCGTCCGCGAAAGCAGTCTGCGAGCTCAACATCCACGACGGTGAATCTCCGCCCTTCACAGGCGACGTGCCGGGGCGCCCAAGTGCTTTCCGGAACCGCTTACATATCCCTCTACGTCTGCAACCCCTCGCCGCCCACATCCACGGTTCGCCATCTTGCCACGGTTAATTAACACCGGGGCTAATAACAACGCGACGTGCTTCGCGGTCGACTTGGCGAGACGCGCGCACTCACACACACACACACACACACATCCAGCAAGATGGAGGAGAACCGCCCCTGCGACGTGACACACGCGCGGGGTGTTGAAGAGGGATGCTTGGACCAAGAGTCGCCGAAAACTTCGGTCCCGTTATACGCTGTTTCCATCCAGGATCCTCCCCGTTGACTCTCGTGAGGCGAACCAGACTATAACTAAGTTGCGGTCGGCGAAGCGTGACGTTAAATCCTCGAACACCCGCCGAGATGCGCTGCGGAGGGAAAACCGAGCGCGACGGCCGCGCGGAAACCCACCGAAGGGTTGTTGCGTGGTTTAATACGAAAAATGAAAAACAAAAAAAAAAAATGAAAAAAAAAAAATGGAGAAAAGGGTTGCTCGGGCTTCGGAACAGCCGCTGTGGCTTTCGGGGAGCTTGAGAAACGCGGGGGTGGCCGCGAGGGTGGAGGCCAAGTTTCCGTTTACGAAGAGAAGTGAGAAAGGGAGAGTGGGTTAATTAGTTTATCCCGTTCGTTCGTGCTCGAGGGAGTGGGGGACTTGAAAAATAATTATTCGCCACCGAGCGCCTCAGCGGCGGTGTCCTCGCCTCTGAAACTACCCCCGCGAATTCCACGGAGGCCTCCCGGCGACGGCGAGCCATCCACTTCTCCTGACAACGCCCCGCTCGGCTCCTTCGCAAATCTGATGTAATAATAATAACGCTAATGCTCACAACGTGCCGCGTAATACGTATATATATATATATTTATTTTTTTTTCATGGAAGTACCGCTTGAAATTTTTACGCGACAGCGATGAAGGGAAAGGGTGAGCGCGTAACAACGGTAGAGCTGGAGTTTAAATTATCAACTACTTCCGACCGAGGGATGCAAAATTGAGAAGATCGTTTTCAGCAGTCGGGGAAATTTATTTGTGTTTTTTTTTTTTTGCGGTTTGAAGGGTTTGCGAGGATCAGTCGGCAGGTCGTTGCGAACCACCGCTAGAGATTGTTGCTTCTCGATTCGCTATTGACACTCGTAATTTTTTAACTGCAATATTTTTAACCCCAGGTTTTTTTTTAAATGAGTAGAATATTTGTAATCGATATTAACTATCGTTTCTTTAATTCAACTCCTCTCAATTTTTTTTTTTTTATACGGCAACTTTTCGTGACTGGCGATGCATACCGAAGAAAGATTTTCAAAGACAATTTTACACAGAATTTTGTTAATTTTTTGTTTTTAATTTATTTATTTTTATTTCGATCCGAAACGTTTAATGAAATAAGAGAATTTAATTTCTAAAGTCGACTCGAGCGTACCGGATAAATGCGCAGCGAACGGTGCGACGGAGTTTCGTAGGCTCGATAAATTTCGCGGGATTCCCCGTCGCGGCTTGTAGGGTTCTCGTGAGTGTAGTGTCACAGAGTTCCGGCGCAGTTACAGCAACCTCTTACCGGTAAGAACCGAATCAAATTCGTCGGGGAACAAATGACACGGATTCGCGTACAAATTCATTAAGAGATTCTTGCGACGGGGAGTCAGCGAGGCAAGTGAAGTGAGGAGGAAGAGGGAGAAGAATGAGAGGACGGTGAGATATCGTCGGCAGGTTGGCGGACGGGGAGCGAGAACGGGGTTGTAGCGGTAGTTGGCTCGGTCCCGCAGCGTTTCGCGAGAGAGGACTGATGGCTCTTTCAAGGAGGTTGGATATTACTTAAGCGCCTTTCGAGGCTCACCCTCGGCAACCCCGTCATTTCTCATTTCACCCGGCAGAGACTTCCAACCCTGCCGGCTTTCTTCCCTCAACTATTCGGCTGTATAACATCGAAAAAAAAAAAAAAAATGAAAAATGTTACAAATCGCGAAAGAGTCCATCGATCTTCTCATCTTTTTTTCGTTCGACGGCGCTCAACAATAACGACACTAATAACGATATTGTCACTTATAGTACTGATAACAATGTGAAGTTAAGTCATACCGGAAATACGTGATATCCCATCGAAAAAAAAATTTTTCAACCGGCAGAGACACATTTGAGCTGCTACGTCCACTTCAGATTTAAAAAAAAATGTCCAACCGTAAGTGACGTATTTCTGGTAAAACGTCCACTTACGGTTAAGAAATAAAATGAAAAAAATCGAGAGTCTATTACCGGTATGACGTCACTTCCGGTGAAAAAAATTTTTCCGCGAAACACGAGAATGAAAAAAGGGAATTGAATCAACACCATCTCGGACGGTTTGTCGATTTCGCGAGCATCCATTGTGTACGACAGATGCTCGCGCAGAATCGGTTCGAGGAGCAATTAAGCTCAAGCCGGCTGAGCCATAACCTCCAAAGGGTGAATGGCTACAAACGGACGCAGGTTATATACACACAGCGACACCGGGGACCCGAGCGATAGGCTGTAAGACAATCCACCATGCGTGTCCACGAGACCTGCGGCATCGGAACCCGCACCAAATGGATACACATAGCCGAGATTACCGGAACGCTCTGTACGGCTTAGCGTATTGTCTGTTCGGCCTGCAGAGATTATGCGACGCGTTACACGACCGTAACCCGATCGTGTCGGGTAACGTTCGAAGCCGCGACTTCCTGAGCGCCGACCGTCTCGCCTCCGACCACCAAGAAAAATGAATTGCTCGACGGTCGCCTCGCTGGTAAAAATTTATTAAATTAATTTTTTTTTTTTTTTTTTTTTTTTTTTTTTTCATGCAAATAATTATTTTCATCGACAAAAATATTTATCTGATCGGGTGTCCGTGAAATTATTTTTCTGGATGAAGAGAAACGAACCCTAAAAAAAAAAAAAAAAAAGGAATACTTCGATCTTGCTCCACCCCCTGAATCGCCTTAATGCGACGAGAGAGCAGTCATTACAATTCTCGGGCAAAGTTGCGATAGAGTGGGTGCCTTCGACACAGCAGCTTTGGCCGGATAACGAGAACAATGCGTGTCTCGGCTGTTATCTTTCTCTTTCATCCACCGCCGCGCCTTAACTCGCTTCGTATTGTTTCATTTTTTTTTTTTCTTCTTTTTCCACACAGAAAGAAAGTCGGGAGCTCCTTAATGCGTTAGAAATCCCCGTGGACGTGGAAACATCGGTTGCACCCTGCTTACAAGCATCCGCACCCTCTCGACCTCATCGCCGTTCCCTCCACTCGCACCCTCCGAGCCTTCGGAGTCTTCCTCGGCAAGCTCCCCTCCTCGCCGCATCCGCGCTTACCAAAGTTGGAAAGAAGTGTGGCCTGGCTAAGGGTAGTTCCGCTCCACTCGGCGATCCTCCTCGGGAGCGCTTCCCGCACTTTTCACCCCTACATCTCTCCCGCGCTGTACCGAAGCTGCAGAAAAGAAACGAGCAGTGTGCAGCGAAGTGGAGAGAGAAAAAAAAACGTCTGTGAGAAACGGCGAGGGAAAGAGTCGCTCCGTGGGTGAAGGCGAGCGAGCAAAAGGGGATGAAAGTAGCGGCCGAAGTACGGAGCTTCACAGACCGATAATTGAACGAAGTGCTGCAGAGGCAGTGGCCGATATCTTTGTCTCGCCGTTTCTCTCCGCCTTTTCTTCGTCCTCGTACATTGGACGCGAACACACATATATATATATATATGTATATATACACGTGGACACAGGGATAGCGCGGTTCGTAATCGAGTTAGAGCGGTGCTTTCGAGGCTCGCGAATTCCTCGAGTGCGTTGTTCCCGCTGGCATCGATGGGAAGTTCGATGGTGGCGCTGAAGTTGGAGTTTTTTTTTTTTTAAGCTGCGGAGTCCTCGAGCCCGCGAGAGTGGAGAACGGTAGCAAAAAAAGTCAACCGAGGAGTCTAAAATCTGAAAATAGAGAACGCTTCCGGTAGCAACAAAGTCGCCAGATGAATCCGAAATATGTTTTTTTTTTTTAATAAGGGTACGTCTTTCTCCAACCAGGGAGAGTGGAGAACCTTTCCGGTGGCGACCAAGTCGCCGGATGTTTCCGAAATCCGATTCCAAATGTGAGACCAGAATTTTGGCTCACGGTTTTTCAAAACAGCAAAATAGACGCAATATTTCCGCTGGAATGAAACTTCTTGTCCCAAATGGAGAACGCGTGTCTGTCTTGACCCTCTCCGGCCGTGTGGACTTCGTCTTCGCGGAGGAACGGAAGGAAGAGGAGGAGCAAAAGTTAGAAAAGAGCGTACCCAGCTTGGAGAACGAGTGATATCACGGAGAAGCGCGTTGCAAGGGGCGAGGAGAGAGAGAGAGACTTTCGTCGGGAGTAATTTCGAGTTTATGCATTCGCCGGGAGTGCGGATAATGTGCGTTGCCGTAGTCGTTCTCCAACCCCATTTTCTCATCTCCGCTCCTTCAGCCCTTACATCCACTATACACATCCTCCCCACCCCTTCCGGAACGCAGCAGCACGACTCTTCCAGCACGATCCACCACCTCGATCTTATGCGCCAGCTAACCCACCCCGCTTTTATCGCTTTCGGAGTCGATAGTCGTTGCATTGAATTTCGAATTTGGCGATGTTCCTTCGGCCCCCGCCTCTTTGCCTCAGGATGACGCTATATACTTCCTCTACGACGATAGTCACTGAGGGTTGAAAAAGGCGGATACCAGTCTTCTTTCCACAGTGGGAAACTTTGAGCCTCCCCTCTTGGATGATGATGTGGAATAGCTTACTGAATCAGACAGGGGATGAGGCTGACGAAGGGAGGAGGTCAATGCGTTGGAAAAATTTTCATTCGATTTTTCCTCTCTTCGATTCTGCATTCGTATTCGTCCATCGATCTGTCAACTTATCTATTTTTTAAATTTTTCTTCTTACTTTTACTCATCAACTAGTCATCTGCCTTCTCATTTTTCAAAATTAATTTTTCTAACATGATTTAAATTAGTCATACCTGTACTTCTTTTATCCGATTCTATGTGCTTCATGTCGCTCTGGACTTTGTCACAGCCCGTAATTAATTTTTTTTTTATTTGTACATGACACTCATTATACTTTATTTTCTACCCTCGAGTCCGTGTGCATCGTCGGTCCTTAGGAAAAACATCCTGGGTCTCAATAAAATTTTATTCATTCATGCGTCGCCGCGTCTCTCCGCCACCCGACAAGACAGTCTTCGGTCGCGGCGGCGTGTGCAAGCTTCATCCGCCAGCGAGCCCGACGGAAGGGTTACCCTTGGAAACGACTCGAAGTTTCTAATGTAAAATGCACGCTGCGCTGTGATATTACCCCGGGCTGGAGGGTCGAAGGGAGATGGAAGTGAAGCGTGGGAAGAACAATTCCGCGGCAATAGCCGAGAGTCTCCTCTCGACTTCGCCATTCTCTACCCTTCCGCCCCCGTCGCGGCCGCCCCCAGTGCAGGAAGGAGAGCACGCGACAGCGCCCGATGCGATATAAAACTTGGACCGTAAATCAAAAGCTCGGTGTTGCAAGACTAACAGCGAAGGAAGAGGAGCGACGAAGCAGCGAAGAATCTCCCTGGGTTCTTCGTCTTCCTCCGCTTCCTCGTTCTTCCACCGCTCTTTTACTTTTCCCGGCGTACGCGGAACTTCTCTCCTCGATCTCATCGACCGTCTACGAGAAGCCACACACAAACACACACACACACACACACACACACACACACACACACACACACACACACACACACATATTTTATTGTTTCATAATAAAACTTTGCTCTCGATAGTCGTCGGCGTGAAGGGAAAGATGACGAGAAGGACGAGTTCCGGTTCGGAAGCGACCGGGTCGAAGAACCGGCGAAAAAGCGCTCCCGCGAGGACGAAGAGGGGGGAAGAGGTGGGTGCAGAAAGTATCCCGATGGATGTGTCCCAAAAGTCCGCGGCGAAATGTGTTATAAAAGAAGTCGAGGAGCGAAGCTGCAGGATGCTTTACGACCTCGCGAAATATCTTGCGAGGCATTTCATGGAACTCCAGTTAGGAGGGCTTTTTCGGTAGACTCCGAAAGATCTTTCTCGTCGATAGCCGGGGGGGTGGGGAATGTTCCTCGTCTTTGCCTCGGGGCCGGAGGAGCTCCAAGGTGGCTTTGGTAGACGCGAAATTTGTTCGCTACGTCGTTCGGTAATTGCAGCGTAAACATTTCCAACGGGGCGGAGAAAGGAGGAGGATGAGGAGTGAGCGCTCGCTGATTGCGAGACTCATTATTTCGGAGCCGAGAGGCAATGGATGCGGGAGTGAAAGGGAGAAGGTGGAGGCAAAGGCTGAGGAGGACTCCACTTGCGAATCGAAAATCCTCGAGTGCTGGAACAACCGGGACGCGACGGCCTCCGCCTTGATTAAGGAGCTCTCATTATTGCTCATAATCAACGCGCTACAATGGGGGGGGGCCCCCCTCGCGGTGGACGGCCAGCCTGGAGGATGGGAGGACTCCTCGAGAGAATTAGAACGATGAGGAAAGATGAGAAATTTCGGGAGGAAGAGGAGCGAGAGTTGGGGAAGGAAGATGAGGACATCGGAGGGAAAGCCGGGAAGAAACCTCGCCATCCTCCTCCAAGGAACTGGTTGCCCCCCCCGTCGTAATCTCGGCGGTTCCACATAAAGATATAGGCGTGTCCAGATTTCTTCGGACCACCCCAACCGTCAATTTCATTCTTCCTCGCAGTCCTCTCATCGTGGAAACTTTCGACTCTGATAAACGACAGCAATAATTCTCATCCCAGCTCGCGGATAGCCATTGGTCAACGTGTGCGTATGTGTGTGTGTGTGTGTTCGGAGCAGCGGCAGAGTGACCGTGGATCGCCGGGACACGTATCATGTTCATGCGGGAAGACCTCCGGGCTGTGGGCCGTATCACGCGCCGCAACGTCCATACGAAACCCGGAGGTACGTAGGAGCATGTATCCTCCCTCCGGTCCCCACCGCCCGGCTGACAAATACGATACATGTACCACTTCTGGACGAACGAGAGGGCGATGCGGCGAGAATCGAGCTTCCACAGTTGAACATCGAGCTTGCAGAATACGCGATGGGTTTCGTCGGTCGGCTGGTATAACAAGGGCACACAATGAGCGCGCGTGTGCGTTAGCGCCGGTGCTTCCGTGTGTGTGTTCCTCCTCTGTAGCTCTCCAACCGGCTATACCCAGCCGACGAGCAAACTAGGAAGCGGAGCTTCGGGAATATCGTCCATAGCTTCGCCTCCCCCTAAACGAGGAGGGCAGAGCACACGATGGCTAGCGAATGCGCCCAGCGGACTCGAGATAGCTGCCCGCACTTCCTCGGCTCGATCCCTCTTCCGACAACGCGCCCTCCAAAACCCCTCCGGGAGGCTCTTCGGGAAATGATGGCTACCTCTAATAGAGAGGGATTCCGTTCAATTATATCTTATGACGCCGTTCTCGAAAGCTAATGGCGAAGAAGCGGTGAACCGAGGGAGGAAACGTTTCGCGGTGTCTTATGGCATTTTATCAGACCGGCATGGGATATGATTTTTAGTGGTGGCGGAAATGGAGAGTTTGGGATAGCCGGTGGGATGAAGGAAAAAAATAATGCGGGCCAAGGATTTTGGGCGGTAGCGCAGAGAAGTTGTTGGATCGCGATTGAGGTGGTTCATATTTAGGAGGGAAGTTTAATGTTTTCTCGGGTAAGTCCTTGGGACACCCGGCGCTATGGGTGACAAATTTCAGGGTATAAATTTCGCTTCAAGTTCCGCGACTTTCTTCCGCAGTTGAGAAAAACTACCTGAAAGTCCGGAACTGTGCCTCGGGATTCGCCCAGTTTTCGTCGCGAATCCGAGCTCTCGAGGAACGAAGAATTTCGGTGTTTCGTGGTTCCCCATCATCGGACCACTTTTAAGACGAGCGTAGGATATGATTTTTAGGAGGGGAACAGACCAGAAAAATTGGCATTGTTGATGGGGTGAACGAAGAAGGAAGCAGATCGTAAAACAGGACCGGAAGTTGGGGATCGCCATTGGGAGACTGCATCTTTAGGAGGAAGCGATGTTGAATGTCTTGTTGGCATGGTCATAGAACACAGGCGCTCAGCACGAAAAACATAAACGTATAAATTGTCACATAAACCCAGCAACTTTCCTCGCCAATCCGAAAAAATAACCTAAACGTCTCGGACTGTGTTTCGCGGACCGCCCAATTTTTATCTCGGGTCCTCGGTGTGGTGGTCCTTGCTGCTCCTCCATCGAAGGGTATCAGACCAATGTGGATTACGATTCCTAGCCGGGATAGAGACCAAGGTTTTTACCAAAGAGTACCCGAAGTTATCGATAACAATCGAGGTTCATATTTATGAGGGAGAGAAGTCGCGAGTGAAGTTGAATGTCTTCTTGGCTGGGACCTTGGGACACCGGGCGCTCGGCATGGAAAGCGCATAAACTGCGGCAGGATTCCAGCGACTTTCCTCGCCATTGGGAAAAACAAGTAAAACATCTCCACTCCGCAGACGGAATTTTCATCGCGACCCCTCGCTCTCCGGGAACACCGACATCAATGATCTCCACCGATGGCGTTGTCCGGAGTTGCCAAACTCAACAGCCATTCCAACCGCAGTCGTTCGAGCGAGCTTTGGCGTCCACGCGACCGCATCTCCCAAAAGTCAGCGGTGGTCGTAATGGTCCCTGGATATATACGTCGCTGTGGATAATCCCGTCTCGGTCCCATCGCCATTCTCTCGCTGGTCCACCTGTTCCACACTCGCGTCCTGCCAAGTCGAGCGAGTCCTGTTGAGAAACCTCCGCGGCCCTTTCTCCCATCCCAAGACGTAGCCGAACTTTCCAGGCAGCCGAGAAAGCTCCGGGACTTCTTGGTCCCGCGGTACCTTCGACACGGTTGGCCCGGGACAAGCGGCAGCTGGTGCAACTGCTGCGGATGCATTCATAAAGCAGAGAGTAGAAGGTATCGCGAGGTCGCAGCTTGCGAGCACAGCTTCGCCTAATCTTTCCGCATCCTGCTCTCCGCCGTGAGACGCGGAAGGCGCGGGTGTTTGGAGGGCATCAGCGGGTCTACCGAGACGGTCGTCGAGTGTTCTGGGAGGATGCCGAGGGTAAAGCTTCTTCCGTTCTTCCTGTTACCGCCTTTGCCCAACGACGGGTCTCTCGAGAGCGCAGCGCTGAGGTAAGGTGCTGAGGTGTCTATATATATATATATATATACATATATATACATATATATATATATATATATACTACCATCTACCTTCCGCCTCAATTTCGTACGTTCGCTTAATTTTACCTCGCTCGGAAAGCTCCGAGGGAAGAAGCGAGGAAGGGCCGAACCGCTGATGCTGCGAGAAGATGAGGAGGAACAGTCGCTGGAAATGCGGCACCAGCCCGGAAGACGAGAGGAGAAGTCGAAGTGGAAGAAGAAGACGAAGTGGAACAAGCGGAATGAGAATAAGAAGACCGGGAGAGGCGGCGGTGGATGGGGGAGGGGGTAACGGAGAGGGCTTTCTCGGATGCACGTGTAGCACGGGAAGGAAACGTTTCTGGCTCCTGACCGAACCTCCCCGTCTACGAGACTCGCATAACCAAGCGTGAGAAACGTGAGACTCGCTTTAAGTGCAGTTTATACAGTTGCGCGATGTAGCCACTGTAGTTGTATGGTATATACGATATTATATTTGAGTTGGCCGAGTCGAGAGTAACGCTGGCAGCGGTATCTGCGCGCGCGTGTGTGTGTGTGCGTTTGTGTTGGTACACTAACTCGAGTTGAACGCACACTTTCGTCGTTCTCCACTTCCTCAAAGTCCTTTTCAACTCCTCTTCCATCGGTGATGTCCGCGTCGTCGAAGCTTTGCTCTCCGAAGCGCACCACTCGATGTGACCTCTCTCTTCGATGGCCCGGAGTTATACTGTACGCTTATTCTATACACACGAGAAAGCCGTAAGCGGACCGATTTCGGCAATTGGCTGCATTAGCTACTCCACCATACTGGAGCACTGGCTCTCTTCGATGAGCTTTCGTCGAAAGCTCATTCCTATGCTAAATGAGTCAGTGCGCCCTGTGGCTGAGTGCGTAATTGGCTGAGCAGCCAATTTAATGGGGGACTTTGCGTATCATAAATGAAATCGGATTTAAATCGGTATTGTATGGAATTAAGAAACGCTGATCCACGGTAGACTCGCGGTAGATCAGTTCCGTCCTTTTACTGAAATTCAGCTAAGGCGATTCGAGGAGTGCAATGTTGATTTCAGGAACAGATGCTGAGAATTACACTTCTTTGCTCGGGTCTACCGGATACACTTCGGTCTACGGAGACTCGCTTGCAAGGGTTGAAATTAAAATGTCGCGCCTACAACTGCGTCCGTAGTCTGACTTCGACTGGACGCGCATGATCTATCGCCAATCTACGGTAGATCCTTTTTTTTTTTAGCGACCACTCGGCACGAACTCTATCTCGGTCCTTTAAGTCTCAATTAGAATCGCGCGGATACCGCACAAATATCTTCTCGATTCGAGGGTTCCACGGAACAGCTCGGGTTCTTCGTCGGTAAAACTGGGCTAAACTTTCGTCGAGACCAACCACCGAAGAACACACTTTACGCGCTCGACTTCCTTCTTATAACTCTCTTCCCTCGTCTATATTTTATTCTTCGCTACCACCCTACCACACCCCAACCCTCTCACGCTCCGAGGCAGTGTCTCGAGAGACGAACGAATTAATGCTGCACGCCAGTCGAGAAAATTTCTCGCTCCCACTACTTTTCGGATAATCCCATGGAACCCCCCACCCCTATTCTCGGATATAAATTTACGCTTCCATGGATAAAGATCGGAGTTCATCCTCAGACGTTATCTCGTATAAAGCTCCCACTTTCCACTTTCTTAATATCGGAAAAGTGCACAGAAAATTTTACTCGCACAAGACATCTAGATACATATATATACACATATAAATATATAAATATATGTATATCTTAAAATCGTATAAAAAATTTATGTATCCACGTTTCTACCGAGCGATTGATATTCTCATCTCGGCGAGTGATTCGGTTCGTAAAAATTTGATGATTCTATTAAAAATACATCTCGTGGATTTTGAAAAATTGTGGAAACTCGGAATTTCGTCACGCCGTGAGTAATGAGTTTTGCTCTGTGGCCGGTCACGATGATGGGGGCGCCTGGAGATGGAAGAGTTGCACGAAGGTAAGAGCGCAGCATCCGGCGAGCCATTAAGTAGTGATGGCCTCGGTGGAGGTCGGACGCCACCAGCCAGTAGAACGAACCCGTATTCGCTCAGACGCCGCCGCCGCGTCGAGGGAACGCGGCGGGGCGGCGGAGGGAGGTGGCAGGAGAGTGAGAGACAGGGGCGCGCGTTTACCGCAGTAAATCAACAAGTTGATATCTAACGCCACGGTGCGGCGAGGGGTTGGGCAGAGAGGAGAGACCCGAGAGAGACCGGAGCCTCGGGCTTTACAGAAATACTGTGTACCGCACGCCGGGACAAACTCCGGCAGATATCTCTGACTGGCTCGCACCGAAACACTGTAAATATTAATGAAACAACTGACTTTCGCGTGCCGCCGCAACGCCCGGGCGAAGCTTGCGCTGCGAGACGGCCAGGTTTTTCGTCCCGGTTACGGCAAATTCAAACTCGTGAGAGCGCACGAAAAATAAATACGCCTCGTTCAATTAAAAAATCCTCCATGACGAGAAAAAAAAAAATATTCATTATTTTTATTAATCGGTGACATTCGTCGGGAAGAAATGGGAAGAAAGGGTTTTACGCAGAGTTCGCGAATTAAATTTCATGTAGAATCGTGAAAAAAATATTTTTTTATTTTAGTTTCAACGAGATAGTATTTTTATTTTCT
Source organism: Listrodromus nycthemerus (assembly GCA_963978505.1). Classification (NCBI taxonomy): domain Eukaryota; kingdom Metazoa; phylum Arthropoda; class Insecta; order Hymenoptera; family Ichneumonidae; genus Listrodromus; species Listrodromus nycthemerus. Next base: position 4,058,468 of record OZ021687.1, read on the forward strand.
ATGGCAATTTCACATTTCTCACCAACGTCCGACAAAGTCAACCTTGGTCTTCGGACTCTCAATCTCTGGATCCTCAGCCCTGGTCTCGATGGAAGTCCTCGGATATCCGCCGAGCTTTCGGTACCAGCGCGATGACGTATTAATCTACTTTTGGCTGTTGCATCGTCGTTCTCCCAGTCGCCGCCCGCTGTGCATTCGCAGCGACGGAGAGCTTGCATTTCGCTCGACGATGCGAGGAAGCGGTAACGAAACCCGTGGAAGCTACGACTCTACGACCGGTCGTAACGCACCCAGCGGTCTACCGCTCTGCCGTCTTTATTGGCCACTAACTTCCGGCCGGCCATGTGTGTCCGCTTTTGTCCCACGAAGAGAGTACCGGAGAACGGTATGGACAGCCTCGCCGAGCTCTCCGCTCGCATTCTCTCGTCCCGGTCTGACCGGCAATAACCGACTCAAAACTCCGACCGTAACGAAAACCGAACCGGTCACGTCTCATGTAGTTTCCACGGTGTAACACCGCCGCCTCTGTTAAACCGAGGGAACTGCGACACAGCGCGTGTACGCCATCCACCTGGGGGCCACATCGATCCTCTCGGACTGCGGCGCCAATCACCATTTCGCGGCCGACTATCGACGTTGTAGTGGCAACGTGAGATACAACGGAGTCGCCTCCATCCCGCTTGGAATTTACTGCCGGACACGCGATAAGGCCCGATGATGGCGGCTTCGCAAACTGCTCGGCTATTTCGCTTACCCAATCGCCCGATGGAACAGACTCGTGCTTGTGAATTGTATTATTAATTACGGTAATAACAATGGCAAGCGGGGCGAAATGGGGCGGTGGAAGGAAACGCGAACGCAAGGGTGCGAGCAACGTTGCATCAATTTGGTCCTAACGATGGGTCAAAATTTTCGAACCCGTTCTGCCCCAAGTACCAATATGACCAACCAAGCGATATCGGAAAATTTCCGTCTCTTTATCTCGTTTCTCCCCGATGTCATTTTTCCCGGTTGTAACTTGAGACACGCGTTGGTTCTGGATAAATGACAACGGTAAAATGTGAATAATTAATAAACCGTAGAAAAAAAAAACGGTACAACCGCGGTGTAGAAATAATTAATTCAACACTAACGCTGATCTGATTGTGAAGTTTAACAAATTTATTTATGTCGGTAATTCTTTTACTCTCACAAAAGCTTACCTGCATTTTCCAAATTATTATATGAATAATAATAATCGTAATAATATATAGTATAATAACAATCTATTTACGAAAATCATTATAGACCCAAGTATCGAAAGTACTGAATTACTAAAATTGGTCTATTACGTTCGGGATAGAATTAATTCCCAATTGCCCCGTTCGACCGTATTTCGCCTGTGTATCGACCTCATCGGTAAATTGCAAGCGTTACTTCAAATGTTTCGGTAATGCTCCTGAGTTTCCGGACGGTCCGCGATTATCCACCGATAGCTCATCTCGTTCTATTTTTCATAGTTTAAAACGCGCGTGGAGATAGCGAGAGGGCGAGAAAGAGCGAGAGAATAACGTTTAGAAAGGGCGTTACCGCTGCCGTCTGCCCACACACCGACCTTACTACTGCGGATGCTGCGTTACGAAGCGATATTTAACGAGGAATTACCAGTGCGAGGGGGAGAGGCGAGAGGGGGATGGAGAGTATAAGCCGAGCTTTTCCCGCATTATCTCGGCGAAGCGGGTCCGCTCTCGCTGACTCAGTTTTCCCGGTAATCCGACGATCGCCATCTCTTTTGCCCTCGATTCGTCCCTTCCGAAAACCGACTACGAGAGAGAACCCCTAGCTCCTCTTTCCGACACCAGCAGCACCACCGGTCGCGGCAACGGAACGATTCTCCCCGGAATCGGTAACTCCCGAACGATCACTGCTGCGATCGAGCGATTAGCGTATTAACCAGAAGTCTGCTCCAGTTCCCCGCCGCGAACCCATGGCGATTTTCTGACGAGGAATCGGAATAGTTCCGACGTCGCGCCTACCGATCTCAGAATTCAACGAATTCCAATTTATTGATGAATCCTTCCCGTGGTAAATTGCGCAATTTTTTCCGTGATCGATCGCTCGATTTTACCAATGATTTTTCAATTGTTCTCATGTTCGATTTTTTTCGAAGATCACACATCGATTTTTCTTTTTCCCATCCTCAGATTTGGACGGGTTTCTCACAGAGGTTTTCAACGAAGACGATGAAAGAAAATATTGTAAAAATGCTCTTTGGCAAGACTGCAAGCGCACTGCTTGAGGAAAAAAAAATCGTTGAAACTGCAGAATTTTAGTCTCTGAGCGAACTTCTCCAAAGTTCCACGTTAGTGGGAAAGTTTCCGAAAAGCCGCAACGAGAGAGCTTCCGGAGTCTGTCCAACACCCAGCAGCGCCACTGGCAACAGCAGCCGACTGTTTTTGTCCCGAATCAGAAGTTTCTGAACTATCGTTGCTGTTGTCGAATCGATTAGCGCATAGTCAGAAATATCCTTCGGTTGATCTCACGGCAATTTTCTCACAAATCGCGGAATGCGTTTATCGCGATAACCAAACTCTGAATCCAATGAGATCGGACACACCGAAAAAATTTTCCCAAATTCTTTCAGCAACAAAAATCGAAATAAATATTCCGAAGAAATCGAAGCGGATATTCGGAAAAAATCACAGTAAAATATTCTCGACGAACCGACACGAATATTCCCAAAAAAAAAAAAAAAAAAAACAATCAAAGGCTTCCACCAGAAACTCTACCGGATGTGATTCTCCCGGTGAATACACATCTCACTTCATCGGAGTATCCGAATATCCCAGTATCGGCGCTCTGACTAAAAGCTCCGCGAGTCGTAGAATTTCTTATTCGCTCACCCCATCGATTTATTAACCCGGACTCACCCTCACCTCCGTCGCAACAGCCTCGCCTTCCGCAAAGCTCAACGACCCGAAGTCAACGACGGAACGCTGACTGAGGAATACGCCAATAGCCCAAAGGACGGGGGGGGGGGGGGGGAGTGTTAGTGGAACGAGGCGAAAATGCGAAAACGCGAGATGAAGGGAGGGGAGAGAGTGCCATTGCCATTCGCAGTGCCACTTCGCCGCAGACGCACTTTCCGAAACAAACGTGTTGCAGTATCGTGTCGAGGAGGGGGGGCGAAAGGGGGTTGGGGTTTAGGGGGTGGCTTGCATCCCGGCATGCGTCGCGAAGAGCTTCTCTCGCGAGAGAAATCGCGCGCACGAAGCAGATAGAGCCGGAAGGGGTTCGGGGGTTGAGGAGGGTTGCAGCGAAGTGGGGGGCGAAAGGATAGGAAAATGGAAGACGAATAGAGGGTGCAGAGGTCTGAGAGTCGTATCCATTTACAAGTTTCAAATCGTTTGCCGCGGCATGAGGAAGGCGGATAGAGAATCGGGAGTAACCGGCGAGGGGTGGGACGGAGGGGGGCGGGGGCAGGGGGGGGGGAGGAGGATTTGTGTGCAGCGAAGGGCGCGCGTGCCTTTTGAGATGGAAACCTTTTACCGCTCACTCTCGTCCCTCTCGCGCGAGCTCGTTCTCAATGGGGTGGTGCACGGCGCCCCGGTGAAATATTCTGAAACGCGAGGGGCCGTGGGGCGGGGGTGGCAAAGAGCAGCGAAAACTCGGCGGCGCGTCGCGTGGCTTTTAAACGCTAACATACTCGTGAGGGCTACACGCGATATAGGAATCGCATTATACTCGAAAAAGGAAAAAATAAAAATAAAAATAAAGCGGAGGAGCGAGATGGATGGGACGAGTTCCGAGGGAGTGTCACGGGGGATGAAAAACCCTGAGGGCGATGATTTTTTTTTTTTTTTTTTTTTTTTTTGAGGAGCGAGGTTGAAGATGGCGTCGCTGGAACTGAGCGGCCGAGTCGAGGCTGAAGGGAGACGAGAAAAAAAAAAAATAGCGAGGAACGATGGGGTGGCTCTCGTTAAAGCCCATTCCGGATCCTCCGGTTCTAATGGGCCAAGGCGTACGTGTCGATGCACCGCAAATTCGCGAGCCCGACTCATGGCCGGGACGAGCCTCGCTGAGCGTCTCCACGCACGAGAGTCCTTTCCGTCAATGGAAATTTTTTTTTTTTTGCGAGGCGAGCGACGCGGCGAACGGTGGTGGAGGCGATGGGGAGGGCGGGCTGCGTGAAAGCGAAAGAGCGGAAAATTTGTCGCCGCGAAAACGAGTGGAAATGCGTGACCGGGAAAAAAAATAAGAACCAAAAAAAAATTGCTACGGTGTGGTGTATAGAAGGGTGACCGTGTAACGCAATCATCCCTTACGCTGACTCATCCCTCTCGGTGGTCCGCACTCCGCCCGACATGCCGCTTGTTTCCAGCCCGACGAATATCTCTGGGGGGAAAAAAAAAAAAAATCCGAGAAACCTTAATGCCGAACAAAACGTCTCGCCCTACAAGCGCGGATTAATTTTTCTGACGCAGCGGCAGCAGCGAGAATAGCGACGAACTGGGAGGACCTCGTTTCGCATTTATATATATATATAATATAGGGAGAGAGATTGCGGAAGACCGCGACGTCGGCGGATGAAAGTTTCGTGCGATTTGCATTTTTACCGCGAATTAAAGGAATAATTATTTTAAAAAGAACAAAAATATGTATACAGAAGGTAAAACTTGGAAAGATAAAAAATCTCTGCAGCTCCGATTTTTTATTTCTTTCCACCGAAGCAGGTGATTAGTTTCGACGTTTCGGAATGACAAAAAAAAAATGTTTAATGACGACCCTCAATTTCGCAAATGGTAAGAATCTAGCGGAGAAAACTATGCTTGTTAGTCATCTGAGGTTCTTCGGACGCGGCGATCTACATAAAAAAAAAAAAGAAAAAAGGTTTTTGGTAAAAATTTTTGTACGGCTGGAACAGGCAGACGACTTCTCCTCCCCCCGACATTAACACGCACAGTGAAACTCTGCGCGTTGCAAGAATGGAGAAGCTCGATCCAGTGGAAATGAGAAAAAAAAGGTCGGAGGATATTTCGACCTTTTTTTTCCTATTGAAATGAGCACATCTGGCAAACTACTTCAGTTCTCATCACGTATACATATACATACATACGTGTTTATGTATATGTGTATATATATATATATATTTATATATATATTCGAGTGGTCGACATTATTCCCTTGCCATCCCACTCGGTGGTCGTCAGAGAGATAGCTGAGCTGGCACTTTTTTTAATCCCCGACCTTGTCCCTTCGGTCCTCGGCTCGTCCGGAACCCGAACTAAAAGCGGCTCAGCGTCTCTCCGCAGTGGAAGAAACGGCAGCGAAATATATATCCATGTGTCTCAGTGACGTTCGGGGTCGTGAAGTTTACCGCCTATCCATTGAACTCGGGGGTAAAAAAATCGGATTTTTTTTTTCCCACTCAGCAGTCATCCACGAGAGACAATAAATTCTCTCATAGAAACTCATCGCCTTCGTGTGTTATCCCATTTTTTCAAATATTTCGTTTGCTTTCAGAAAGCGAGAACGAACAATGCAACAACGAGAAATCAGTTAATTCAAACGAACGTTTACTCGAACGAAAAAAAAAAAAAAAAATTCATTCGAATAAAATAAACACTGAGTAAAGACATTTTTTTCGAAGTCCGCGAAGGACCTTCCAGGCCTCTTCCTTTTCCGTCCAAACGACATTAACCCGACGAAATTTTCGAGCTCCGGCTCGGATCTTCCTTAATGGATCTCGCGAGAAACTAGTTAAATGTTGCTGCGGTCCTCGACTCTCTCGACGGGAGAGCGAGGAGGTGACGCGAGTCGAGGTGTGTACGGAATCCTGAGAATCGCAGACGAGAATCTTCGGCGGTGTTCGAGATCCGTGCGATGTCCGTCGAGGCTCCTCCGCATCGGAACGCTCGTGAGGCATCTCGCTGGCTAACCCGGGCGAGTTTCGCCCGCTCCGTCCGAGTTACCGCTATAAATTGCGTAAATGAAGTAAGCTCCGGTACGAACTAACAGAGGGGGGCGGGGGGGGGGGGGGGCGTCTTGCCAAGTTTATAACTTAATCACTACTGGTGGTGTTCCGCGAAAGGGTTTTAGTCGCGACCCCGGGCCGAGACGAGGGTGGAGCGGACGAACGAGGGCGAACTCTCGAGGCAACCGGTGGGCGAAAAAAACTCGGATGACGTGAACGAGGAAAAAAAAAAAAAAAAAAAAATGCTTCAACAAGAAAGTCGGTGCGATGGCGCAGATCTGAATAATTGAAAGGGTTGCGAGTCTTTTGTCTCGGCGTGAAAGCGACTTCCGGAATGACGTCACTGGGCTTCACCCCCCCCCCCCCTCCGCCAACGACCCCCTCGCTCGAACGACGTCAACGAGGAGGAGGAAAGCTGTGAACTGCAACTCACGCAGTTTTCCGATAAAGAGCTATCTCTTCTCTCTCGCTGCTACCCATTCGACCTTCTGTCTTTCAACCACCCACCCCCTCCCCAACCCCCTCCCCCCATCGACCCGCCAAAAAAAAAAAAAAAAAAAAAAGCTTTCCCGCACGGTAGGTCTGTAGCGCATAAATCGATCGGATCAATCGTTTCGACTCTTAGTTTCCGGGGTGGGTATTGTTAAAAACCCGTCAACTTTTGCCACTGCGTCGAAAGCAGTCTGCCGAGGCCGGTCGGCAGAGGCGGGATTTTAACGATGAGAAAAAATCGAGAGAATGGTCGCAAGAGGCGAGATTGAACTCTTTCTCTGGGGGTTTTTTTTTTTTTCTAAGATTTTTTTTTTTTTACGGCTGCCGAGGAAATTAAAATCGTTGACGCGCCGGGGAATAATCGGGACGATCTCTTAATTTTTTTTTTTTTTCTTCTCCACCACGTCGAGACGGCGGATCTCGGGACCGTTGAAAAACTGCAAAAGATGTGTTTCTATTTTTATGCTCGAATGAAATTTTTATGCTACAATGTTATTATTGTGTGAAAATTTAATTTTTATGCTGATGTAATCGTTTGGGAATGATTATTGGCGCTAACGAGATTTATTTTTCGTGTGTTGCAGGCTTCGGCTTTGTCACATTTCAGAGCGAGGACGTAGTTGACAAAGTATGCGAGATTCATTTCCACGAGATCAACAATAAAATGGTAATTATCGTCTGACCGATTTCCCGATTAAAATCATCGAAAATCTTCATCCCTTAACCTGGAAAACACAGGCGAGCATAAAACAAAAAAAACAAAAAAAGAAACAAATGTTAACACAAAAATGATGGGTTCCCATAGGGAAATTAATTTTTGGAGCTACGAAGAGCCGTGAGTAAAGGAGGGAAGGTGATTGCCACTGCGTGGGGTGTGAATATGAAATTCCGCCTTGAGGAGAAAAATTGTTTACCGCGAACAATTTGTCTGCGAGCACCCCACTGGCCATTTTCCTAAGGCCGTCCGTTTGTCTAATTTAACGTCCGATGCGAAGATGAGAGAAATTAATTTACCGGATAATCGTGGAGCTGGCCTCGGCGCTTCGGAGGTGTGCAGGATCGTCGTCGGATTGCCGAGCGTAGATGTCGTGAGGGATGTCGCGTTGGGAAGGCCTCGGTCCACGATGGTTATTTGTGTTTGGCACACAAACGCCGGCTCACGCTCGCGAAGCCGGCCGAGGTAACTGGATATCGGAGCCAGAGGAGGAACGGCTCAAGTGGCAAACTACCGAAGACCCGGAAACCCCGACAAGTGGATGGACGTTGCCGACGACGCAGCGCATTGCCGAATTGTTTGACGACGCATCAAGGGGGGGGGGCGGAAAACCCCCCTTCGTCCGGATCGAGCGCCGTCCAAAGGCGCACTTTTTACGGCGTCTGCGAGCAATCGGACCGGAAGGATCTTTAATCCGGTCGATAAATATTGAAACTCGGGCGATTGGCTAAACTCCTAAGGAAACAGGCGACATGAGCTATTTGCACCGGGCAATCCCGATACCGGATCGATTATATCCCTAATACGCAATCATCCTCCCTCCGAGACTCCGCGTCTCACCTCCTCGGAGTGGTTTGAAGAACCGGTGAAAATTTGATTTTCCAGTGCGCTCATTAAACATTTTCGAGGACGAAATATTAAAGACAATATTTATAGTATTTCAAACCATCAGAATAGAAAATTAAGAAATTGGTATCTCACTCTCACCCGAGCCCTTGAGTCCTTAAAACCGGAAAATTCCACATCCCTTTAATCTCCGTCTCTCGATGGGAGATACCGCGCGCGAGTCTCTCCAAATGATCCTTTTCCCTTGCCCTTTTTTTTTGCGAAAAATTCTTCGATCAGTCTCGCTCGTTGAATTTTTTTTTTTTTTTTTTTTTTTTTTTGGAGTTGCCGTTCACTAGTTGATTTTCAGGTCGAGTGCAAGAAGGCCCAGCCGAAAGAAGTGATGCTACCAGCGAATCTGGCGAAGACGCGAGCAGCCGGGAGAGGTGCATACGGTGAGTTGGTGATGGTCGCGACACCCCCGACGACATATCGTTACGCGCCGTATCCGTTGCCGTCATCAGCGGCCGCGGCTGCACACGCAGCCGCTGCCGCTACGGCCCACGCAGCAACGCAGCCACATCACTTGCTAGCTCCCATTGTCGCGACAGCACCGAACGCGGCGGCGGCGGCGACTTATCAGTACGCCTCCGCCCCGGCGGCGGCCGCTGCAGCCGCGGTTTACGACGTTAAGAGAGCCCTCGCTGCTGCAGCTGCGGCCTACAGGCCGCATCCGGCGGCCGCGGCTGCGGCTGCCTCGAGAGCCGCCACCCTGACGTACTCGATGAGCGATCTTCTCGGCGTCCAGGGACTCGACATGGGGGCGGTTTATCATCCGATTCCGACCATCGGCCTATGACCGACGATACTCACTCCGCTCTCGAGGCCCCAGTGAGAATTCCACACCCTCGATCTGCCGACGATTCCCTCGCGGACGCCCCAGTCAATTTATTTTTTATGAATTCGAAAATCGAGCAATTTTTTTTTACTCCTCGATAACTTTAGGAAAGGACGTGGACGAAAGATGTTAATTCTCGAAGCTTTCGAGTGCGTCAATTTATTTTCTTTTTTTTTTTACTTGCTCAGGTGAACGCTCGATTACCGAAGCATTTTTAACGAACAATTATTTGAAAAATTTCAAGCAGTCAATTGCTTCGGAAATTTCAAACAATCTATTGTTTGAGGAATTTTAAATAAACGCTAATTTTAAGAAAAAACAAAGAATGATTTTTTGAAAAATTTCGTTTTGTCATTTTTTCTCGTTTGCGTAGCTATTTTATCGATACGATTTAATTTTCTCTTGTCAGATAAATTTTGTGAATTTACGTGGATCAAGTTATCGACTGAAATTTTCACGAAAGCACACTCGCTCCGCTTCCTTAAATTTTCTTGCGTCTGCGAGTAAGAGTGTCTCGAGCGATGGAGTTCGATTCGAACGACGCGGACACGCCGGACTGAACGTCGACCCGCGCTACTTTGCATTCCGTGACAAAAAGAAACCCCATAGACTGGACGCAATTTGCATTCCCTTCGAAGAAACAATTTTCTTGACTGTATCGTTACGGACTCCTGTTCAGGAACACTGTGATCGTAGCACAAAAAAAAAAAAAAAAAAGAAATAAAAAACGTACTGATAGTTTGTAGTTATCCGAATCGATTACGATAGCGTAGTAAAATAAAAATAAAAAAAATAGCGAAAGACAGTTTAGCTAACCAACGGGGGCCTCGAGACTTTGTTCCGTAGACTGCGATGCGTGTCGCGCATTGTTAGGATGTAGACAGAGATAAATATGTGACAAAGCTTCAACAACGACGATATCAATTGGAAATCAAAAAGACTGGTAGTGAATTCCGGTAGAGGATTAGATAACGAGCGTTAGTTCGAGTAGCGACAATAAATTTTTAAAAAAATACGAGATGTGTTCGATAAAGAGAGTTTTAAAGTTAAATTAAAACCAACAAGAATGCAGAAGTGAATAAACTAAAGAGTAGAGGAGTAACCGTTGTCGTGAACTGACGCGTAGCAAAGTTCCGGATTACCCATCTATGGTGAGTTCAGAATTCCCCGGGGGGGGGGGGGGGGGGCGTTCAATAATTCGTCATTGAGAGCCGGACAGTTCGTGAGGAAATCTTAGATAACGACAAAAAAGGACGAGGTACTTGGGTACATAAAGTAATCCTATTTTATTCAACTATTTTATGTACTTTAGTAAATCGAATCCTTGAGTACAACCATTGGACTACATTTATTGAAGTACAAGGACTCGAAAATACATTAAGGACATTGATACTCGAAGATTTGATCGATGAATACCCGTACTTGAATATTGATTACTGGGTCCAGCTCTTGTATTTGCCGTCTACGGTGTCCTCCTCGTTCTTGTTCACGACGTTTCGCACACCCGTCGAAAGAAAGATGATAACCATGCCAGCTCGAAAGTACCTAATTCAGTTCCGCGTAAGCCTGACTACCCCGCTCTCCCTACCGGCTATATCGAATAATTAAGTTTCAGCGTCTATCACAATTACCGCTAAAAGCACTTCAATTAAAATCCTATGGAACTTAATGCCTTCAGCCCTCGGGGCAGCGGTGGAGGTGGCGAAGAGAGACGGAGTGCAGACGACGATGGTAAACCCGGGCTCACTTCCGGTCGAATATGGGTGGAGAGGGCTAGCGGAGCTTCGGAAAATGCCTCTGTTAGAACACGACAAAGGGGGGTCGTGCGAAGGTGTTCGCGATAACGGTTGCTGTACATCCATGGGGGAAGTCTCGTTACGGGGGACGATTGTCAATTTATCTGGTAGAACTTGAAAGTCCGTAGTTGTTAGTACGATGGATGCCAGAACGCTGGGGGAGAGACCGGAGGGCTCAAAGCGTTACGGAGTACAGTAGAAAGTTCCGTGTTAGGTCAGACAGCTCGGACGGGAGACGAACGACGCACTCTACTGAAAAAAAAAAAAAAATTCTTTCGGTTCTTCCACTTTTTTGTTCATTTCCTGCCACGACTGCAAGTCGAATCGAGAACGGCGGCTCTTACGGATCGTCTCGTTAACGTGAAAAAAAAATGTTTGTAAAAGAAACTGCGATCACGAGGAACGAAAAAAAAAAAAATGCAGACAAACGGAGCTAGCACGTGAGCCGCTGAGCGGAATAATTAGTCACAGAAATCGCGTTCGCGATATTCGACATATTTTTTCGTCGTACACCAAGTATTCTATGCATATTAATATTTGTCATAACTTCATGAAATTTCATAATAATCGGCAATGATTTAAAAAAAATATATATATATATTGAAATTTAAAGAAAACAAAAGCATTATTCTACTATTATAAACTACGAGTGCCACGAAGAAGTAGAGTAAGAGGCGCGATATCGGATCTATGATAACACGATAAAATACGAATCAATTACATACAAAAATCTCTATACTTATACATATATATATATATATTATCGACACTATATTTACGTGTTTACGACACATACTAATTGCATTAACGATAAAATAATTAAAAATACGTACCTAAATAACGATGAAAACGAAGGAAAGATCGATTTTTTTGGTAATACGTTCGTAAACGATAAAAGAAAAATATCAATCTATAACGAATGTTGTTTTGTACCTATTAAGAAAAAAAAACGCCATAGTAATTTGAATATTTGGTATCGGTATATTTTACGAGAGTCGCATTATATTACCAATTAGTTTTTTTTGTAATAGACCTACATATATATATATATTTACTTACATATCGAGAGCATTTGAAAACTAGGTAAATTTCATAGGTAAAATAAAAATACTTTGTGACACATCACTTAGTTTAAAAATTATTAAATATATATCTATATATATATATATTAAAAACGAAAGTCTTATTTAGCGCGACCTTTAGGATCGATCTTAGTTAGATGAGAGAGTCATTTTATATTATTAATATATATATATTTGCGAACAGTAAATTACACGTTCCTATTGTCGAAATATATATCTAGCGAAATTAGCGTTGAGAAGCCATTATATAACACCGTTAGAATTAGAAAAAAGAAATAATCAATTATACGCTCCAGGTCGATTCTTCGTCGAACTATAAAAACTAACGTTATAAAAAAAATAAAAAAAATAATACATAAAATAATGAATTTCAATGCCAAAGCGTTTTGAAGCGAATCCACGAAGAATCGTCGTAGACGTGTACGTAACAAGACCTATCGCATTATACCTTATAATAATTCGAGAAGAGAAATCAGGAAATCCGATGGAAAAAAAAAAAAAAGGAAAAAATTTTATCGATAGAGAAAATATCTGCGATAAATAGAGCTAACGTATGATTATTAAATTAATGCCCGAAGTATACGGGTATATTGAAACTAAATATACATGTACGTACTTACCTGTTTATCTACCTACCTATTACCTTTATACTTGTAATGGTACATATAACACTTATAAGCTATAGCCCAGCGTACCTTAATCATTAATGCGTGAGACGTGTGCCCTAGAAAGTACGTACTATGCCCGAGAGGCTCAACACAGTCAGTTTCGTAAGTAGACCAGACTTAACAACAGGCTTTTGGTTTTTTTTTTTTTTTATATTCTTTAATTTTTTTTTTTCCATTCGTACTCAGTATTAAATAATTATTTGCTTTTTCGGGCCGGTTTTTGGTTGGAGGCGCGGGAATTATTAGCAAAAAAAAAATTTTTCAATTATTTTTCAATGAACACTGTGAGAAATTGTTTTTCGTTCTATTACGATGCGAGACCCCGAGCTCAACAAGTTGCCAAGTAAATATGACTTCTATCGCGATCGCAAGCTCAAAGCTCACTCGAGCGTGAAAGTAATCGCGTTCTCGCATAAATTAACGTACGCATTACAGAAAAAAAAAAAAAAAAAAAACAAATAACAATGATAATAATGTATCGTAGTGTAAAATCTCACTTTCAGAGACAGTGAGAGATTTATATTTATAAATATTTTAAAAAACGACTGAGCGAGTGACGAAAATATGAATAGAGAACGCGTGCTTCGAGTAATAAAAACCAGCCCGGTAGTGAATTAGGTACCGAATCACAAATACTAATTAAATATGTATCAGTGTACTTAAAATTGCCTAGAATAAAGCTACATAATTGTCACAATAGCCTATGTACTATAAATACTACATACATATATATATATAAATACTATATATATAATTGTGAGAAAAAACAATCAATATGAAAATTAGAATAGCGAGTCAGTAGTGTGTAGTTTAATTGTGGTCGGTGTTTCTTTAATATCGTAATCGTCGGATCTTAAATGTCGTAGTACGAGTCAGCAGTTTTGCCCGAGTTTTTTTTTTTTTGTTTGTGGCGATCGTGCGCTTTTCAATTCTGCGCGAGCCCGCCGTTGTTTCTAATTTGCTAAATGCGAAGAAAAACAAATGAAAAAAAGTGAAGCTAAAGAGCGGTATGACGTGACTCGATAAGAATCATGTGTCAACAGCGGAGAATAAAGGAGGGTCGAAAATTGTGAAAACGAGTGAAGACAAAAAAAATTACTGAGGACACGAACGCCACAATTCTTCGGGCAGTTGCTGATCTTTAGTCAATATCCGATAAGCTATATAGTGGAGTATAGAGAAAAAAAAAAAAGTGAAAAATGGTATTATGTACACACACGAATTAACGTCTAACTCAAATTAATCAAACAACACCCTTAATGGCTACAAATAACCAAATAGTACTTTAGGAGAGAACAGAAAAAAATACGGTTTATTTTGTCGTAGATTGGGACACCTAGGACGCCGAGTAGTAGATTAGTTTAAATATCCTAATAATTGAAGCGATTTTAGTGAAAAAAGAAATATTATATTATGCGCTGATAGAGTCGATATGCGATATAGTCGGAGTCTTTAATTAATTAGTTGTGTGGTCTTTTTTGAATTTAGTGTGAAATTATGAAATTTCATGGATGCCAATATTTTTATCTATCTAATCTAGATCGCTTTTGATCCTTTACTGTCATTATTTTTTATTTTGTTTTATGAACATTTTTTTAATACAAATTTCTTCACATATCGTATTATCCTTTTGAGTTCAATCACGAACCTCTTGCCATTGTTTTCTCTCGAGCCTGAAACAATGAATCTCAGTTTCGTTTTGTTTTTTTTTTTTTATTAATTTAATTTAAAAAAAAAAAAAATTCTGGACGAAACGACGATCGCGACGAATTTCTGCCGTGTCTTGACGATAACAGCTTCGCAAAACTAACTATCAAAATAATCCTTGACGCTGATGCGTGTAAATACGTTTTTCATCCCGTTCGAAAGTCAATGTCGAGCAACTTCCGGTGAAACTGCAGAAATTCCGGTCGCGGTCTCGCTTCGAAAAATTCAATCGGACGTGATAGAGAGAAAGAGGAACATAAGTGAGAGACATTATTGACATAAAAATAAAAAAAAAATTCAGATATTGTTTAATCAAAAAATCCATAAAAAGTTTCGCAAAATATTAATGAATTCTGTTTTTCCTTGTAGATTTTATGTGGTCCCTGGGAGCATTACCCGATGGTGAGTAAAAAAAATGAAGGATAGTGTGAAAGTCGAAATAATTATAATAATTATACTAAATTCTCCAGAGATCTCACTCCCAAGTTCCGAAAACCATTCCCCTCTTATACTATTCTGGTACTATTTGTGGGGTGATTTCATACCGGAAATACATAAATCCCGATTGAACATTTTTTTTTCAATTCACATCTGACGTATTTCCGGGATAAATTCACTTCCGGTAGAAAAACGTGATTTTCAAACCAGAACCGACGTATTTTCCATGTTGCGTCACATCCGATCGGAAGATGAGATTTTCAAACCGGAAGTCGCGGATTTTCGGCAAAACTCCGGAGTACTCAATTTCCGGTTTACAAAAGTCACTTTGTCAACGTCTTAACATTTTATGAACCTTTGAATTTTTTTTTTTTTTATTAATTTGGCCAGTAAATTTCTACTATCGGTATAAGGGATGAAATATGATAACTAATTTTTATTTTCCTCTCGCCATACCGTTTCGTCAAACCGTCCATTATAGTTCGTAACGATTCCAGACTATCCGCGAAAATTCATATGTCGAATGAGTATCTGAAAAATAATGAGAACGATTTTAATAACGAGAATGTATTTTTATGTTAACAGGTTTCCCAGCGGCAGCGTACGCGGCATACGCGGCAGGCCGCGGCTATTCTGGGTACCCTAGTTTCGGACTACCTTACCCGACAGGTAACCACCTTAGCCTTAACCACCTTAACCACCATAATACCGCCCACATCGCGCCTCTCAATCTGAACCTTAACCACATACAGGCGGCCCCCACGCCCCATCACAATCCACCCACCCCTACAGCACTCTTTTACCATCCAAATTTGGATCTCTACAACGCCATGCCTCTGTGAACTAACCCGAGCTCTGCGCACACATTAACTAATCGCTATTGTTACCGCTATAAAAAATAATAATATTATCCGCTGATGTCGATTCGCATTAAATTCGTGGACTCGTCCGAGGCGAGTCGGCGAATCGACGATCAGACAAACGATTATGCAAATACCCAAAAAAAAAAAAAAAAAAAAAAAAAGTGGGATTACGAACAAGGAAATGAAAAATGAAATTCCGTTGATTATGGTCCAGAGACAGATTAAATTGGGGAGGGTGAAGTCACTCGATTTCGACGAGTCCATCGAGGACGTTTCGTACGTTATTTTGATTTTTATTCTTACTATAAAAAAAAAAAAAAAAAAAAATTTCATTATCCACAATTATTGATTATTGGTTATTAATTATTCCTGTGACAAAAATGTTTGTACAGGGAATCGGGTCGGGTAATTGATTATTGAACGAACGAGGGAAACAGGAAATAAAAACTATTATCAATTCTATCAACGATTCGTCGACGATCTGAACGGTCGACTCGTTTCCGAGCAGTTCTCATTGGAATTCGCGAGAATATTTTCATCGTGCGCGTACGAAACGCTCGACCGATGCGCAACGGTGAATCAGTCGATTCGTTCACCGAATTAAAATCGACGATGACTATTCGCTGTCTCCGAGAGAACGGTCGTTAAAAAAAAAAAAAAATTGTACAAATTATCGAAGATATTCCAATTGTATTTATTGTAGGATCGCAAACACGGACATTGATGATTGGCGGAGCGAAATTTTGGAAAAAAAACACACACACACAAAAAACAAAAAACAAATAAATTTATTTGTTCGTCGGCCTCACCGCGTGTCCATAACAATAATCTATAATAACAATTATCGTTAATAATAATAATATTGATAATAAAGTTGAAAAAATAAATTACAATAATAATAATAATAATAATATCGTGCTGCGTGTAACTCCGTACGACGCGATTCGTACGTACGATTAATATAGCGGCCGAGAGATTTACCGAGCGGGAATATCATTTGCCGGGGCCGGGTCGGGAGTCGACTCGCCGCGGAATTATGAGATCGCAATCGGAAAGAGGGTTGATTATCGGACCGATATAGAGGAGTTTCGTGCGGCCGGGTAAAGCGATACGCGGAATCGGCATCGTGTATCGGATTCGATTGAAAAATCTCGAGACTGCGAGCAACGAGAGCTCGAAATTAAAATCCTCCCCTACTTTGCTGAAAAATCTAAATACATATACATACGTATTAAAAAAAAAAAAAAAAAAAAAAAAACCAGCACATATTCTCCCGGATCCACGCTTCTCTAAAAAAAAAAAAAAAAAAAAAAAAAAAATTCTGCCCGCACGAAAAGCTCCTCGCACCATCCTCCACCTTCGTTCGCAGTAATTATCGACGTTTTTTTTTTTAATAAATTGTTTTTTTTAACATTTCTATTATTTTTTTGTTCACACTGATAAAAATATAAATAGAAACATATTTCTTTCTCATCGAGGCGAAAAAAAAAAAAAAAAAATATCTCTATCTCTCCGACTCGAACCCTTCCGATCCGGGTCCTTGAGACTCGTGCGACCGGTTATCGGGGAGGATCGGAGCAAAATTACGGAAATCGGGCGGCGTGGCCCGGAAGAGGTGCGGGAGGGGGGATGAAGATGGTCGGAGGAAATGTGGTTTTCCAAATAAACCACCGAAGGAATTTCCGGCCGTATGACTAACAAAGTTTAATTGGAAACTCCAGCATGAAGTTACGCAGCACACTTCCGCACACACACACACACACACATATACACACATGCATACATACGCATACGGATAAATACATAGACACACACACACACGTATCCACAAACAATCCACCAACGTATGTAAACACGCATAGATATATATAAAAATACACATATACACACACGTGTATGCATATTCGCCCACATCGGTTACCTTCATGCCGTGTACCAGAGAAACTGCGACTCGTGGCCCAAACCCCGTTATCTCAACACTTCCGGTCTACAATATATATGTATATACATATATATATATATATATATATATATTTATATTTATATATATATACACGTAACGAAAATACAACGAAGTCGTAACGACGTGACGAAAGGTCCGAGGACAAATACGCGATGTTACCGAGTTGAGGGTGGAAGGGACTCATAAATAATGTATAATGTTTTTCGGACGTTGGACAGTCTCATCCGACACAAGTGCTCTGTACCTGTTCCGCACATCCGCCATGTCACTACCTTGCATGTACTCCGACGATCGTCATCGTCATCCCCCGTTCACCCCACGAAATGTCCCGCCCTTGTCCGCTCCCTTTCTGAAAGCCAGATTTTTCGAGATATCTATCGCAACCGTGGAATTTCGCCGTTATTTCAAGAGTCGGGTCTTATCGAATAATTACACACGAATCGACGAGATTGTGCTGTTAAAAAAATTGCGTGAAATCCCGTTTATCGGCAATGGATACTTTTTATGCGTAAACTGGTTACGCCGGATTTCGCGTACAATTGCGATGGAAAATTAATCCACGGTGTATCAATAACTTTCGATATATTTCACTCTCGACAATCTTCGTGTCCACCGTGAAAGTCCATTTTTTCATCCCGAACGTCCGTGAAATTCGATGCACAAGTTTTTTCATAAATACTTGCAATCCGATGCATCGAATTATTCTCACAATTTTCACAGCTCAACAATAATATTACACATTAAATAGTAATAATATTATATATATGTATATATATATATATATATATCGCCATCACATACATTATATTCCATTTACGACTATCACTATTATTCATGTTATTATTATTATTATTATTATTATTATTATTATTACTATCCTAATGATTTATCTACGTGAAAAATAGACCCGACTCGAGAGCCCCGAGCATTAAGGATCCTCCGATAATTGCTAACTTTGCGAATGGTTCACGAGGCATGGCCGTAGATGAGAGGGTCGTTAAACTCACCCCTCCTGGTCTCGACCCCGTCCTCGATGATGATCGATCGAGGACTCCGCTCGCCCGACGAGGGCCGCAAAATCCTGGCGCGCATTTTCTCTGTACCGCTCCTCTCTCGACTTTTATCATTGTATTTCATTCCCCTCGCTGTTTCCTCGCCGCAAGCTCCTCCTCAACCCCCGCCGCTGAAGCAATGTCCGAAAAACATTATTTCGCCTGTGAGAACACACGGGCCGAAAGGTGGAATCGCATTCGCATGTGCGGGTGAAACTCGCGCGCACGAACGCGCTGAATAATTTCTCGAAGGGAGGTTCGACCACCCTCGAGGCTTCGGGGTGGAGCCTCCACGAATAAACGAATCTGGTCGATCGTTCTCCGAGGCATTGGCGAGCTTAGGAGGAAAAAAAAGAAAAAAAAATCCTCCGAGATATTCACCGCGAATGATATTCCCACCCGCCGGCCGCGTCGACGATTGAATCCAATAACCGAAATGTTAGATCGTGCGGGAAAATGATATTTGCCCCGATCGCCAGGGTCGGCATTGAGGAATAATAATCGAGGGCGAATAATTGACGGGAGGAGACAACAGCAACAAAAAAATGGGTCTAACGAGTTCGCAGTTTTTCTGGTCCCGCTGACTACACGAGATGGCTTGAAAATCCTTTAGTCGCTTGGGGGGTGGTTTAGTAATTTTTATTATAATTATCATTATTATTTGATAATTTTATCAATTATTTGTTTGTTGATTAACGAAGCTCCTTGAATAGTGTGAGTAGAGTGCTTTCTAATTTCCGCATAAAATGGACACGGTTTTACCCAGTTTTGTGGTTTTTTTTTTTTTTTTTTTTTTTTTTTTTTATTCAGACCAAGTTTCTCTTTATTTTTTATTTCGCATCCTTGAGTGCGATTTTTATTTTTATTTTTTTTATATACTTTTATTTTTATATTTTTCTTCTCGTTTTTTGTTAATTTGCGGGGTGACTTAGGGGGTTTGGTATTTGTTGGTACTTTACAGGTGCCTTGGGACTTCCGACCCTCGATTCCGGAGACGCGTCGCTACACAGCTACTCTACAGAGTACAGAATCATTCCCGAGCAATGAGCCACTTAGAGACGAAAAATAAGAGGATGATGTAAAAGAACAATTAATAAACGAACGAAATAAGAATTTAAAAAAAAAATGAAACTATTAATGCGACGAAGGTAAAGTGTCGCGGATGCGGTACGTGGACGATGGAAAAGAACCCAAAAAAAAAAGAAAAAAAAAAACGAAGGATAAAATTTCGAGCAAAACAATAATAAAATCAAAAATTAAAATAAAATTAGCGAGACGAGACTGGGTCGCTGCGGATGGCTCTTGGGGCTCGGTGTACGTACAGAGTTCATGCATCGCCAGCCCGGTGCGTACGGAGACAGAGAGATACCGCCGGATGGCCAAGTGTCGATCGATCAAACGAAACGAAAGAGAATGAAAGAAAGCAAAAAAAAAAAAACAAAAAAGGAAAAACAAAAAAAAATCGACCAGATCTCGGCAGCACTGCCGCCAGTGGAAAAAGATAACGTCACTGGTTCCGCTCTTATACATAGTCAACGACTGTGCACTGGGGATAAAAAACAAATACACACACATATATACTATATAAAAATTCGCAAGGGAGAGAGAGATTGAGATATTAAAATATCTATGAATGACATTGCGGGCCGAGCGAAAAAAAAAAGAGCCCCGGTCGAAACGAGACCTCGAGGGGTTTAATTACGTCCCCCCAAAAAATTATTACAAACAATATACAAATGTAAATCGACTGAAAAAAAAAAAAAAAAAAAAATCCATTCTCGCATCTTAAAAAAAAATTAATTCTTCGTTAGCCATTTGTTTTTTTTTTTTTTTTTTTTTTTTTTAATCGACCCGCTGATGAATCGCGTCAATGCGCAACGCCCGCCCGACTGCTCCTCTACGGGAGCTTGTGTAACGCGGTGAGAAAGGGCCCGCGAATAGAGCGGGGAGATAGAGAGCACCGCCGTCGTATTTCACAGTCATTACCGTAGCACGCTCGCGTTCTCGTTGCATCCACGCAATAAATCGTCGGTTACCGTTAGCGTGACAGAACCGGGGACGTGGGGGATGGGAAGGGCGAAGAGGGGGAGGAAGGGGGCGAAGGAGGGTTTATTGTGGTACCTCTGCCAACGAGAGCTTGCAACAGCAGCAACAGCAGCAAAAGCCTCTCTCGTGCCTCCGGTCCGGGCCGCGTTTCGAGCTTTTCCATCCTCTTGTTCGGTCGGTTTTTTTTTTTTTTTTTTCGCTAGCTCCCTCGCTCCGATCTCTTTTTCTATTTCCCCGGGTTCCGGCAACCCTCTTCCGACCCCTCTAACCCCCCCCCCCCCCCCCCAACTGCTGATACAACCGAAGAGAAACTCGATTCGATGGAGCGTGCACGACCCGTTTAATTTCTTTCGTTTGTATCATATCGATTCGTGTCCGCTTCTCTCATGGTTGCTCATCGTTAACGTCGTGCAACCTCCCTCTTCGTGTTCTCGTTTTCACGGCGAGTCGTTTGCACAATTTATCTGGGGGTTGCTTTTTTTTTTTTTTTTTTTTTTTTTTAAATACTTTATTATTTTTATACTTTATTATTATTTTTTGTTACGAGTGTCCAAAACGGGTCCGGATAGTTGCAACGTGTAAACATTGTAAATATTGAATTTTCGTAACCGAGAAAACGTACGAGGGACGGGGAAGAGCTGGGGGGGGGGGGGGGGGGGGGACTATTTGGGAATTTACGATAGCCCGCATCGAACGGAGAGATTTTCTCGGTCGAGCTGGAATTTATGAATTTCGTTCGATTGAACGTCTCGAGACCGCTTTTGAAATCGGTACGAGATTCCTAATTTTCGTGAACTAATTAAATTTTTTTTTCCAACATTTTTTTTACCGCCCCCCCCCGTAATGTATATAGCGAATATTGTGAATCTCTTTCGAGTCGAAGGCCTCGATTTCGAGTCACTCGGAAATCGATAATTTTTTTTTGTTCAACTAATCGGCTCTCTCCTGCATTTTTTTTTTTTTTTTCACCTACGTGAGACGTATATTAAATTGGACGTCGAAGGGTTGAGTCAAGTCGGATCGAACAAATTATTTCCACTTGTGCCGGTCTCCGCTTTAATCGATATATATTCATACATGCCTTGGCCTTTTCCTCCACCCCGATGTACTAAATTTAACCGCGCGTTATGAACTCGACAAAATTAACTCCGATCGATCGAAAAGGTACTCGCGTCAATCGGAATATAACGTGAAATTATTAAATTAAAAAAAAAAAATTAAACAAAAATAAAAATAATAAAAAAATATATATATATACACTACGAATTAATTATATAAATGCAGCAATTATGGGAACGATGAAAATCAATGTTGTTCATACGTTTGTTGATTAAGAAGCCCACGTGCCGTGAGACTATATATACATATATACATATATATACATAAATATACATACACACACTTATATATACATATATATATATATACATACACATTTGAACTATTGCACTGTTGTTTCAATTAATATTTACCGCGAGAACGAAAAAAAAACAAAAAAAAAACGAAACATATTATCAAAGCTACGCGGATAATTCTACTGAAGTGACAACGAAAAGCAATGCAATCAGAAAATGCGATCAAATTAGTGCCGCCGACCTCGTAATTAAGTGTATGTGTATGCTATTTTTTTTTTTTTTTATAAATTTTTTTTTTTTCATTTTTCCAGTAAGCCGTCGAATCGCCGATCGTGGGCGAACCTGCGATTCGTTCTCGATCAGCGATTCGCCATTTTTTTTGTTTTTGTTTTTTTCTTTTCATAACACATTTTCGATAATTTTTCTGATCTCGTGCGATCTGTCTCTATTTTGCGATTATTGTTGGAAAGTTGTGCGAAATAATTGTTCACAGACGCATGGCTGGCAAACTCTGTGGTCCTCCGTCAAGCGAAGCGTCGCCTGCCTCTACCCCCATTCCATTAGGTATCGCCAAACAAACGAAACGAACGAACGATTATATCGGAAAATCGTGTGATGAGGAAAAGACAAAAAAAAAAAAAAAAGAAAACCGATGACGAAGTCAGTCGAGATAATAATTATCCAATCCAAGAAACCACAGAAACCACACTCAGTCCCACTCAGCAGCATATTCTATATCGACCCCCCCCCCCCCCTTTTTCGAAAGAAAGAGAGAAGCATCTTTTTTATTAAACGCTGTTCTGCATCAAGAAATTTTTTTCAAAATGCAATTTTCAAATTTTTGCTCCGAAATTTTTTTTTCAAACGTTCACGAAAATCAGTAGGAAAAAATAAATTTGGTCCTCGGTAATTACTTCTCAAAATTCTCGGATTAAAATTCATGATGTTTCGTTGTGTCTGATGATTATTTCGATCGATCAATCGGTCTTTCGATTTTCCCGTCTCTCTTTCTATCTTTCTCCTGTTCAGTCACAAAAACAACGACGACTAAAACATTATATTTACAAACCAAAAAAAAAAAATTACGAAAAGTACAATGTGCAAAGTTGTGTATGCTTACGAAATGTTACTACGAAACTAAAGCGCACGTCCGAATCTAGGATGCCCTGTATGGCAAGATACACAAAAAAAAAAAAAAAAATACACATCGCAACCCTCTTTTCACTTTCTTTACGACCGAGCCTCTTCCTACCCCGCCGCACAGACATAACAGAAGAAAAATATCTTTTCCTTCCTCTCTTCTCTCTCTCTCTCTCTCTCTTTCTCTCTCTCTTTCTCTCTGACACTCGCAAAAAAAAAACAAGACAAAAAACACTTTCTCTAAACTTAACGTGTTTCTCTCGTAGACTTTGAACGTAGCTAATGAGTAGTGAGTTCTAATGTAATCTCTATAAGCTAAACACCTTTTAATCGAAGGATAAAAAACAACGTAAGCGAAAAATGAAGAAAAACAAAAAAATACAAAAAAAAAAAAAAAAATGACAATTAGCGTAGGTGAAAAATAGGTGTATTCGCGGATAGGCGTTTCCGGTCTGGGACGGATGCGATCCGTCGCGCCCGACACTCCGTTCGACTCGAATTTTTCGTCGATTGCGAAGGCAATGATAAAAAAAATTACGAAAAAAAAAAAAAAAAAAAAAAAATGGCCGATCAGTGCCGGTCGACGAATCGCAATCGTCCGACGGTCGATCTGTTAACCAATGACGAAGAATTAAATACTGCTAATCGTAGTGTAAGACCTCCGCCCCATTAGGCAAGAGATAAAGAGTTCCGAGACCCTCGTAGAAGAGAAACCTCTTTGAGAAACTAACGAAACAAACGACAAAGAATTTTTTGAAAATTCATAATGAAAAAGGAAAAAAGAAAAAAAATATACAAAACATGGAACCGCCCGAGTCCATCGAAAGGATTGTGCTTTTTTGTTTGTTGAATCGATTATCTCTCACGCGATTATCCCGGCTATATGTTATTTATTATTTTTTTCAACACCCTCAATCGTCCAAGCAAATTTTTCGTTTCCTATAATTCATTTTTTTTTTTTTTTTAAATTAATTTTTTCCTCGCAATCGCAAAAGCAACCTTCTGTCCTCGAACCGTTATCATTCTCGATCGAACGATCTCTATTGATCTTTCTCCTTCTCTATCTGTTTCTCTCTCTCTCTCTCTCTCTCTCTCTCTTCCCGTCCAATCGTCCATTCGATTATTATCGTTCATTCATCTTGTTCGCAAGAAGCTGTGATCCGTTATTTGATTTCGTGTCGTGTCGTCGCTTGAGACAAGACAAGACAGCAAGGAGTCTAGTTATGAAAAAATACAGATGAATAAAAAATATTAAAAAATACAAAAAATAAGAATGATGACAAATGAGTTTGCGAAATGGACAAGTGTCGATTTTAGGTAGACGCGTACAATTTCTAAGGGCGAGTCCGTCCTCGTACCACCCCCTCGCCGCCGAGGGACGATCGAAATTTTTCAATGACACGAAAAAAAAAAAAAAACAAAAAAAAAACAACAACAAAAATTAATATCGTTCGATTATTTGCCCGTAAGGTCACTACAATAAAATTCAAAAAATAAAATAAATAATGGGTCGAATCCAATTCGAGGGTCGCGCGATGTGTGCGACACGAGAATAAATTTGACGAGTCGGAACGAGGGAAAAGTTTAAATTGTTAATAACATACACACAAACGAACATGAGAAAAATAATGATAATAATTAAAAGAAGAAAACAACAAAAAAAACAAACCATCTGTCCTGAGCTTACATTTGTTATTACACGATGCTTAACGATATTATAATATTTTTATGCGTGCCAGTAGTTCGCTCGCGTCAGCTTCGCCGTCTCGGTAAATTTCGCTTTCATAAATTTTTGTCAATTACAAAAAACGTGCTTTAGAGAACGAAAAATAAAACGAACAAACGAAAAATTAAAGCCGACGTTTCATCGTGCGGCGAAGTTGTCGCTATCGAGCTACGGTTGAATTGTTGCTATTCGTAAGATTGTTGTTAAAAAAAAAAAAGAAAAAGAAAAATACCAAAACGAAGAAAAAAAAAAAAAAAAAGAAATCGCTGCGATCGCGTAAAAAATGGGTTGGAGATAATTGTTGGACTCGAAGTGCGACGAGAGGACGAGGAACCCTGGCAGGCGCGAGACTTGTGTAAACTAATCGTCGACACTGAAAGAAAAAAATAATAATAATAATACAGATAAGGTCTGGATAATTATAACGTGTAAGGTCTGTCGGAGGTCGCTTTGAAAAAGATTAAAAAAAAAAAACGAACCAACACGAAAGCGATTATTTATTACTCGCCGCGTGTGTAACTTATATTACGTTAATTACCAACGAGACACACACACATACACACACACACATACACGACACACAATAATTGTAATGATTCGCTGAAGCTCTATGATATGATAATAACTTTAAGGATTATATTTAAAGAAAACCAACAAAAACAAGAAAAAAATAATGAATGTCTGTAATAAATAAAAAGATATCACGCAACAAAAAAAAAACAAAATACTTATCAGTGAGGACAAATTCGTAGAAGACGTAGAGGGAGGTTGCTGGTTTCCCAAAAAAAAAAAAAAAAAAACAAAAGTTTCACGCTCGCCAAAGTTGATTTAGTTAGCGACATAGTGGAAGCACACTTTTTTTTTGTTATTTTCGCGAATCGTTTACTATGAGCTACGTGTCATCTTTATCGCTACCTTCTCGGTTAACGACGATTGTAATACACTAGCAGGTTTTTGAGGACTATGAAATAGAGAAAATTTTTTTTTTTTATAAATCCGGACGGTTGGCAAAAGTGCGTCATTTCCGGTTTGAAAATCTCACTTTTCGACCGGAAATAATGTCGTGCAAGGCAACGTCACCCATATATATACATATATATTTACATGCATATATTAACCGTAATTACTGAAAATCCGGGATTTATTTCCGCGGTCGCAGCAAAGACCACGTGAATTTAAAGAATATCAAAAATACATACGTACATATTTCCGTGTCTTTTTCTACCTCTCTCTCTCGCTGACACCCTGCGTCAGGCGAGTCAAAAAAAGTTTAAAACTCAACACTTTTCGATACCGATTCAAAAGTGATTTTCACATTGACGATTAATACCCAATGCTCAATATAAATGTCGATGTAAATTGTAATTAGTAACAGATTGTAGAAACGAAAAAAAAAAAAAAAAAAAAAAAAAAAAAAAAAAAAAAAAAAAAACACAAGACAAGTGTAAAAGAAGGATGATGTCTCTCTTGTTTGGGTAGGAGCGGTCGTGTACCGCGCAGTGGGGCCAAGGGTGGGCCGTGTGTCCGTGAGCCCCAGCGGGGGTTGCACCGGTAAGCTTTAACCCCAAAGTGGCTACGTTGTTCAACCAAGTTCTCGTGTTCCCGCTCGTGTTTACGGTAACCGTAATCCTTAGTCCGTAGCTCTATACGTACTATCTCCCGAGTCCCTCGCTGTTCCACTATACCATCGCTAACCAAAGCCTCGCCCCAGCCCCCCTCCCCCCTCATGCACCCTGTTCACCGTCCGTGTCGTACACATTTGATTTCATATCACGAAC
The DNA here is from genome assembly GCA_963978505.1 of Listrodromus nycthemerus. Classification (NCBI taxonomy): domain Eukaryota; kingdom Metazoa; phylum Arthropoda; class Insecta; order Hymenoptera; family Ichneumonidae; genus Listrodromus; species Listrodromus nycthemerus. The sequence goes on from OZ021687.1 coordinate 4,084,965, forward strand.
AATGACGACCATTGGCGAACATTGACGCACGAAAACTATTTATGGGACGACCGAACACGTTATCCTCTCTCAGCATTTATCGATTTATCGATTTATCGATTTATCGATTTATCGATTTATCGATTTATCGATTTGTCGATTTATCGATTTGTCGATTTATCGATTTGTCGATTTATCGATTTGTCGATTTATCGATTTGCCGATTTATCGATTCATCGATTCATCGATTCATCGATTCATCGATTTATCGATTTATCGATTCATCGATTTATCGATTAAAGAATTTATCGTCATACATATTTTTAAGGATGATTCAGTTACCAAAAAGGGAACAAGTTCACGCAGACAAAGTCACAGTTCCTGTCGCGCCATTGACTGACAAAACACAGATCGTCCACTTCGTACATCGGGCGTTTCACGCTTTTCTCTTTTTTTCCCTTCCCCAATTAAATTCGTTCATTGATTGGTTTTCATCGACGAGAGCCTCGGGCTCCGTTCGATAGCTCTCAAAAAAAGTCCTCTTCCCACCGCTACACACCCCTCATCAACCGCCAATTAGTTACAATAGGTATTATTGAAATCCCATAGATCGAGCATTGTTGAAAAACCCAACCGTACTCTGTACTACATTACACACTGTTATACGTACGATAAAAAAAAAAAAAAAAAAAAACCGAAAACAAAAGAAAAATAAAACATAGTGCTGTTTCGAATTTTAATGATTGAGATCGTGTTTTAATTATTGGTTACTACTGTTGATCCGTTGGAATGCCTAATGAAAAATAGGTTGATGCAGATATAAACATTACGAATGTTTTAGAGTTAAAAATTTGTGCATCCGTTGCTCGTTATCGTACAATTGTTTGCGTGATTTATCATCATTATTATTGCAATTAAATTATCATCAATACTATCGTTATTGAATTATCATCGTAATTATTATCGTCTTCATTGTTGGTATTATTATTATATTTATATTTTTTTTTTTTTAGATCGATAATCGATCGCAAAATTGTGTGCGGATGTTGCGAAATAGGGGAGAGAGAGGTACGCGGTTAAATCTCACGGGGCAGGATTCTCGCGAGGACGACGTGCTTCTCCAGAGTCTGAAAATGCCGAGACGATCCTCTCGCTCTCTCTCATTCGCGCACCTCATAGCTGAATTAATTATGAGGCTCATTAGCGATTTTACGGTCCGCGCTGCAACTCGTTCGGAAGGGTGATTCAAGGACACGGCCAAACCCCTCTCGACCGAACTCTCAAATTACTACGCTCATCTCTCTCTCTCTCTCTCTCTCGCCCTCTCTTCATCTACTTTCATTCTTTATTTTCTCTCGTTCGTAATTATTTTTTTTTTTTCCTTTTTTTTTTTTTTATACTTCTCTCTCGCGGTTTTTCCCCTTCGTACTCTCTTTCCGTTAATCTTTTGTTCTTTTATTCTCGAAAGTCCCGCGGTCGTAACGCCGAAGCTTTATTTCTTAGCGGGAAATGACGCCGAAGCCGCGCCCGATTACACGCCGCACAGTCGAGTCGTAAAATCCGCCTCTCGCCCCCTCTTCCTAAATCCCCTTCCCGCCCTCGAAGGATTTAAGGTTTTGCGCCGTAGGACGGACGAAGTACCGGGCCGGAACGACGCGAGATGAACATCCCTCGTACGTCTCCCCCGTCCTTAATTCCTAACCTCTCCTCCGTATCTTCATTTATTTCTAACCCTCGTCTCTCTCATATTCTATTCCTCAGCTTTTTTTCTTTACTCCTAAGAGTCCTCGCACACATATGAAATTTATGGAACAACTTTCAATCGGCGCTGCGATAAAAAGACCTCGGGTGAGCATACGCGTTACCACGGTCGGTAACGAAAACTGTAATTGAATTCAGGGTTTTTTTTTTTTTTTTTTTTTTTTTCAACCACGCCGACGCTCAGCGGGACGAGAGACTTCCGGTTCGCTTGGAAAATCGCGCTCGTACCGAGAATCATTGGCATACGCGAGAAAAAAAATTATTGCGGCTTTCGTTACCGACCGAGAGTGTCGAATTAACGTCACGGGGCTCCGCGACGTCCACTCCGAAAATTTAAGTCATCGAGAAGGGTTCAATCAAATAAATTGTCCTGCAGAATTGTACATGCATATTATTAAATTGATAAATTTTTTAGATCGCCTACGTTGTGTCTCGAGTACGTCTGATCTTACGCATTAGTTACTTAGAATAGCCTACAAGTAACGTAACGTGAAGATAAATTTGAGAAACTCTAATAACATTGTTATTACTCTATATACATTAAAAAAATATATATAATACATATACATAAGTATATAGGTATATGGTATCCTCTTGATCTATTTACAATACTATCTACTTTATACTGAACAATCCCGTAATTCGTACTGGTGTTGGATGACTGCCTAGCTCATAGTAAAAAAAAAAGCAAAAAAAAAAAACCAAGAAATTAGACGACTTTCCAGAACTTCCATTATTTCGTTGACGATTGACGCCGAAGAGAAAAACAAAAAAAAAAACAAAAAACGTGAACGACAATTGCGAGATCGGGCTTTTTTCACTGTGAGTACCAAATTCCACCGAGATAAAAATTGCGTGCGAATGTTTTTCAATTTTTTTAAACTGAAAATAACATTCGATAATGAAACAGTGAAAATTCTGTGTCCGGTCGAGCAATCCGGTCGCTCGGATTCACAGCCCTCGAGTGCAACGAGCTTTCATTTTGAGTTCCAAACCATTTGTCGTCAGTCTCGAAATTCGAAACAAAAAAAAAAAAACAAAAAAAAATCCAAAGCTCCTCCTCCTCGGCTGTGGATCGACGAAAGAACCCTCGGATTAAACAAATGAAAAAAAAAAATTAAAAAAAAAAATGGGGGAAAAAAATCCTTGAGTATCGTAAAGAGGAAGACACCCGGACGGGACTGTTGCCGAGACTGATGACGAAGACTACCCCGAAGATGAAGTCACCTAGGGGCGAGTAATCTACCATCTACCTAAAACCTACTGTGCTCTTTAGTCGACATCTATATATCGTCGTATATAAAGTTTTTTTTTTTTTTTAATAATAATTATTATTATCCATAGAAAACAGTCTAGTGAAACGCCACTGCGGCCAGACTTGCTTCGAAGCAATAAAAAATAATAATAGTAATAATAATAAAATTTTAATGAAAAAAAAAAAAAAAAAATGTTGCGGAAAAATATTTTGCAAGAGCGTTGTTGCGACTCTCGGGAGATATCGTTGGAGCGCGTCAGAGAGTTCTTCCGCTGGTCGTAGTCGACCCCGGAGAGAAGTGTCTCGAGGCAACGAGCGGGAATTGCGGGGTCGAGCCGCGGTGGCGTGAGAGCGTAGTCGACCTAGAAAGTTCGAGCTAAACGAAGCTAAATAGCCTCTGGTTAGACACAGTTTCAGTAGTAAGAGTCCTCGTTATCCGACTAACCACTGTAAAGTTTACTTTAAGTACGTACCACTTAGTTTAGCGCCTAGGCTTTTGCGATTAACAAAACTATCGATAACAAAATAAAAGATAAAACGAAACAAACGGACGAAACACATGGCGTGAAACTCCAAGGAAACATAAAAAAAAAAAAAACTGAACGAGAGTAATGCGAAACATTTATTCTAGGCAAGAAAAAAAAAAGAAAAAAAAAAAAAACGAATCGTCAAATTATTTATCGTGAATTAATTTGCGTGTTGACATTGTTAATTGTATCGATTTGAATTGTCATAGACGAAGTAGTGTGACGAGGCGTCGATAGCAACAAAAAAAAATAATAATTATTTACGTGTGCGTGGGTGTGCTGAATTTTGTGTCAATCGAGCATTCACGACGATGTTGCCGGTGCTTCACGATCGTCCGGCAAGATCGGCGAGGCATAGATGATAGACAGAAAATAATAATAATCGGAAGATATCATAGAACAGTAGTATAGTCTGTAGATAGTACGAGAGTGAAATTATTGGACATACATATATATATATATACAATTATATATTTATTTGTTTAACGAGACGTTTGTGCGTGAGTGTTCGCCCGCTGACTAACCGCCCCACCTTCACTCATCACTCGAACTTCAACTTCAATGTCTCTATACTCTTCCCCATCCCCGCTGATTCCACCAAAAAAAAATACATTAATACAAACAAAAAAAAAACCATTAATCAACAATAATATTATTTTCGTATCTTGAGCGTATATAATATATCATAATATACGATAGTTAGTCTCGCAATAATGAATTTACGGACCGTACAAGATTGGCGTTTATTAGATATTAGAAGAGTCGATTAGAATAGAAGAAACGGTACGTGACTCGTTTCGCCGTCACGCTTTTCATGTAGTCTAGACATTTTGTCGTCGAGTGTTTAATATAAATGATAATTGATTTGTTCGTTCGTAGAATAGAATCTATCTATCTATATATATATATAACTTCGCTGTCTCTAACGATCCATATTACATGCTATACATATTTATGATGTTTTATAAAGGAACGCCATTTTTCTTTTAACCAACAGCTTCTCGCTGACAACGCAGCGCGCACTAACAGTCTCGAGCTTGTCCGCTAATCGCTCGCTGTCACTCGTCATCTCCAGTGTGTCGCTTCTATCGGTCTATCTCCGCTCACTCGTTCGCACTTTGCATTGCCTCCCACTCGACGCCAGTCGACCTCAGAGGCTTGCGAAATCGATCAACGACGCTGCAACGAAATTAAAACGCCGTCTGACCACATCCGGCATTTACTACTTGACGAATTTTATTTTTCGATTAATCCGTCCTGCGCTTTTAACCACGCTATTTTATCGCACTCGGAGCTTCTTCCAGCGATCCGGAGATAATTTTTTTGATCATCGCATGTCGATTCACCTTCTGAAAAACAAAAAATTAATAATCTTTAACGCATTCAGCGTGGAAATGTAGCGATTTTTACGTTATTCACGGGACTTTACGTCACTCTTTGCCTGACTTTTTTCGTGACCACATTTTTGACCATTTCTATCACCATTTCTATTCCTACTTTCGAGACCATTTCTGTTACCATTTCCGTGACTTTACAATCCTCAAATACTTCATTGTCGTGTACATTTTTCTGACTGTTATGCGCCAGTGTTAACGTTGTAACGTTTCGTCGCTCGGGCCATATTTCTGCTGCGACAATTGTCGCACCGGGGTGCGCGCTATCACGTCGGAAGATAAATTCAGCGACGGTAGCGCCGGAGTAATCGACGGAGAGAGCTGTCCGTCGAAATCGCGATTTTTGATCCTGTCAGACGTGAAACACCGAGGACTCTAAATTCAAAGCCCTTCATCGTGGGCTCAGTTTACGGTCCCTACGGGAAGGGTCGTCTCTGGGTACATTCCGGATTCGGTTCTTAATCCCCCCTCGTACCATTCCCACGACCCTTTAATATCTCCGCAGTTCGCGGTAGCTTTTACGTCATCCTGGGAATAAATAAACTCGAAATAGATGAACTCTTGCCCTACATCGTGTTACCGAGACTCTGAAACTCCGTCTTTTATAATTCACGAGCTCCGCCACAGAAATCCACCGACGTAAAAATACAAGTTTCCTTTAATTTCCGGCGAAGACCGGTGTGGTCCGCGAGATCCCGAGGGCAATCGCGAAGTCGTTTCGCGCGGGTCACCCCGTCGCGACCTTGGCCGAAGAGAGAGGTTAAACGGACCGCGGGGCAAAATGGACCAGGGCACTTAATTCGAGATCGGACATTAAAAAAAAAAAATATCCTCCGGCAAAGTCGTTCTATCTGAATTAGAATGGAAGCGCCGAACGATTCGCGAGGTTCGAATTCACCCTCGAGATAAATCGGCAACGAGCCTTCGGCATAGCGAGAGAATAGAGGTAAAAAAAAAACAAAAAAAAGGCCCCGATAGTGTTGACCGCGGGTGTAGTTTTACGAATCCAGCGATCTCGTAACAATCCCTCGTAGGTCCTTTCTCGCATTTTTGTTTTTTTTTTTTTCAACCCCCTCAAACAACCCCTCAATTCGAACTGCGCCGTTTCTGGCGTTTTCCCTCGCGTTATCCGCTCCCAACCGAAATTGTTCTCCACCCGTGTCTGTCTGCCCTATCTGGCTCTTCGCGTTTTTCCGGTCCCCTCGTGACTTTTATTCCTTTCCGGACTGCACTCTCCAACCCCCTTTCGACCGTCGAGAGCTAAAAAAAAAAGTCACTCGCGTTATTCCACGCTTTTATTCAAAGTCGTTTTCGTGAAACTCCCTGCGGTCCATTTTGCCCCATCGGCGCTACCGTAGAGCTCCGCTCGACCGAACATCCCCCGGCTCTCACGCGTACCCTTTGGTCGTGTCGGGGGACGAAGGAGAAAAAAAAAAAGAAAAATAACGCAAGGGAGGGAAACGGAAATCGCGACCACTCGAGATCTTCGTCGATAGACTCGTCGACTGTTTTCGTCCACTTTCTGACTCTTATATGTATATATTTTTTTTTTTTGAACGATCCAACTACGAGTTTTGGTCGATGCTGCCAGAGGAGTTTCGAGCGAGGAATTTTTTTTTTTCTGCCCAAAAAAAAATATCTGAGTAACGGTGATTCTGAGTCTTGGCTGCGGATTTTTTTTTTTTAATTTTTTTATTTTTTTTTTATCGGGTTACTTTAAGTTTGGTTCGCGCTCGCCTCGTCCCTACTGTTCGTTCGTTTTGTACTCGTGCTGCGCAATTTTTTTTTTTCTTTTTTTCTCTCTCGTTCCACCCATTACACGCTTCATCCACCGTCGTCCCGACATTCATAAAATTTTAATCTCCCCTTTCTTCTTGTTCAGCTTCGTTATTATTTCTTTTACCGTTTTTTATATTATGTCTTCTATCAATGTCAGGAGTGCCGGCAATGTACTACCACGGAACCGCGGGGAACGAGAGTGCGGGCCGCGCGTATTCGGAGCCCACGATCCAGCACCTGCAACGGAGTTCACTGCGGAAGAAATGTATGAAGTCGTATTCTTATAAATCATCACGCAGAAAAAAAAAATAAAAATTAAAAATCGAAAAAAATAAAAATTATCGGATGCACGCTAACGAGTTACATTAGTATATGCGGAGAATCACGAAAAAAAAAAAAAAAAAAAAAAAACACAAATCTTTCTCTCAGTCTGCTTCTCTACATCAGAATCTATCGCGTAGCGTATAATTAACTTAAAAAAAAAAAAAAAAAAATCATCACTAATTCGTACGAGGAGTCATCGAGTGCGCGTTTCATACATTTCTGCCTGTCGGTTTCTCTGTCGAGTAATGCTCAACCACCGTCATTTAATCTTGTTACTTTTACTCCGTGCTGCACACACTTCGCATTATCTTTTTTTTTTTTTTTTTTTATGTATTCACCTCTTTTATTATATTTTTCTCACGATATTTTTCTTGAAAAAAAAAAAAAAAAAAAAAAAAAAAAAATTTTAATCGAAGCTATCACGATGAATCGAGGATCGAGGAAGCGACACATACGCGTGATGTGACGAACGACCGGGCGCTATCGACGAAGCGCCGCCGATTAGAGTCTCGAGTCTGACGAAGTGCAACGCGAGAGTGAAAAGGAATGAAAAATAAAATAAATTCGCACCGCTGGTCTCTGCCGAACGACTCTCCATTCCCGGTATAAAACACATCGAACATTTTTTAATCGGAGCTTTGTGTTTCAGTGGATCTAACCAACGGACAACTCACCCCGAACAACAACACCCCGTTGTTGACGCAAGCACTTTCTGGTACGTTTCTCTTCATTTTTCATAATAACAATAATGCATCGCTTGATTTTTTTTTCTCCTTTCCACGTCATTAAATTTCTCATGATCGTGAAAAAACGCTCCCTGTGACGTCACTTCCGGTTGAAAGCCAACATTTTTTATCTCGGCTCCGTTCGTGAATCGCGATTTTGAAGAACGGAAGTACCACTGTTACGTTTTTTTTTTTTTTTTTTTTTTTTCACGTGCGACCCCACTTCCGGTCGTGACAAAAAAATCGAGGTTTCGAAACCGGGAGTAGAATTTTTTTTTTCTTTTTTGTTTTTTTTTTTTTCACACATGAAGTCACATCCCGTCGAAGATCGCGATTTCGAAAGCGGAAGTAACGCTTTCCCGTACGACGACACATCCTTTCGAAAAGAGATTTTTGAAGAATCGTCTGCGAAGGAGTCTCTACGATCGTACAGGAGAGCGAGCATTCCATGGATACGTTTGAACGGTCGGGGAATGGCCATATGTGGGCCGCAGTGAATCCCGGGGCGATATCTCGCGGTTCTCGCCTCTCACCCTTCGCTTCTTCTTTCCTCTCTGAACGGGGGGATTTTTTTTTTTTTTTTTTTTTTTTTTCCTTCCTCCATCCAAGATCTCTCGCGCGCCAACCCCCCCGAAGCGGGTTCGCGCGATCTCTCTTTCTCCCTGCCGTCCGCAATCTGCTCTCAAATAAATCAAACTTTTGAATCGCCCACCCTTCCGCCGCCCCCTCGGGCATCGCGGCGAAACTTTGTAACCGTCTCTCTATCCTCTCACGGAATATCCTTCGCCCGGGCCGCCCCGCTCGGCCCATTGTCGAGAGTTTAAAAGCCGAATGGGTTTTTAGATTGTACGAGCGATGCGGCGTCCACCACGCGCTCGACCGTTCGGTTTTCTCATCGGCGGAGCGTTCCGCAGCCCCTCGGAAAAATCTCTTCTAGACGACGAACCCCTTTACCGTTACGGAGCGCCACCCCTTCGCGTGCCCGCTCTCGAATTCTTTGTGGCACGGAGCTTCCGCTCTCGTCGAGCCGCGACCCTCGCCCGTCACTCCCGATAAATCTCCGAACGCTTTTCCTTTTTTTTTCGGGCAAACCCTGCACGACGCGTATCGGATTCGCGACTCGCTAACTCGCGGCCGCGACTTGTGACCTGTTTCCTTTTTTTTTTTTTTTTTTTTTTTTAGACGATAGAAAAATCGGCGAGGTACGTGATTTTTTTTTTTGGGTTTGGGTTTATAGCTCGATCAACAGTGGATTTTGGTTTGCTTTTTTTGGCGAGATTTTTTTTGTTTTTTGCGTAAGAGGAAAAGTGGAAATTGGAACGAAAGGTTATTTGGGAAGAACGACAAGAATTTTTATCTACATTTTTTCAGTTGTGGTTGAATGTGAGTTGTGGGAAAAACAAATTTTTTTGCGAATTTTTTTTCCGTGAATTGGGAATATCTCCGAAAACTCTCCGTTTCCAGATAGTTTCGGGAAAAAGATTAACGTAATTCATTTCATAACCATTGTTGAACATTCGCATTTTTATTTCAATAAAAAAAAAAAAAATGTCGATTATTCTTACGCTCTGTCTCAAAATACCCGGTTTTTTTCATTGAAAACAAATGAGAGTCACGATCGATAGAAATATTTTGAATGCGTGTAAAAATCGAAAAATATTGCCAGCGAAATTGCAAATTAATGTTTTTTTTTTCAAAGGTGCTACCGGGCGATAGCACGAAAACACCTCCATTCTATAAAACCGAGTCCTTCATGACCCTAAAAATAAAAAAAAGTTGATTTATGTTTACGTTTTACCTAACAAGTACTAATGATTTAATTGAAAAAAAAAAAAAAAAAAAAATGACAGAATCGCGATCGGGAGATGTATGGGATGTGTGTAACGAGCGGAGAAACGTTGTTTTGTCAATTGCAGTGATGAACAACTACCAGGCGGCGGCGCAGGCCGGATTCCCACCGGCCTCGCCCCACGGGGCCGGGGGTCACGGAGGGCCTCAGGGCCGCTCATTTCCCGCGGCAAATTCGCCCGGTCCCATTGACATGTACAGTTCGAGCGCAGCGGCAGCGGCAGCGGCGGCAGCAGCAGCCGCGGATTCAGCAGTCGCAAGCTACGTCCAGGCAGCGGCCAGCCCGCAGCCTCCAACCACCGCGTTTCCCGCGATCGCCGTGTCCCGCGCCCCGCTCAACTACAGTCCCGTAAGTTCATCCCCCGTCACTTCTTGCACCCTTAGGGTCCTTGATCGATTCGAGATAGGAACGAAAAAAAAAAAAATCTAAAAATCAATTGTCCGGCTTGTACGATGTGAGAGTTCAATAATCAAATCGACCTGATTGTACGTCTGGAAAATCATTTGAATCATTCACACTGCCAAAAAAAAAATGTTAAGCTCTCGCGACCTTTCCGATCGATCGATGAAGCAAAGAGAAAAAAAAAAATGATAGATAAAACGAAACGAATTCGATCCGATTATCCGAGTGAGATAAAAAGAAAAATTAATTTACATTGGCATTAAAGAATTCAATTGTCAAAAATCCGTCGTACTTGCACCCTTTTTTTTTTTATGGATCGATGAGGCCAAAGGAAAACGATGAACTTTGAGAATTTAAAGAATAATCAAATCGATCCGATTATCGTATGAGAAAGAATGAAATTGAATTTTTTTTTTGGTAGTTATTTATATTGGGAATTATATAGATTTAATTTGAACGAGACTAATTTTATACTAACAGTACTCACAGCAACCCCCTCAGTGTGTCTATTATGCACCCCTTTCGTGAGTAATAATCGTGAGTATCGTGAGTGACGAGGGGAGCGAGCCAGCTAAGCGAGACAAGGCCCGGTCTTCCCTCGTGTACGTCGTTATGGCGGCGTTAGTAGTGAAGCTCAGTATGTGGTCAGCCATCCTCGTTCATCTCGGCTCGCTCTCTTCTTACCCACGGCACGACGAGTCGCTCTCGGCACTTGGATTATGCCAATACGAGGAAAGAGGATATGCGTAAGCTCGAAGGACACGCTGTGAACCAGTATCAAGAAACAAAATATATAAGTGTGCGTGTTTTTTTCTGTTAAGTTGTTGATAAAACCAAAATGATAATGTCTGATTATGGTTAAGTAGATCAGACGTAATTTACTTAACGTATTATCGTTGTCTGCTGTTACAGGGTCCTCTGATACCAGCGGCGTTCACTAATGGCTACCATTGAGCCTTGTTAAGACCTAACAACAAGTACGTATCCTCGTGTGCGCCAACCAGTGCTGGGTTAATCCATGTTCGGACCATACGAAACGCCACCCTACCCATCCATACCGACACTGTAACAAAAAAAAATTTTAATTTGTAACTTCATGGCACTAATTCCAAGGATCTTGTCACTAAAAAAACCTTTTCCACATCTCGTGTTAACTAGAAAATTCTCATGGTAATAATTCGGTTTATGTGAAACTGAGTATAATATTTCGAAATATTTTTTTCAAGACAAAATGCTAAAGATCGATTTTTTTAGTTTTTTTTCTCGAATCTTATGTTAGTGCCTCGATGTACCGGACTGCAATTTTGTATGCAAGGACGCGTGCGTTGAATTTGATGTACACTTGGGTTAGAAGGAGCATAAAGTTAATTGTGACAATTGAGGTATTTCCAATGGCTTGTCCTAAATTCAACATCAATTTTTTAATGACAATTGTCATTTTTGCCTAAAAGTTTCCAGTCCGATACATTAAATTTCGTACGTTTTTTTTACAGTCCGGCTCGGTCGGTAATATAAATTGTAATTAATTTTTCGCACCGACTGTGGCATTGACGATTGAAAGAAGAGTCGCATCGCAAGCGAATATTATCGCGACTCTCGATGAGACTCCTCAATCGAGCGTGAATGTCAAAATCGGTGAGAGAAGTGGATTACACTTTTTATTACCGACCGCGGTATCGCACCAGCTTGTTGAGCTTCAAGAATCTAACAATTTTATTTATATACATCTTGAAATCTTCACTCTTACAACCTGTGCATTGTACACTTGTCTATACAAAAATTATACCCAGCACTGGTGAACAGAAAAGAAAAGAAAAGCAAAACCGTGTTCCTCGAATGTAACTTACCGACCGTCGATAAGTACGGCAAATATAAATGGATACGTCCTCCCTGCCCCGCCCCGAACGAGATATTATTAAAGTAACTAAAAATAGGTGAATGAAATTAATAATTAACGAGATGTATTTTCTTTTTGATGTTTTCCAAGGATGGACGAGAGGGCAACGCGCGGCATGATCGACTGACGGCAACAAACGTGGAGGCCTTGTGAGAACGACGATTATGAAACACGGTGATTGCGGACGCGCCGGTCTCTGGACGGGAATAGAGCTGGACGACGATTAAACGAATAAGAAGTAAAGAAGAAACGCTCGATCGTTACCGGCCGAGTTACCTAATAAAAAATGGATGAAGCTACAGCTCGGAAGAACCATCAATCAAGAGTACGAGAGACAACGTTCCGCTGAACGAAACACAAAACAAAATCGAGACGCTGAATCTCCTTTTTTTATTTTTTATTTTTGTCAAAGCGAAGCGTGCAACAACGACGAAGAAAAGGAAAGTATAAAAGAAGATATATAGAGAGATAGGGAAAAAAAATATAATTACCAAAAGAAAAAAAGAAAATGAAAGAATGTTAAGTCCAGTCGAGGCCAGCGTCCGTGGAACAGCAACGTCCAAGCTAGAGAGCAGAGATAAGGATTTAAAACAAATGAAAAAAAAAAAAAAAACAAAAAGAAATCGAAACAAAACAACAAGCGTATTTCGGAGGTTTCGATTGAATAAGAAAAATGAAGAAAAGGCCGTCGCCGAATCTGCGTATTAGCGGGCCCGTTCTCCGACATTGATAAATAATATAATATAATATTATTATTGAATAGTGAAGGGAAAAAAATTAATAAATAATAATAAATAAATGAATAATGAATAATTATTAATTGCTAAATAATTAAGCGGTTAAGTCTATAATATGATATAAATAATTGATAATATTATACTAGACACAACGTATGATGAAAAATCCTTAGGGTCTAAGCTGATGAGAGAGAGAGAGAGAGAGAGAGCGAGAGAGAGAGAGAGAGAGAGAGAGAAAGAGAGAAAACGAGCGAGAGAGAGAGAGAGAAAGAGAACGACAGAGCGAGAGCAAAAGCGCTGAATAAAAAACGAGATTCATGCACGAAGTATCGAACGATCGTGTTATAACGAAGAAAAAATCGAGCGCGTGCAACACACACAACGCACTCGCACCCGGGAATGAAAAAAAGATAAGAAGAAGAAAAGAAAAAACGAAGCTATTAATGTAAACTATCGAGACGAAACTTTGTTTTTAATTTATAATTTCAGCGTTTTATTATGAATTATATTCGTTGATCCGCTAACCGATCAACGTCGATCTGCGAAGAGAAAGAAAACCTTTCGAGATCGTGAATTGTATAAATTTTTCTCGTCGCGATATCTCGCGAGGTGAATTGGATCATAATTGTGAAATATCTGAGTTTCAAATTAGACGAGAGATCGCCGAGGGTGTGAATATTATATAATAAAAAAAAATTCCGAGGCCGATGACTTTATCTTCCCGGGGGGGGATGAACAAGTAGTTACAGATAGGCGCGCGCAGTTTTATCGGCGAAGAATTTAAAAAAAGAAGAAAAATGAACGCGGGCGCACGTCCGCTCGTGCGTTGTGCGCTTCGAAGTTTGTTAGATTAAAAAAAAAAGCCATTATTAATTATTGACTAGGGGAATAATGTAAAGAATAGCGAAAAACAAACAAAAATGAAGAGGAACAAGCGAGGCGAAAAGGCGACGAGTTCGAGATGCGAGACGGCATGCGAGGATAGGAAACAGTAAAAAAAAATGAAGAAAATACGGAAGAGAATAATAATAATGACGCGATGAGCGAGTGTTTACGTTTTTAATTGTAATATCCGCAACACCAATCTAATAAGATGACGATGCTTGTTTGATATAATAATTAATGAGAGACAATTTGAAGAATAAAAAAAAATATAAAAATGGAAAAAAAATTTAAAAAAACCACGAACACGTACACACAGGCAGCGAGATTAACGAGATCACGGGTTGTATTGATTACGATAAAAACGGTTATCTAATTTTTTTTTCTTTCGTTTTTCTTTCTTTTTTTTTTAATAATTATTATTTTTTTTTTGAGATATACAAGAACATGTTTGAGGGTACGAACTTAGACGCGATTGCGATATTGGCTCTGGATTCGTTAGACTAAGTTTGTCGATCGAGACGCGCTTAGGTAGGCTCGAGTAAGAACGATCGGGAAGGAGTCCGAGAAAATTGCAAAAAAATCACTTTCCAGTGTCCTCGACGTGAATTTATCTGACGGCGATAAATTCCTGATTCTCGACGGACTGATGCAGAGAGTGGAAAGAATTGACGGACAAGGAGAAACTACTAAATAAATATCTGTTTTCGTTGACACTCTGATTGACTATTTATTACTTAATATTATTAAATTTGCAGTTTAAAAAATGATAATAATTGAGATAAATTATTATTAAAAACGAAAAAAAAGACAAAAAATACCTAAAAGAAAAAAAAACAAAAGTAAATGAATATATGTACGATGATTATAATACGGTTATATTGTATTCGACAACAGGGTAAAACTTTAATGAAAAAAAAAAAAACAAAAAATAACGAAAAACGATTATGCGAAAAAAAGTAAATAAAGTGAGAGCGCGAGAGATAAAGAGCCGAGAGATTGCGCGATGGGGACGTCGAGCGTCGAACGTCGAACTGCGACCATTTTGTTCGTTTTTAAATGAAAAAAATTCTCTTATCTCCGTTGCAAACATTTTCGTTGTTAATTATAATAATAATGATAAAATTGATAATATTAATAATATTAATAATTAAAATATAATAATAATTATTATTACAATAATACTAATAATAATAATAATAATATTAGTAACAATAATAATAATAATGATAATATTAATAATAATAATAATCTCTTTGGAGCGCACGTGCCTGAGTAGAGCGCGAATGGTGTCAATTCTTGTGAACGTAGCAATACTTGCGATAAAAAAATTTAACAAACCAAAACGTCGACGGGTTTTAATAAGGGATTAACGGTATCGTCGTAACAAAATGGTAGCCAGTTCGGTACGTCCCGGGAAATAATAAATAGGGAAGATGTGAGAGCTAATGAGGGAGTATTAAAAAAAAAATTACATGTCGGACCAACGAAACGTGGTATCCAGAAAAAAAAATAACAAAAAATGAATAAGAACACACAAAAGTCGATAGGAATAACACGTTCTACACTGAAACTCACACACACGTAAACATACACACACTCTGGTAAAGCTTTGAAAAGGTAAAGTAAAGACAGCAACACTATACAAAACGCATTAGAAAAAAGAGAAACGAGAGAAAAAAATGAAGAAACAAGGTCAAGAAGACGCTCACCGTCACCTCGCTTCGAGTACGTCAATCTTCGAGAGCAATTGTACTTTTTGTTGTTGTTATTTTCTTTTTTTCGTTCGTTTTAACAATTAATTCCAGAGTAAAGAGAATCTTACAAAGGCAAACAGGAATTTTCCTTATATAAATTCAATACTCGAGTAAAAAATTCAAACAAAAAAAAAAGCGCCCGTGAAGTGTGTGTAACGAGAATACCAATGGGATGACAAACGTGCGTCGTCCAAAAAATAATTAACTTAAAGTAACGATGAACTAAGAGTCGAACAAAAAAATATTTAAAAAAATGATAATAGCAAAGCAAAAAAAACCACTACAAGGATATAACACCAGCTCAAATGAACTTAAAGAAAAATGAAATCAGATTAAAAAAAAAAAAAAAAAAGAGAAAATAAAAAACGCGGTTTCGAGTCTTAGATAATAATAAAGAAAAAGTGTGTGAGAGTAGATAAATGAAGCGCGAGAAAGAGCGAGAGAAAGGGAGCTTCGAATGAAATTGGATGTTGAAATTGAACAGAACAAACAAACAAAAAATATTAAGAGCGAGATGGTCGCATTTTAGCATGTACGTTGCAACTTTTCCACGAGCGGTCGAAGGAAGAGCGGCTTTCCCGAGGACCCTCACCGTAGGTCCCTGAAGGGTTACCAAGTTTTATTGCCATTGTGCGAGACGAAAAGTTGAAGCTGAGAGATATTTGAACGACAGTTCGGAAAGCCCTCGGCCGGAACCGCCGTGAGATGCAACAATAAATATAGACATATATAACTGCAATTACGATCAATTATATTAGTTAAAAAATAAATAAAAGCAAAAGAAAAAATACAGACGTTTCAGGGCCTGAAGATAGAGAGGGTTAGATAGAGGGAAAGGAAGAGGGGAGTCGAGGGTTTGGGTGGAAAGAAAAGAGCGCAAGCAAACAAATACGAGAACAGTCCACGCGTTTATATTATATAAATGATAAAAATATATATATACATATATTATAAATGAATCTGAATAACACACAGTCACTCATCGCAACCACAAAATATTGATATAAATGTTTATATATATGTAATATTAATACACATATGTTTATATTACATATAAATAACTTCTATATCTGTATCGTGATTGACAGCGACCGACGAGGGAAAAATAAAAATATATAGCGCGAGGAAAAAAAGTATATATATATATATATTAAGATACAGAGAAAGACTTGAGATGGCGGCAAAAAAAATTATGGCAAAAACGATCGCTGGATGAGAGAAATCGATATGAGAGCGAAAAAAGCGCGGAGTGCGGCACGATAAAAAAAAAATCGTAAATAATAAAAATTATTTTATTCCATTTGTATATAATTATCGATGTTTTAAAAGCTGAATAATTGTACTAGTGTATTGTCGTGCACATTACGAGAAGAGCCACGAATATGGCTCTCCGGTCTCTCCGTTTTGCTGTTTTTTTTTACGAAAAGTTAATTAAATAACAAAATCGGCGGATTACGAGGTCGCGAGACTCGAGAGAGAGGGGGGATGATTACGGTTAAGAAAATACGAAAAAATTACAACAACAAAAAATCATTAAAATGAAATTAAAAATAATTACAAAAGGGTGAGGTTGAAGCTTCAGACACTGAGCCTCGATCGCCTCTTTCTTGAGGCTATATACATACATTATAGATCAAACAAAAGAAAATAAAAAGAAACAGAAAATTGAATGTGTGTGTATGTATATATATACACACACAACATACGCGCGTATCAATAATATAGCGATGGAAATCTTGCGCATTACTCGATGGTGTCGTACGGTCGTGAATTAAAAAAAAAAAAAAAAAAGAAACGAACTATCAAAGAAGAATGATAAAAGAGGGGAAGAGCGTGGGCTAGAGTGTTTTATTAGTTTGCACGTTTGTCATTAAGACGCACTCGTTGAGTTATTAATTTGCGTCCGTGAAACGCTAAAACCCCAAGATGAAAAAAAAAATCATTAAACGAGCAATTAATCAGGGGTGAGGGAGTCACGATCAGCAGGCCCGAGGCGCTGACTAATCTCCGACAAAGAACAAATTATAATTTACAAAAAAAAAAAACAAAAAAAAAACAAAATATATATATATATATAAAAACAAAATAAAAATGATAAATATCTTCGTACCAATATATTATATGGTCTCGCGAATACAGCTTTATTCGATAAATTGAAAAGTACAATATTATTCTTGCACCGCTGTTCAATTCGTACGAATTACCGTCGGTTTACATAATTATTACGATAATAATCAACATTGCTATTTAAAAAAAAGAAACAAAAAAATTACAAAAAAACGAAAAAATAAAATAAAATAAACAGAAAATATGAAAATGCACATGCAAACGAGTCTCTCCGCTGATCGTCGCGAAACAAAAGGGTAAAGACGTAAGGTTGTCCATTTACGAGAGAATAGTAGGACGAGATGAGAGTGTGAATACGATAAGTAGCGAGGACAAAAAAAAATACTTTCCTGCTACAGCGATTCGAGAACGATCGAATTAAAAAACTGACGTTCGAGACTCGTCAGTGCAATAAATCGCGTTTTAGGAAACCATCGATGCGCGCTTCAGTCTTCAGAGATAAATACATAAGAATGTTATATAACGTCCTTATTATTATTATTATTATTATTATTATTATTATTATTATTATTATTATTATTATTATTATTATTATTATTAATATTGTTAAAGTCGATAAGAAACAGCAATTTCATCTTCACTCCGTATAAGCTTGACACAAGAGACATTATATATAATTTTAATTTTTTTTTTTTCATCATCATTATATGAAACAAATAATAATCTTTGTCGAAAGAATGCTGAAAAACACAAGATAATTGTAATAGATTCGTAATTCGAGAACGCGTGAGAGTTGTTTTTCTCGCGTTCGTATTTAATTTTTTTCCTCGCATAAAGTGTCTCTCACACACGCAAATATACACAAACACTTACACAATATGTTCGTCATTTGTTAATCGTGAACCAAAGCAATACAACGTAATAATTGTACATAAGGTTTCGTCACTTCGCGAATCATCATTATTGACAGAGTAAGAGAAAAAAAAATGGAATGAAAAATGGACGAGCTCGGCGAGTTTTTGAGAAAGATCGGACAATGCTCGATTTTGCGCGAGAGTAATCATGAGCGATAGAGAAAAAAAATTTGAAAATATGAAGGGGCATCGCGTGACCATTAAGTAGGAGCGAGTGCAGAGCGAAATAAAAAAATGCGAAGGGAAGATGATGAAAAAAAATTTATAAATTAACGCAAAAAAAAGACAAGGTACGAAACGCGAAATTTCGTCGTAGCAATTTTACCGATTAACGATTTGAACCCCAAAGCGTTCTCCAAACCGCCATCCCCCCTGCCGCTAGCGTTCTCACCGCGATTAAATGCAGAAAAAAAAAATTAACGAAACAGTTTTTAAAACATTCGCTGAGGATAAAAATTGAAATAAAAAAAAAAATTAATTCCCTGCCGATCGCGTTGATCCTTAGCCAGTTTCAATGTTTCAAAACCGGGAGTCAACGTTCGCACCTATTTTTTTTGTTATTATTTTTTTATCACTTTCGTGTATTTTTCTAAGATCCTTTTTGTTTTTTTCTCGTTTCGAGAAACTTCGTCACTCACCGACAACGAACGATAAAAAAAATAGGGTCTTGTCAGGATAAAAAGTAAAATGGACCGCGCTCCCTTCACTCGAACGTTCACATATCAGAGTGATCTATGAGATGTAAAATTATTTGGAACGGGAAACCGAAGGGGCAACGATCCAAAAATCCCCTCCGCCGAGCACACACGTTAAATTTTTCTCATCGCGTGGTCAAGTCAGTAAAACACTGTTCGATCCAACGACAAAAAAATTGTCAACCGAGTGACGATGTTTCGCACGACTTTAATTTTTTTTTCTTTACCATAATCGATCGAATTTTTTTTTTCTTTTTAATTCGTAAAATTTTTCGAACGATACGAACGTCCGGGCACTTTTTTTCCAAAGTGCGAAGCGAGGAGAGTTCGGTCCAGAGAACGACAAACGATAGATAGACAGATCGCTACAGAACGGGTAAACGACGAGGTGAACAAAAAAAAATAGTAATTAGGAAAACGGTACGAGAGACAAAAAAAATGAAATTGTGCGACAGATTAAAAAAAAAAAAAAATAGGTAAAACGGCAAAGGAACAGCAGCGAAGGGAAACCTGCAATATAACAAGCAATAAATAAGCCACTCTTAATTCCATGTATATTAAACGATTATGTGGATGCTTACAAGATTTATTGATTAAAAAGAAAAAAAAAAAAAAAAGCAAGCAAGCATAAAGAGAAAAAAAGTGGAAATACCAATTTTACATATTCTTACTAATCGATAACGATACAAAAAAAAAAAAAATACGTATAGCGAACATATTAAATTATACGATTATGTAATTGAGAATTAAAAAAAAAAAAAAAAAAAAAGGGAGGAGCAAAAAGAGAACAAAAAGAGGAACCGTGAAAATAATTGCGCGAAGCGAAGCGAGCGAGCGAGGCGAAAAAAAAAAAAAAAAAAAAAAAAGAAGAAATTAACGTGACGAAAGCAAGCGAGAGATGGTAAATATTAATATCTACATAAGTACGTAAAAGTTTCAATTTTACACTACCGATAATAATGAAATTAACTGATTAAGGTTATATAAGATATATATGACGACGACGATGTGGGAACGACGATGATGATTTATAATAATTATAAACGATGTACAGAATATTTATGACAAAAAAAAAAAAAAAAGAAACAAACAACAAACAAAAAATAAGGCCCAACTTTGGCGAGAGAGCCGGCCGTCCCCCCCGAGAGTGCTAACGATTTTACAAATCTTCAGGCGCTTTGGCGCGGGCATTAGTGTTCGACGCGCGCGGGTTTTTAGATAAATCGAATAATTAAACGATATATTGACGATGCGGAATTTTCAAGATTATAAATCGTGGGAACGCGTCGATCAATGTGATTAATGAGTATCGATCCGATTATCGATTACGATATAGATTATATTCTATGTATTATGGAATCCGGCATACTCGGCGCTTAAAATTACAATAAAAGAAAATATGAAGGCGAGAGAATTATTGAATTATGACAATTGTGGGAGAGAATTAAAATAATAATAATAATGATAAATAAAAAAAAAAACAAACAAAAAAAAAAATAATGAAAATCAAGCTGCAGCGCTCGTGGGGAGATGTTCCTTCGCGATCGTACACACGACTTTGAAACTCCGAATGACCGCGATTCTCAGCAATGTTATCAATAATATTATTAATTAACAAATAACGATTAACGGATTAATAATAACATAATAGTATCCCCCGGCCTCGCCTAACGTGAGGCGAAACGAGACGACGAGATGAAGGAAAAGAAAACACATAAAAATAAATAAAATGGAAAAACAAAAAAAAGACAAAAAAAAAAAACACAAGAATAATGTTAATAATAATAATAATAATTGAAACTTATTTAGCGATCGCTCGGAATTGCTTCTCGCGTTAAATGGCGTACGACTCTCTACTCAAAACGGCCAGACTATAATGGATGTTTTGTAAGATATAAAGGCGACGAAAAAAAAAAAAAAAAAAAAAAAAAAAAATAATAGGAAGAGAAGAAAGCAAAACGAGAGAGAACGTCCCATCGAGCCGAGCGCGGATTTATTGTCGCAAGCTTGCTGTTTTTCTTTTTTTTTTTTTTCTTTTTTTTATTATTATACAAACTCATCGACATTGACTCGATTTAAAAAAAAAAAATTAGATCTTGATCTTATTGTACCAAGTACGTGTAGCGTCCGCGCTCGGTGATCGAACGAATTGCAGAAAAAAAAAAAAAAAATCACAAGGAACGCGACGATGTAAAACGCTGCGACAGCGAAAAAGCGAGATGAGATTATTATTAACGAGGCGATGAGAATATTGAAGAAAAAAAAAAAAAAAAAAAAAGCGAACGAAGAAAACGATGATTCGAAATAGTCGCGATTGTGCGCGAACGTTGACCCAGAAATCCCCTTAAAAAAAAAAAAAAATAAATAAAGGAAAAGAAAAAAAAACGACGCAAGGGGCTTCCCCTTGCCCACGATTCCCCTCGTAAATCTAATTAATTGTGTATGTATACAGAATAAAGAAAAATAAAAAAATAATAATGATAATGAATATTGCGATTATAAATATAAACACTAATAAAAGAATAACAATATTGTACCCCTCTGTACATATAAATATATGATAATACAATGATTATTACCATATGATTTATTATACATATATATATATATATATATATATATATATACATAATATAAATATATATCTAATGAATTCATAATTATTAAGTTTAATATTGTTTCTCTTCATTTTACTTTTATTTTCTTCGTCGGATAAAAAAATAATTGATTATTGCAATGGCGATTATTATTAAATTAATAACGGTAATATTATTATTAATATTTAAGAAAAGGTTCACAACGTGCCGTGTGTATGTGGGAATAAAATATATAATATAATGGACATTGTTCAATTCAAAAAAAAATAACTGTCTCGTCCTCCCGTTTATTTTCCCCGGCCTCGTTCATTGCAGAGACGAAAGTAATGAAAAAGAATCTCACCTCGTAGCAGTCGTGCGGCTTGATCCCGACCCCGTTCAGCCTATTACGGCGATTACCTCCGATGGCCGTCCTACATTGTTGAAAAAGAAACGTTTTAAACTCGTAGTTTTCCGAATTCCAATAGTCATGCGTCTAGCGCCAGAATCGTGCTTCTGCGCAAGTCTCAGCGGAGTCGCGCGAGGCCGAGTCCCCATTGGTCCAGCGTCGCGCCTCGGCCAATCGCGAGTCGTCGCCGCTTGATGGCTATTTGTCGCTCGCTGCCGGAAACCACCGTCCACCGTCGCTCGCTGCGATCCCAGCCCGAATCCCTAACTGGTGGGCGAAAAATAGAGAACGAAGTCACTCGCGGACAGTCGCGCACAGTCGCGCTTTAAGCAGCAACGACGGACTCTCATTTTCGTGTTGTTTTTTTTCGTTCGATCGTTCTAAACAACAGGCGCTCGAGTTCTCCCCGCGTACATCGCCTCCATCGCCGGAAGTCATCGAGGGTTAGTCAGCGATTCGCGAGACACGATCCGTGAACCGTGCAAGATGTAGCCCCGGAAATAGTTCAGAACGGACAGACGGAGAAGTGTGCGTCGTTCCATTTCTCAGGACACGCTCAGTGCAACGAAAGCAGGCTCTCCTCGCACACTTGACGTTTACTCCGCGCTCTCCTCTTCCACCGCGTATTGATCCCTCCTCCCGATGAGGGGCGACGAATCCTCTCTCACTCGGTGCAACCGCGCGCGAGATGCCCTTTCCACCAGTGTGTTTGTAAACTAACGATAAATAAACCCGAGCGAGAAGTGTTTCGTTCTCACAACACTCTCGCGACGGATCTGAGGAAAATGGAGATCGTCGGCGATTACGAGTACAACACGAAAGACCTCATTGGGCACGGGGCATTCGCTGTTGTTTTCAAAGGGAGACACAGAAAAGTGAGCAATATTGTATATTTTTCATGTGTTTTTTTTTTTTTATTCACGATCGTTTGTAGCGTACAAAATCACTTGATGAAATAAAAGTTATGAAGTTTCGTAAAAATCTTTTTGTTTTTAGGTATACGAGTTATATGTTTCTTGCTCCAATGTAGGAATCAGACATTTTTTTTTCTAGTCGTTGACAATTTTAGATTGTACTTTTGAAAGCAGTAGAAAATTGCGGGATCCAGGGGAAAATATTTCGTCGTAAATAGCACGTACTTTTTGTCACTGTGCGAGCGAATGCGGATCGACGGTCAGCATGGACGTTGATGAAAATGAAGACTTAGCGTTTGTACATGAGTAACGAGTTTCTCTTTTCTTCCACAGAGGTCAAACTTCGTCGTTGCCATAAAGAGCATCACAAAGAAGAGCCTGGCAAAGTCGCAGAATCTTCTGGGAAAGGAAATAAAGATTCTGAAGGTTCGTTGACGCAAACTTTACTAAATGGGCTTAAATTGCGGCTGCAATTTTTTTTTTTTTTTTTTTTTTTTACAATTTCTGTTATTTACAGGAGCTCACCGAACTGCACCATGAAAATGTTGTCGCCCTGCTGGATTGCAAAGTAAGTTTGGCTTGGTTGATAACAACTCAGCGAAGTTGCAATTAACGTCGACTAATCATTATTTTGTATTTGCCTGACGATAGGAATCCAATCACAATGTCTTCCTCGTTATGGAGTATTGCAACGGCGGCGACTTGGCGGATTACCTCGGAGCTAAGGGAACTCTGTCCGAAGACACCATAAGAGTATTCCTAAAGCAGCTTGCGGGAGCCATGAAGGCTCTTCACGCCAAAGGCGTAGTTCACAGGGACCTCAAGCCGCAGAATATTCTGCTGAGTCACAGTTGCGGAAAGGCTTGTCCTCAGCCTCATCAAATAACGCTGAAAATCGGTAAAGCCGTTAATCATATCCTAACAATATACTATACTGACAATTTTTTTTTCATAAAAATAAAAATTTTATCTTTCTTCGTAGCCGACTTTGGATTCGCGAGGTTTCTTCAGGACGGCGTGATGGCAGCCACGCTATGCGGTTCGCCGATGTACATGGCTCCGGAAGTGATAATGTCGCTCCAGTACGACGCTAAAGCTGATCTTTGGTCCCTGGGAACGATAGTCTTTCAGTGCCTCACTGGAAAAGCTCCCTTCCAGGCCCACACGCCTCAAGCGCTCAAACTGTTCTACGAGAAAAATGCCAATCTCGGGCCAAAGTACGCTCGTCGCCGATTTTATTTAGTTATCTCAATTACGAACGATGGATCGACGATCGATGATGCAATATGTAGACATCGTAACACTTGTCGACGATTTCTTTTCATGATCTCAGACATTCTAACGTTTATCGATTTTATTTATACGTCTCAACCTTGTACGATAAATCGGCGAATCCTCGATGCACCGTTCAATAATTGAAGACTAAATATCATGAAGCTATAATTAATGTCTTCACCGAGCGAGCAACTAAAAATCTCACTCGCCCTTGCAGAATCCCTCCAGGCACGTCGCCCGACCTCTCGGACCTGCTGATGGGTCTCCTGCGTCGAAATGCCCCGGACCGTATGCCCTTCGATGAGTTCTTCGCCCACGGTTTTCTACAAGGTCCCCGCTCGTCACCGAACCTCGTGCCGGTCGAGCTGCCAGCCTCACCGGTAAACGTCGCCGAGCCGCAGATGGCGAATGCCGTAACGACCTCCGGCCCCGACACGAGTAGCCCTTGCTCGAGTCCCGAGGATGATTTCGTTCTTGTGCCGAGCGATCTCAGCAGCGACACCGACAACAATCCGCAGCAAGTTAAGTACACGAAGCAAACGAGTCGGGAAGCGGTGAGTCCACCACGTCCTTGTTTCCTACCGATATCCGAACCGATTCCGGTACCGTCGCAGAGAAGCGGCACACAGCCATCGTCGCCGTCGACCGCCGGACGTACCGGAAGTAGCCTCGTACCGCGCTCACAGCCGATAAGCATGAAACGCAGCACCGACGGCTCTCATAGAAGTCACGCACCCGACATCGGCTCGATGAGTCCACCGAGCGTGCAGTTCGTCATCGGCACACCGCCCGGAAGAAGAATGAGCGAGACTCCTCCGGCGCCGAACACGTGGCAGGTCAGCCCAGTTGCGAGACACTCGCACGCCTCAAGCGGAACTTCGCCGCTGCGACGCTCGACCGGAAACAGCAGCGCGTCGTCGCCTATCCTTACCGGACCGCTCGCCGTCCTCGGCTCACCGACGACACGAGCTCTCCAGGACAACAACAACACCCTCAGGCATTCGCCCGTTATACCGTTCGGCACGCGGGCCGTTACCTTGCCGGAGATCTCCGAGGCGGCAAGCTTTCAGAACTTCTTTCCCGAACTCAATCCGGGACTCGCCGATGAACGCCCCTTGACATTCATCGCTCCGGAATTACCCGAAGAGACATTGCTCGAACGGGAACACAACGAGATCCTGGCGAAACTCAACTTCGTCGTTGCACTGTGTGAGTGCGTGAGCGAAGTCGCGAGGACAAGGG
The DNA here is from genome assembly GCA_963978505.1 of Listrodromus nycthemerus. Classification (NCBI taxonomy): domain Eukaryota; kingdom Metazoa; phylum Arthropoda; class Insecta; order Hymenoptera; family Ichneumonidae; genus Listrodromus; species Listrodromus nycthemerus. The sequence goes on from OZ021687.1 coordinate 4,110,325, forward strand.
CCGGTCCACTCGGAGCACCTCTCGGTGGCATCGAACAGGCCAGCAATGCGGCTACGAAGCGAAGGGCTGAACAAGTTATTCTTCTCGTAAGAGCACTGCAGTGGCTCAGCTCCGGCCTCAGCCTGGCCACTCAGCAACTCAAAGCCGGCAGGCTTCAGCCAACTGCTAATGTCAAAGATGGTGAGTTTTTTTTCTTAACGTTTCGTCTTTGCTTCGACAGCAGAGTTTGATAACAGCACTTTTCTTTTTACTATAAAATTGCGAGCTGGGTCAGAATATAAAAAGAATTTCGCTCTTTCTTTACAAAAATTGCAGATGTATCGTTAAATCGCCAAATTTAATCATTGAATAAAAAAACATTCCAGTTGTAAGCACGATGAACGATAAGTTCAGGACCTGTTTGGCGGAGTGCAAGCAGCTCAACAGCGCGGGTCTTCTGCGTCAGACCGGAGCTACGGCGGACAAAATTCTGTACAATCACGCGATTCAGATGGTAATGCAGTCGACCTCTTTTTGTTTCGGCCGATTATTTCCCACAAAACGTTTTGAATGCAGACTAGCTAAAGCCCGTATTTTGTTCTCTCCGCAGTGTCAGTCGGCGGCGTTGGACGAGCTCTTCGGCAATCCGGCCGAGTGTTTTCAACGATATCATACAGCGCAGATACTCTTGCACTCGTTGTCGCAGCACGTCAGCCACAGTCAGGACAGAGCGCTTCTCATAAAATGTAAGTTGCGTCGCGTCGTCCGTGCATGTGCGTGTTTCAACGTAAAATGGTAAAACAATCAAATAAAAAGAATTCAATTAACGCTGAAAAATTGTATTCCCAGATAAGGCAGCTGTCGAGAAACGTCTGTACGTATTGCAACAACAAGGCTACATCTACGCGACGGATCCTACGTAACGTATGTAAAATATAAAAAATAAAAAAAAAATCGAGGGTCAGAGTTACAAGAGTAATAATGCCGAGAGTCTCCCGCCTGCGGCTGTTACGGCTGTATAAAAAAAGCTTACGAAAGATAAAAAGAGCGACAGCGCTCAACGACAAAAGCACGAAAAAAAACGGAGTAAAGTAATCCAATTATCGAGACGGTATTTAACCTCAAAGGCAAAAATAAAAACAAAACTATCCTCATTGACGATTGAATAATCTCCCTCGATAAATGGACTCTAAAGGTATAATTATATATTATACATAACGTAATGTAATCACCGGTTTAAACTAACTAATCTTTATTTCGTATATAAAGTAATAAAACAATGTGTATACTAACCGATGTAGCGCGTAACAAAACAAGAGGAAATTAAATAATGTAAAGATTTTTTCTGTAAACATTTTTTTTCTCTCTATCTTGTCCTGTTTTTTTATCTTCGTAAACTATAAAGGACCGAGAAAGGACACCATTGTATAAAAGAAAACTTTTTTACATGTGGAGGCGTGGAATGCAAACATTCGTAGGAAGAATGCGTGCCAGAAAGCTGTTGCTGAACGGAACGTACGATTGCGTTGCAATCAACTTTTGTGCAAGCTACGAGAAGTAGAAAAAAAAAACCATCAACAACGATTATAAATGCAGGTGGGGGTCTTCATTTCTTCTTTTCTTCGATTGACGCTTCGACCGGCGTCGGATTGTCCCTGTAGACAACGTAATTTAGCGCCGCAGCAAGGGTACACCAGGCGAGATAAGGAGCGATAAGATAACCGGCCACGGGATTCACCCGGTAGAATGTTATTCCCATCATGGCCGTCGTTCCCCACAAAGCGACGACATCGTACAAAGCCTGCGAATTATTCCTCACAATTTAATTTGAATATATTAATAAATACACATATTGTTTCATTTGATTAATATTACTTTTTCGTAATGAATTCATGTGTTTATTTTTGTTTACCAATTTTATATTGTGCGCCCCGAAGAAAAGGGGTGTCCAGATCCAGTTAATAGCCAAATTGGCGCCGTAGATGGAAAGCGGAAGCGTGGCTCCCGCGAAGCCGCCGCCGTCTCTCCAGACGATGTACGAGGCGTAACCCATAGATGTGTAGATGCTCGTCCACACAGGACCAAACGCCCAATTGGGAGGAGTCCACGAAGGTTTCTTCAGCGACTGTGGGTAAAAAAAAGTAAGGTCGGCATCGCTCGATCGATAAACACTCGACTTTTTTTTATTTCGCGTAGCTACGGTCCGTCCTCGATCTATCGAGCGACGCGGTTAAAGCGATGTGGTATAAACGGCCGTCTGGCCGACGCCAAAAACTATAAATGCCGTTTCCCACAGAACGGAGGAAATTGTCTTTCGCTCCGTCTATCAATGTTTCCGGGGAAAAAATCATTTTCTTTTCTCTGCACTTAGTGCATTGTTTGTAACGGCTACGGTATTTCACATGCGCCTTGAACAAAGCTGAAAATTGGAACGAGAGAGCGATGGGTGCGATTGCGGTATGGACAAAAGCCGGTGGAGCAATTATCGTCACTTATCGTTACGATTGCACGACGCTAATTTCACGGAAGATAGGCAACTAACCTCGTACCACGGGTTGATGTTCTTTCTGGTGATAAAACCACCGGCCAAGCCGCCGATATTCGGATGCACGGCTCCCACTACAGCGGGCCAACAAATTCTGACCGGCATGGTGAACGAAAAATTATAATTCTTTTAACCCTCAACAGACTATGAAAACAAGAGAGTACTCGCTGTAAGGCGACAAAAGTTTCGTACGACCGGCCCGACGTTAGCAACGTCACTGTCGCGATTGTGAACAATTACGACGTAAGGAACTCTGACCGAAAGAAATGTTGCCTCAGCTATTCAGGTGCACTACGCCACCGTAGCTAGGCTTAATCGGCTCGCTGGAGAGGGAGGAGAACGTGTGGATTCGCAGGCTACTTCGCATACAAGGATTTTATTGGTGATCGGACCGACCAATGTTGCCATCGGGAATAGAAGAACGTTGAGCGACGGACAGTAAACAGAAGCGTGTCAATAACCACTGCGCCTGTACACCGGGAATGCTGTGTTAGCAACGGCTACTACAGAAGTTCCGAGCGCGACGCGCTCAACCGACGAGCAATGCCGGTTGCAGACCTGAAGGGGTTTCAGGAAACTCGCGCAGTGTGCTATGCTTTTTTAATATCATTGGTATTAAAATTTTTGAAACCGTAATTTTCGAATATTCGATATTTTTAATCATCATTTTCAAAAAATTATTACCACAATGTCATTCTTTTTATGCGTAACAAACTTATCTCTTTTTATCATATTGCATATTGACAATAATTTTTTTTTTTTTTTTTTTTCAAAAAATTAAATTCGTAATCTTTGCGAGGGGGTTTCCACGATACTCGTCGTTTGTAAGTTACAGTGACGCGTCCAAGTAGAAACTGGGCTTCCGTCGGCTGCGAAGCTCTTCGTAGGCTCGAGAGGTAAAAAAGGGGCGCGAGTACCCCGACGAGACTCGAGAGAGCTATGTTTAGCGCTAGACTCGCTAGAGATCGGCGCGAAGAGCTCGGAGTGGGTGATCGTCGAGTGGAAGAGATAACGAAAGGTCTAATTTACGATTAACGCAATCATCGCGTTGCGGTCTGTGCTCGTAAGCACCAGCTTCCGACGCTCTCTATTAATAAACCTTCCAAATTCGAGTTAACGAGTCTATAAATAAATGACTGGCGATCAACCGTCCGCAAGACAGCTGACCCAGAGAGTGGTTACATTCTCGTTTCGCAGCAAGATTGTCGCGTGTCATCATCATCATCGGGAATGGAGATCGCGCGCTCTCCGTGCGCGAAGCCGAGGACGCGTCCGCAAGTCGGGAGTCGTCGAAACGAGGAGAAGAAGCGAGCCGGGGTGGGGTACGGCGGGACTGCAGCGCTAACAGTCAGTCTTGGTAAAGCCAGCGAGGGGGAGAGACTGCTCGGTGAACGAGCGCCGCACGCGGTGGCTGCCCGTGGGCCGATTCAGCCCGACTGTGCGACACACGCAACACGAGAGTCGCGAGCATAAAACAAAAACTGCCGTAGTGACAATCGGTTCGCGCTACGAGAGCCACGAAAGCATCGGGGCATTCCACGTCCGCATTCCAACTGAGCAAAAATCACTGCTGCCAAAGAGAATAGAACAAAGGAAAAACGTGAAACAGACGCGATCTGCAAGGACGCGAGTGGTGAAACTGATGAACCACAGTCGTGTACATAATATGCTCACCGATTTGTCATGACGGATTTGAAGTAACGAGGGAGCGAGAGGGTGGGGGGGAGCGCTGCTTGAGGGAGACCGCAGACTTGCGAGTTCGCTTCCTCGGGAGAGCGAAACAACTATCTCTGATGGCCGAGCAGGCTGACCAATTTCGATTCATTGCCGGGGTCGTGCCTCGCGACCCGTGGTGTCGCCTACGGTTAAACGAATTAATTCGTTTGTGACCGGCCACTTACACCTCCTTCGGCGTCGCGGCTCGATCTCGCCCGACGGAAGATAAGGAAAACATCGCGCAGGGAATTCGACCGCAACCGACGAATCAATCGGGACGGTGTGTGTGTGGTTTTTTTTCGCTTCGGCTTTCACACTGCGCAGACGAAGCGACGAAACTGGTCGCTCAAGAACGCAAGAATATAACGCAATAGTGTTGTTTTTTTTAAATTATAATTACTGTTTTATATTGCGTCTCGGACGCGGACCGAGAAGAGAGTCGTGGGAAGTTTTTTTTTTTTTTTTTTTTCGTGACCGCAGCTCGCGCTCCCTACCTTCGATCGCTGGGACACTTTATCGGCCGGCAAGAAACTGCTTCGGCTGAGACTCGAACCGCCCCCCCCCCCTCCCCGCCACGGACCACGAACTTTCAATTGTTCTTGTCGCCCCCCTCATGCATTCAAATACAAAGTTCACAGCACCGGACTCACGACAACCGTCCCCCTGGCGGGGGATGTCATCCGACCCGAAGTTTCGTCGGGAAATATTATAATGAAGGTAAGATCGTGTTTTTTATTTAATTCGCCACTGCGAAAAGTGAACTGCGAATTTATGAAAAATAGTGTATGTACTGAGGAAAATAAATTGATTTTACGGAATACTTTTTGCATTTATGTGGGATCACTATGTGTTTTATATTCGTTATTATTTTCGTGTACAAATTCGGACTGGATATAATCGCGGCGACGATAAATTTTTTGCCGTCGTTGCACGCGATACGGGAGCAGACCCGTCGGCGCTCGTTCATGGGACTACGCAGGATGACAAAGACAATTATTTTTATTTTACTCGGTAGGAAAATTGCGAAAATGGATGACAAAAATTTTTATTTCACTCGGTGGGAAAATTGCGATAATGGTCCCATCTTTCACGCGAGGTGAAGCAAAATGTTGTGCGATACTCGTGCGAAAAACTTTATCTTGACTCGTGTAGTTGCAACAGTCGTACCATGCTGTAAACTCACACAAGTCAGACAAAGTTTTTTCGCATTGAATACCGCAATGTACTATTTTCGAGCTGGTCTCGTAATGTACTAATTTCGTACAAGATTTGTAATCCACGATTCTGCGAACGCTTCACAAAGACGAAAACCCTTACTGTGTGAATTTATTGGGAATAATGGTGTGAACAGCATGGACTTAGGAAAGTTTTCCACTCGTGAAGAGCTCCCTTCCTACGCACGTGCCATACCAACAAAGAGCCAGTCTTTCACGGTTGTTTGGGTCGACAAAAAAACGTCTCGACCTTTGTCGCTTTTGCAGCGAAGGATAAACGGGCGATTAAAATTCGTTGGTAAATATTTTCTGAGGTACAACAGATAAATCTCGTGCGCCGGGTTTGTTTATATTCGAGAGATAAATCAAGTGTCTTCGGGCCTTTGTAATTGGCTCCCTAGAGCTAAAGCGACGGAGACAATTTTATCCTGGTTACGCCCGGCGGTGAGAACTCGATTATCGATCTGTGTTCTTACTTAGTTTCTTGTTTATTTTTTTTTTTATGGATTGACGGCTACAAAAGCCTCGCCCAGTGTGCACGCTCACTCGTCGGGACTTAAATAGCGTTAATCCGTCCGGCGTTATCCGCGTTCTGACTAACAGCCCAATTTATTTGCATATTCGTTTTATTCCGTGTACGAGGAGAAAAACAGATTCTACGCCACATTTCGAGACAATGGAGAAAAACACGTGTACGTCCATCCAGCTAAATTTAGTCCGTAGACTGTGGAAATAATATTTATTCACATGTAATATATATAACATCCCGTACTAATTCAACAAGCCAGAAACCCTCACCAACGCAAATATGGTGGATTATTTTTTTACATATTCATCCGAGTAGATAAAACCGCTAAATTTTTTTTAACCTCACTTCTTTGATTTACAAATCATTGGTCTTTCTGAAGTGAAAATGATAAAATTCTCATATCTTCTAAAATACTGATCGGATCCTAACAAACTATAGACGAAAATTCTTCAAATTAAAGCACACTTTCGTATACGTACTACAATTATTTTTTTTAATACAGTCAGGATTTTTAAAATTTCATCATATAATGTAAAAAAAACCATTTTTCGGAATCTCCGACCCGATATGATTTTCCGAGGAGTATTTTTGAAAATAAAAAAATAAAAGAATTTTAAAAAATCGACCATATTTAAGATGGTGAAGATTTTCGGTTTGTTAAATTGATATATAATGCCCCATATAGAACAGTCAAATGAGACAAAATTGCGGGGCGAGCATGCGAGAAATTTTGCGTGTGTGTCCAGTTTGGCTGAGCCGTTCGATGGGAAAAACAGATGTAAAGTAACCGACAACCGAGCACGACGCTGCGGCGCAGCTGGGCAGGCTACGTGATAAGGCTTATCGGTTGAGTGTCGGGAGACGGACCGACGGAGATTTTGCAAGAAACAGGGTAAATCTCGGCGCGTTTCGAATTGACGCGGGAAAATATCAAACACCATATTCATTTTGAATATCACATCCGGTTTTGAAATTCACATTTTTCGACCGAAAGTGACGTCACTTCCCTTTTTTTTTTTTTTTTTTTTTTTTTTTTTTTATATACCGGAAGTGACGTCATTTCCGAAGACATAAGTACAGATTGTGTTTTAGTTTTGACTGAAACGATATTCCACAACGAGAGCTGACCGGTACTCCGATATTTCCATTAAAAAATATCGTTACGCACATTTTTTTTTATATTCAGAAAGGAAAGAATACGACTATTCTTCGTTGTACAAAATTTGTATCATGTCTATTGTTTCAGATGCAGTGGCTCGCCGTTGTGATGTGCTTGTGTGCGGGGGTGGCGAGTGCGCGAACCGAGGAGGACCAAGCATCGGCCTCAAGCTCCAACGGGATATCGGCTGCCCTGCCCGAGAGATGTTTCCACGAGCAACAGTCCGAGTGTCCGACGACGGGAAACGGCGAGTGTCCCTGCAAGAGGATAGTTCTCTCGCACAACAGTCCCGATGCAAATGCCGTATTGTGCTGCAATTTGGACAGCCAGAGCTTTGAGTCCGGTCTCGCCTGCGCAAGTGAGTTCGACACACTCTTGGCGCAACAAAATATTTCGGTCACGGATAAAACTCGCAAGAATCGTTAAAATTGTTTTTTTCTTCGATTTTAATTTGTTCTAATTTTTCAGATTTTCCCGCAAACGTGTCTTACATTCACATAAGAAATTCTACACTGGACACCTTCAACGTGAGCGAGGTCCGATGGAGAAGACTCAAGTCACTGTCGATAACGGACGGTAGAATAAATCGCATAAAAGGACAATTTTTGATGATGACACCGACGCAATGTCTCAATCTGTCGAACAACGCTCTCGTCGAGGTCGAGAACAATTCGTTCACGAGACTCGCCCAACTCACGACCCTTGATCTCTCTTACAACAACATCACCCACCTGCCAGCCCTGAATACCATGAATGGTCGTGAATTCTGGCTCGATATTTCGGGTGAGTTCATTTCGGTGACGTGAGATTTTTTTTTTTCAATCCCTTGAATATTTTTCGAATTTATGTTCCGGTGTTGATTCACGCGCTAAACAGGTACAAACACACTCTGGTGCCACGATATTTATCAGTACATAAACAAGACAGGCGAGAAGCAAATAAACTTCAATAGAGAAAACGAGACGGTCTGTTCGGCTAGCAAAACTTGGCACTGGTTCAACACAACGGAGCAAGTGCCGTTGAAGCAAGTGCGCTATCTGAGTCTGGTAAGTTCGGCAACCCGCTCGGCGTAATCCGAAGAATACACACGAGGAAAGATTATTGTGCGACCGGCGACGCAGTAAAATTGTTTTTATGTAACTCGTGGATCAAATCGCTCTTTACGTGCCGACCGTGAGTGAAGTTGGTCCCGATTTACAACCAAGTGTACTGCAAATAAACGGTACACGCGCACGTTGGGCCGTTTTTACTTTACGAACGCCTCTCGCACTTTATAATCATGCGTATAAAGTTTGCTTTGACGCACTAGCATCGCAAATTAATTTTACGAGGCCGTCAAAGATAATGTCGATCGACTTCAGCTGCAGACCGAGTGCCCGAAGGGTGAAAACTGGCAGTGCCAGTGCAACTTTCGTCGACTGGACATTGTCGAAGGGAAACCTCCGACACTCGCGGTAAACGTCGACTGCAGCGGCATACAGCTTACGGAGTTGCCGGAAAAATTACCCCGGAACACCATAGCCCTGAACGTTTCGTACAACAATGTGAGGAATCGCTTCGAACGTACTTGATAGTCTCAATGTTCAATCGAAAGGAAATTTAAAAAAAATGGAATATTTCAATACTTTTATGTGTTCAACCCAGATCACGGTCCTCGACGAACTGAGCACGAATCGCTGTTACGAGGACATCCGCGAGTTTTACGCGGATCATAACAATATATCGTCGATCAACAAGCTGGAGGGATCGAAATTCTTGGACAACTACGCCATGTTAAGCCTCCGTTACAACAAGATCAAATCGGTGAGGGAAAACGACCGAGAAATCTATCTGCGGATTACTTTTTTTTCAACAAACAGCTATCGATTATGATTCTTATTTGTTATTGTTTATTTATTGTAGTAGAAGTCGCGAATTGATTGAGAATATGCCAGGTCAAACAATTTTCAATAGATAGCATAAATTGGCATGAAAAAATATGTATATTGCCAATTGGCCATCAACCTTAGTCCTTAAGCCAACTAATTTATTTAATTAATTTTTTTTTGTTTTCAGTTACCGACGTATATCCTCGTTCCCAACACCCACGACAACAGGAACTACATCAGTTCACGGCACGTGAAGCTTGGTGGAAACGAGCTGCACTGCGACTGCAATACAGCTAAATACCTGAAGGTACTGTATTGAACGACCGGTATCGCTTATGGAAATCATAGAAAATATACGGATGATTCCTCGGTAGCATTAAAATTAAAAAGATTACGTATACACAGAAAGAATTGTGCTGAAAGTAACCAAACATCGAGGATTCACCCCTTTGCCTACCTTAAAAATGACAGCTTTTTAGCTTGAGCGGTTTTCAAGTTACAAGAGTTTTTATTTTTTGTGCCCGACATATGCACACATTTCTCTAAGTATAAGTTTTCTATGTTTAACAGTAATCTAAAGATGTTTGCATTTAAATCTCAATTTTTTTAATAGAAAAAGTATCCTATGAGAAAACGATATAGTGATTAAAAAATATTTGCATTCATTTTATTTTAATTTACCAGGTCTGGCTCCAGACACGTATATTGGACTCGGACGAGGTGCTCTGCGAGAACGTGAAGGAGAAAGTCGTGGATCTCGAGCCGTCAAAGATGTGTGTTTATCCGGGCGACTGGACGGATTATATTTATTACATAATCGGTACCGAGGTCTTGTTGCTCATGAGTCTCATAGCGAAGGTCTCTTACGACTACTGGGTATTCAAAACGGCCGGCTATCTTCCATGGCCGGCTAACAAGATGCCCAAATTGCCATGCGACTGGCTGTGCGAAACTTAGAGCTGAGTAGAGGGAAACTTATTCAGTTTATTGTTATTATTATGGTTTTTTTATACTCGTGATGAGCCGTTTATCGACAGCTCGGCTGTTAAATAACAAGGAGTCTCTTCTCCGATTCTGTGTAAATAGTGCGTCTTTTTTATCGTAAGAGAGATACGACTTCGTTACGAATGTTATATCAACACGACGATGACGATCGAATAACAATTATTCAATGGACTTACACGAACCATGACTGGCTTCTGTTCCGCTAGAGTAATTTTGTAGAATATTGCAGTACGATATCTATTTGATGAACGAGCGTGAGTACAAGTACTCTAGTCTGCGATGCTTTAAAAAAATAAGACTCGTATCGTTGCAGAAACACTTTAAATTTTATAACGTTTCTATTTAGGAATACGAATCTGTTAATAGAACGACGATTGTTTTGCTGGAGAAAGAGCAATTAGCGTGAGAGGGATTCAATAAATTCGTACATCCCGAGACACTGTTGAATCTTTATTTATTAGCAATCCAAGTTTCTTCCGCATCAATTTTACATTAAACAAATATGTACAATCACGCTGTTTCATAGAAGCATACTTAAGATCACCGAATGACTCATGTAGCTTCGGTATTGCGTCTTCGTTTTTTAAACTTCGGTATCGTTGATATCGAGCCGCGTTTTGGTGCTTCCCTCTCGAGTTTCTTTTTATCGCGTTTACTATGCTTCTTCATCGCCAACATGTACTCCGGCACATCGCAGCCGGACGCGCTCATCACCGAGGCGATGCTGATGATAAATCGATAAACTGAACGATGGCAAGAAATAAATTGTAGACTTTGCTCGAGAATAACTTACCTCCTTAAATTCGCCGTGTCGTGTTCAGTGAAGAACGTAACAGCCTTGCCCTTGTGACCTGCCCTGCCAGTTCTACCGATCCTGTGCACGTACGATATAGCTGACGGTGGAAAATCGTAGTTTATTACGAGGTTCACACCTTTGAAATCTATACCGCGACCCATGAGCTCGGTACAAACGAGAACCCAGATTTTTCCTTCTCTGAAGCATCGCACCACGTTATCTCTCTAGAAAATTAAATAAACGATACACTCAATATTTCTAAGCAAGAAAGTTTCAAAAAAGTAATGTACAGTTTACGTTTACTAACTATAATGTTAAGTTATGGGTACTAAAATTATGCGATACTATTGCGGTATAACTAGCAGTAAATGAAGCATTCAACGTGGTCGCACTCGTATCGTTCCTGCGGCTCATGAAGTCTGCGTATAATGTTTGTTTTGCCGCACTCGAATCACGAATTACGAATTACTATTAATCACCTGAGTCTGCGTTCTATCGGAATGAATTACGTCGACGTTAATGCCATCGTAGATGAGCTCGTTGAAGAGTTCCTGAGCTCTGTCTTTGCTCTGGACGAACACGAGGACGGGAGGTGCGATGCCCTGCAAAATAAGTTTTCCGTCGTCAAAACTGCCGCTTCAGTTGGCAAAATTTTCCACGTGTTTAATAAACAATTAATAACTTTTTGGATGATGTTACGAATCGCGATGAGCTTCCCCCGCTCCGTGCCGACGAAGAGTAACTCCTGTTCAACATCGGCGGCCGCGGCGTTTCTCTGTCCGACGGTTGCGTTTATCAGACCTTTGAGATTGTGTCGGCACCATTTTGTCACAGCTGGTGTATTTGTTGCGCTGAACATTGCCCGACGAAGATTATTGTTGCTGCACGCCTTCGTTATCTCCTCGAGCTGGTCCCGAAATCCCCGCGTACCGTCTTCGAACAACTTGTCCACCTCGTCGACAACCAACCACTCTACGCTAGATACAAACGAATGATCAATTGGAAAAAAATTCTCTTGGGGTATTTTTGCCGATTCTGTCTAATAAAAAAAAAAAATGCTCAACTATTCTATTGATGCTTAATCTGGTTTTTCATTGAACTTCCTTTTATGTACTTTCTATTTATTTATCTATAGAGGTTTAAGCGACAATTTTTTTTTTCTGACTAACTTCAAAATTCCTGACATTTCCCCGATTCCTGGTCAAAGATTTGTGCTGAAGTTTCCCTGATCAAAGCCACCATGCAACGGTTTGATTTACCGAGTACTTACTTGCTCAACGATATTGCCGGAGGATCCTGATTCAGAAGGTACAGGAGTCTCTTTGGTGTTGTTATGAGAATGTCTGTTGATCATTAACCATAAGGTAAAAAAAAATTATGAAACAATTTTAATAACGACAAAAAAAATCATTACAATCAAAAACGCACCAAACTTCTGGGAACTTTTTGGACCGTATTTGTCGAGCGCCTGTTTGATTTTGCTTATTATGTGAATCCTAAAACCACGTCCTTCGCTCAATCTCAAGCACTCCCTGTACGTTTGTTTGGCGAGTTCTCGCGTCGGACTTAGCACGACAGCCCGGAAACCCATTTTTTGTGGTCCTTCCAGGTGATGAATTATCGGCAAAAGAAAAGCTGCTGTTTTGCCAGAACCCGTTGGCGCGCAAGCCAAAAGTTCTCTGCCCTGAAGCAATTTATCATTATTATGATTGTCGTTTCAGTAACAATGCAGTATGATGTATCTGCATGTAACGTTTATCTGCTATAGCGTTATGTACATTTTTTTTTTTATGTAATTGAAAAATTAACAAAAATTATTTTAAGAACGTAATTTCATAAGATCATTATTATACCTCCAGCATGATGGGCATAGCCTGCATTTGAATAGGTGTAGGATTCTCATAGCCGCACCTTTTCAGATTCATTACAAGATCCGTTGCGACGCCATGTCTGGACGATAACTGATCGAAATTTTCCAGAGGTTTTGCTACTTTCCTTCCCACAACGGATATGCGATGCTGATTTCTGTATTGATTGATCTGTAAAATTGGTATAGCTTGAATCGATGCTTTGATCTTTCCGTCGTCTGTGTTCTTATAGGTAATTAATAATAACTTATTATTACCGTTTCCTGTTCATGAAGCAAGATTTTGTCCTCGCTGACGGACTTCTTCTTTCTCTTGCGACTTGCCTTGCTGCCGTCCTTTGGCACATTAATTCCGTCAATGAGAGTGAGTGTGTCCGTGTTGCATTCCGTTTCGTCGTCGTTGCTCTCGGTCGTTAATTTAATCGGCACGAAAGTTTCATCGATCTCATCGACGGGTTCGCTCTTGACCGCTGCGATGTCCGGTTTGCTGCGAATCTGCGAACATCGAATTATTCATAATCAATCGGTTTTCTGACTATGAAAACACCGCGACATATTTTATCGTACTTCCGAAAAGAGGTTACGCACACCAGATCTACCTTAAGTTTCTCGGCGTCGCTGCGAAATCGGTGCTTATCAAATTTCGCACCGGAGGATAGTTTTTTGAAGAGATCAAAGGCATCCATTTTTTTTTAATTGAAAAATAAACAGGCTACAACAATACTGTCACGTGCGCATAACAGTGATCGTAACCATAACCAAACAGAGATCGCGCGGAACTCTACGATATGGTACCGAACATCCTTACAGCGCCATCTATACAGATTCGAACATGTAGTGTTTCCTGATCCTAGTTATTTTTTGGCGAACATCGGCTTTGGCAGTAATTAATTTGTCGCGATACCTACCTTAATCTCGTCTCTTTGCCCGTTACATTTGGGTCCTTGTTTTTATCGCCGTATTGTATCGTCTATCGTTTATTTATGAACTTCATGTACATGTGTATTGCACCGTCTAATGCACCACTAAACGGACCGTAGATCATCCTTTGGCGAAGTGTTCCGTAACTTTTGATATTTATTAAAAACCAACGAAGAATTTCGGCCGGGACGATGGCCGAGGGACAAAAAGATTTCATGTAAGTTTTTTTCGTTTTTTTATTTTTCTTTTAATAACGGAAAATAAGTTTCGTTAACATCGAACGCTACTTCGCCTTCACTTGATTATCTTAATGATCGTTACGACTTGTGCATTCGTACTCTTTAAAAATTACAGTCTTTATAAGTTTTTGGATTTTTTTTTAACAGAGGTGGAGCGAGCTGTGCAATGATAGAGGGTAATCTGCCAGATGTTGTGGCCAGTTTAGAAATGCTGACAGTCAATCCAGGAGCACAGCCTCCGCCGTCCCCGGGAAAGAAGATGGTTCTCAGAAAAAGACGCAAAACTGATCCACCAGAAACCCGCAACAGAAGGTGACATTTAGTTTTATCCGTTCCATCCTTTCACTAACACAGTGTCTTCGCGCAATTTTTGAAAAATTAATTTATTAATGCTTATTCATTTGATACACGTAAGTATCAATAAACAAGTGAAATGAATTGTAAATTAGCACACTTGGTAATAAAGTACTGATTAACTTTTCCATTGTCAGTCATAACAAAGAGCAAAAAGAAATGGGATCACAGTTGGATTATGTGCTGGATTTTTATGACAGTTTATTTTTTACAGTACATGTTTACATTTGTGAAAGAAAGGTGATTTTCCATATTCCCTTAGAAGTGCGTGGGTAAAATCGGGTAAAAAATTTGCAACAAGATGTATTTTTGTTTCCAGTCATCTAATAAGACTTTCTTTATTGTTATTTTTTCACATTGGTCAGCAAACATGTTTATTTATCATTGCTATGTACTCTCTCAGTTTGAAATTGCCTTGTCTATTGGATACTTTTACTTATCACCAGTAATTCGGCTTGGACCGTAATTATATAAATAAGTGAATAAAAATGTTCAGATGCAGTCAGAGACCCAAGAAGAGGCCAGCGTCGCCAATGGAAAGTGACGAGGACGTGGAGAGTTATTATCTCGATAAGAACGTGCGAAGAAAGCCGATAAATCTAGAGACCATATGGGAGGAGGTCGAGGACAAAACGGACGGCGCAACTGTAGCTATAAGTTCACGGCGTTTCAAGCGATTGATACAGTTCCAGGCAAAGGCGTCCGAGGCGAAGATTAAGAAGAGACGAGCCAAGATAAAAAAGGTTTTTGGCACTAAGCCGACCATTAACATGAAGCGCGGCTACGTCAGTATGCAGACGCTTATAAACAAATTAAACAAAATAAGTTCCAACTCGCCAGCGAAACACGTCGAGGATAAGCGACAACTCGCACAGGTCTACGAGTGCGTACTTTCGAACGCGTGAAAAGTACCCGCGACCGTCGTCCATTCTATCGATCGACAAATTTAAAGAAAGTAAGAAAACCAACGTATTTCATTATTAAGACTGAATATATAAAATAAATAGAAGCTCTATAATCCTCGAGCTTACAAGTTACGCCGGCTGTAATTGTATAGTGGTCGTCGCTTTTCTTTGTACTTTTAATATAAATATAATATTTTCTAATCATAAAAAAATAACAGCGTAGAAATAAATACATCTGTCGGTTCCACGGAAGATTCGTAAAAAATTATAATAATTTAATACTGTTTATTAAGTCATCAATCCGTCGTCGGTATTGTACAGGCAGGCGAATTTTCCAAGCAGCCCTCGTACTCGCGGAAGCTGGCCTCGTTCTCCCGGTACAATTTACTGCCCAAATCGACGCAGGCACATCTGTGCTGTTCCCCCGGACGATCGAAGTACTGTCTCGGAACTCCTATCCAATCTCGGGATATTCCTCCGCTAAGAGATAAGAAACGACGTAGAATTTCTATTAGTAAACTCTGTATAAATCCGGCAAAAACTTCCGTATCAGATTCGATCTGTTTGATTACTTCTATAAGGTTGTGAATAATACTTTGTGGATTGAAAAAAAAAAATTGTTTTCTGTCAAAATATCGGAACAGGCCGAATTGAAAAATTTCTGTGCAATCCGAATCACAAATTTTCTAGAAATGTTGAAGTTGCGGTTAGAACTTGTTCGTCTGCAAAATCTGATATCCCCCAGACATTTTTGTGATATTTCTGAAAATTCCACCTCCCGCATATCGGAGTAAACTCTCATAAACACAAAAATTCTTTATGCATTTATGATAGTAATATTTTAATATTATGTTCTATTTTTTTTTCGGATAATTGGGCAAGGAAAACAACCTCTGTTTGGTGCACCAAAATCGTGTTCCAACGTCGGCTTTCCACTCCGCGTTGCAAGGCGGAAACATTTTCATCTTCTCCTCCTCTTTGCTGCGTGCTTCCTCGGCCGTTCGGACTTTCGCCGCAAATTTTTCGTACTCTTCAGTGGGATCGCCATTCGCATCATAATACCTCCCGACGAGTTTGCCTGACATAAAAAATAGCACTTGCACTATTTTTTAAATTGTAACTGTCATTGCGATAATCATAATCTTAGATTGTTACTTAGATCGTTTCTATTTTGCAAAAAGTAGACAAATATTCAAACCGCTCTTCTCATGGATTTCCAAATCTGCAGTGTTAGAATAACACTTGGTAAAAGCAAATCGATATATTGACCATAAACAGTACAAACTAAAAACTTTTTAAAAAATCCCACCTTTATAAATATAATTTTCCTCGTAGAACGTCACCCAGGTACTTATTGCCTTGGACTGCGAGGCTGACAAACTCGATATATCGTCGGTCAATGCCTCCTTCGTGAATTCTCCAGTGACAAATGCCAAAGAAGCGTCCCTGCCTAAAACCGATAAAAGCCGTAAAACAAATTTTTAGTTAACTAACAAATGATTATTTCAAAACATCAATTATTTTTAAAAATAATGAATTTGTGACAAGATATTTGCATTGTATTGGAGGTAAGGAACGAACAAGAATGATCAGTACAATACCAGTGAAGGGATGATATGTTGAACCGGGTCCGTAATGTTTTGCGCCGGCCGTGACGTCGAAAACTTTCCCAACTATCGACAGATACAATCCGTTCTCCAAATTGTCGTATTTCGACAATTCCAACGCTGTGAACAATGTCTCATCGTTGCTGCTCTCTCGGCCCGTGAAATGACTGAAATCACCTTTAAACAACTTCCACAGTTTGTTGCTCGTCTGACCATCGCTGTAAAAATGGTAAAAGATCGCGATCAACACCGCAAACCACGCGTAGTGCTGCGACATTGTATACCTCGATGAAACTCGAATTGCAACGATCGTCAATATATCACAGCAAAGAAAATACAATAAATAATCAAATTTACGGCAAAGATTGCTTGACGTGTTGTTTTGTCTCGAGACGTCTCAAGAATGAGGTTAGAGATTTGATGACGTAAATAGCGGAAGTTTGAGAAGTCGCCGACCGACAGCGAATTGCGTCGCGACAATACTTCCATTAAAAAAAAAAACCATGTTCGATTTCCCGAGCCAATCCTCCAAGCTCTGCCGGAAATGTCCAACACCGAAAACCGGAAAGTAATCGAAACGACAATCAGTTCTTTTGTGCTATACGAAGCACTGAAGAAGGTAAAGAACTTAAAAACCAGTGAGCGCGAATTTCAGTCCTAATAGGGTGACAATTTCGGTGGTTTTTTGATTCCTCACTTCGTGTATTCTCATACATGGTTTTTTCTCCCCTTATAACTCAAAATGCAGATATAAGACTTAACGACAAATATGATATTTTGCTATTTCTTGTACACGCGCCCCTGCAAGTTTTCACGGATAGTAAGAAAAATACAATTAACAGAACTTAACCCAACGATCATTCACCCTATAGTCGGGTTTCGAGTGGTTTTTCGAATGGGGTTGAACGCTCGGTCACGAAGGGAACGAGGGACTTGGAAAAATCATCGCCTAACAGCCAATGATATCGCTGCAACAGAATGATGTAACTTCCACTAAACAAAAAAGAAACTACGAACGATTTTCCGAGTCCTCGAATCTCCGTCGGAAACTTGCAGCCGACATCGAAACGCGCCCAACCTCCGACCGGAAGTCGGGCGCACAGTGTGTGTGCGTCTCCCGTTGCAAATGGCAGACGTCGCGTACAGTGCTCAAAAGAACGGTTCGCACCTCACAAAAAAAAAATTATTGTCTCCAATTTAATTCGTGACATAACGAATCATCGCGAAATTAACAAATCCCAGCGTCGCTGACACGCCGTCTGCCGAGTGTCACGCGATTTTGTACTAAAGGCATAGAAACAAAAAAAAACAGAAACAAAAAAAAATCATCGATTATCCGGCAAGTTACCAGTTAGCACGGCTTAATAGTTCGATACGTTCGAGGGTTTTTTTTTTAATTTTTCTATTTTCTCATAACTCTTCAACAATAAAGCAGCGAGCATAGGGGACAGTGCGTGTCCGTTGGTAGAGGAAAACTCGAGGGTACGTCGGCTGTGTGCGTCGTCGTGTGATGGCGAAACTTGTGGATATCTGGCGTAGCGACCAGCCGGTCAATTTGACGCCGAGACAAATGCCACTTATTATCGACGAGAATCTAACAGTGAGTCATGTTCTGTAATGCAAAAAGATTCGTCGCCTGTTCCTTTTTTTCTTTCAATGTTAGACTCGAAGCATTGTTTGGCAATAGAATGATCGTGAAAAAAAAACACGGACACACATGCGCGCGCTCACATTGTTGCAGCCAACGATATTTGAGGCGTGTAAGACCTAACGGTAAATTCCGAGAAAACGGAACTCCAACTCTACGCCTATATTTATTGTTTCTCAGGTTTTTGGTTTGTTGGTTCGTTTTTTTGTTTGTAATTTCATTTCATTTATTTTTTTTTCTTTTTTGTTGTATAGATGATTATGGACCTCAACAGCCTAGGTGCGGTGTGTGACAGTCCTCTGGTCAGGGGGAAACAATTGGAAGAGTTCAGTAGAAAATTGGACATTCTCACCAAGGAGGAAATTAAAGCATCTTTCGAAGTCACCTGCAAAGACATGCTAGCAGTACTCAGCCAGGCTGTACCTTGCGTCGGGTGTAGAAGAAGGTAAATTCAAAATGTTCAATTTTTTGTCTTGATTTCTAAGGGAAAACCTCTTTCATGTATTTTTGGCCTGATACTGAGCATAAAATTACCGATCAACAGAAAATTGCATGAATTGAATGTGGTCAGAGTTTACATTCATGAAAGTAATCAGTATATGCATGCAATTTGGCTGTTCTTTTTGTTGAAAATATAGTTGAATCAACAATGATCAGTTATATCATATATAATATATTAGGTATACGATTAATGAAAACAAAAAAAAAACGATAATCGGTTGTAGACATATTTTCAAGATTGAAAGCTAAGAAAAATTAATCAATTGAATAAATGCTTTATATTCCAAATTCGTTGTTTTCAGCGTGGAGCGATTGTTCTACGACTTAATGAAATCAGCTCACCCGGCACTGGATCCGTTGGTAATAACGCCGGACGGCCTGCTGACGATAAAAGACGATATTCTGGAGTCTCCTCAGTTGTTGTGCACTATGCTACAGGGACATAGGTAAAATTCATCGTCCTGATCGCCGCATTCCGATAATAACGTCTCTATAATTCTATTTTATTTTTTACGATTTTATTTTAGTGCAAAATTGAGCAGCCTGATCGACCGTCAACCAAGGAGTAAAAAGTCCAGGAGATGCGCCCTCCACTCTCTCGAGGTACAACGAATGCGACCCTCCCCAGGAGCATGGCGAGAAGTGTGGGACTGTATGAAACCCGCGTGCCGTCAGGAAGTCACTCTCATCGAGAAAGACAGCTTGAAAGCGACTCTTGACACTTATTTGCGGAAGCATCGGTACGGTATAAATTTTTCAAACTACAAAAAAACTACAACGGAAAATCGATCAATTACGGCTTATCGCTTGATCATTTCTATACGCGGTCCTGTACTTTTTTGAATTCCTTAAAATTTCGACTCAAAATTTATTTATTACGTTCGAAGAATCGAACTTCGGAATTTAGTTTTTTATTGTAAATAATAACAACCAGGTTGAATTGTAGGGATTGTTTGCTGAATTCGCTGAATCACTTATAAAAGTAGATAATATTATAGATTTTGCGGCGAGTGTCGTACGAAGGTAATGCTGGCGTCGTCCCTGCTAACGACGGATCCGGAACCATCGAAGGAAAAGGGTTATGTGCCCGCGCTCTACGGTGGTATAAAGCGTTGCATACTGGAGCGTCACATTCATCTGCCGACGAACACGGATTACATTAGCGCGATAATAGAACGGGCGCAGCCCGAATTAATGGGGCGCGAGAGACACGCCAAAACACTGGAAATAGCGCAGGAAGAGGTGCTCACCTGTCTCGGTATCTGCGTGTCCGAGCGCCTCCATCGGGTTCACCGTAGGCTCAGAGAGGAAGAGACAGTCTGCAAAGTTTTGGCCGCCGTCGCTATCGACGCTCTCTCGCGAAACTTTCAGGTAATTTTTTCCCCAATCTCGTCAACACAAAAAACCTTCAGATTGAGGTCTGATACATTTTTTTGGTCTCACGTAATCACAGATGGCCGTCGAAGTTAAGCAGGGAATAACGCAGCTAGAACTACTCTACGAAGAGTTGACGAGGGAGGAACAGGCGAAGCAGCAGAGACGCGAAAAGTTGCGACTCAAACGCAAGAAGAAGAAGGAACGCCGATACGAGTCTGAGGAAAAAGAAAATACATGCCAAGTCAGTTGAAAATATTTTTACTCTATAAACGAGAAGTGTAGGAGCGAACAAAATTTATGCTCAAAAAATTATATACGGTGGAGAAATAATCATGCTCATTAACGCCGGTTTGTTTCTGCCCAGTGTCTCGACGAGAAGAGCAACGGAACTGCGTTATGCGCGGAAGCAGTGGAAACTTGCCAAAACCCGATAGATCGATGCGAGGTACCTAAAATATCTGCGAAAACAAAATGATAATTTTTAAAACACGAATGTGTTAAAGCTAGTTGTTCTCGTGTTTCGTTTGCAGTCACAACAATCGGATTCGAAAGACAAGAATCGCGGAACCTGCGACTGTCCAGAGTGCGCCAAAGTTACGATAGATCCAGCAAAAGTTAAGTCTCAAGCGAGCACAACATTCCCGAGGCAGAGAAAATTATCGACGGAAAGCAAAGAATCAATGGACAAGGGAGCTCATCATAATTTGGACTCCGAGATAATGAACAATAGCATGAAGAGCATATCCTGCTTCGACGTTGCCTTCGAACCATGTCAGGAGTGCAAGGTAAAAAAATAGTCGATTCAGCAAAGTTCAACAGTCGCGGTAAATTGTTATCGACCCAGGCTTGGCACAGTACCAAAAAAATACTTTAGATACATAGCACAAAGTACTTGAAGTCTCAAACATGTGTCCGATACTTCAACTGCCAAGCTCTGTTAACACAAATTTGCTATTGCTTCCAGGACCTATTCGAAAAACGAGACGGCAAGTGGATGATCCACGAGGAATTCGAGGAGCCGTCGAACAAGGAGATAATGGACGCCTGGCTGGGTCATCCGAGCAAGCGTTTCAGTATGTGGATGGAGACGAAGAAGCGCTACGACGACGAGGTGACGCTGAATAAAATGACCGAGGTGACGTCCAGTCGTCGGGATTTGAGTGAACAATCGTCCCAGGACTGCGGCTACTCGTCCGAGCACAATATCAGCAGTTCGTCGTTGCCGAGCACGCCGGAGGGCTCGGAGCTGGCGTGCAGCGAGAGCTGCTGCAACCAGGAGGATGGCGATTGTCACGAATCGGCTTTTCATCATAAACTCGTTCATTCCAACTCCAATATATTTTTAATGCGGCACAATCCGGCTGACAAAGGCTCCCACGGGATGACTCTGACGCAGATGCTTGAGGTATTATAAACCATTTCTAAATTCACGGTAACATAATTGTAGATTTGTAGTAATTGCACAGTAAATTTACGTGCATTTGATTAACATCGGATGATAATTATCTTTGACAATTGTCTTGATTTGTCGATCGCAGGAAGGATACTCGTCGGAGGAAGAGGGCAACGAGGAGAGTTATATTCCAGCCGAAGAAGTTCGAGAGTTCCAGTCGCGTATGTGCCAGGTCGTCGAGAAACGGCAGGAACTGCGTCAGACATTAAGGAAACGTTTTGCAATTTTGTGCAGCCACTACAAGCCCTGCGCCATTCCTCGCCATTAACTCGTCGCTATCAACGTTGTTTTGGCTCACAGTTATTTACGATCGAGTATCCTTTTTTACTTGTTATATTTTACTGCCACCGGAGAATCTTGTACATCCTCCTTCACCCATTCTATCATGAAGATGGGGAGAAGAATAACGCAAAAAAACAATCGTCAGACATATATGTATACATACATATATATACATATATATATATATGTATATAGTAATGTAAACTATTTTGCGAATAATTGTTGATCGTCGACGGCATGCGGCCGAGTAATGGCCCTTCCGCTTGTGATTAAAGGAATATCGTTGGACGTTTAAAACAACTTCTCTCGAAAGTCTTTTCCGAACCAATCTTAGAAAAAAAAATCGGTCGCTTGTTGATTGTTGTCGGCACGTAGCCGAGTAACGTGGCCCTTCCGCTTGTAATTATAGATGAATTACACGGACATTCCCAGCAAAAAGTGAGAATCAGTAAGAATTTGAACGGTCCTTAATGGTTTCAATTTTTTTAATCGACTGTATTGAAATGCCAGAACGTTAATTTTGGATAATAATATCGTCAAGAAGTTATGAACAAATCGGTTTAAAAAATTGTTTTTGAAGACTATTACTACTAATCAACCGTAAGTGGAATCGCCTCGAAAACTTTTCCGTGTGCTGTGGAGTTGTGAAACGGAAATTTAAAAAATTCTGAAGAAATTCACGTGAATTCTAAAAAAACTCAAGGAATTCCTTTTGAATGCCGAAATAAAAGATTTTCTATTTTCTAAAAATAACTTTGCGGCATTATTATTATAAAAAAATCAGAGGTTTTGACATCTCTAATACGTCTGACAGTTTCAGATCTTCGGCATATCGCGAAGTACTGACATTTTTATCAAATTGAACTTGCGGTTGAAGATGTAAAGCATCCTAAAAAAAAAATCATCGAACGAATTCTGCAAGGCAGAGCGAGGCGTTCGTTCCGCCGAATCCAAAGGCATTCTTCAGCGCCACGCGTCTCCCGTTTTCGTTGTTCCAGCTTTGTTTGACATTGGGTACGAATTTCAGATTGCCTTTGTGCTCCAAATTGTGAAGATTAAGAGTGGGCGGAATAACAGCTTCATTGATGGCGAGGGCTGTGAAGGAGGCTTCGAGATTGCCGGCAGCGCCGAGCAAGTGTCCGTGGGCGCCTTTGGTACTGGAGACTCGGACGTTGGCGCTGTCGACGCCGAACAGCGACTCGATGGCTCTGAGCTCGACGGCGTCGCCAAGGGGTGTTGACGTGGCGTGAGCGTTGAGATAAGTCACCTCGGATCTGTCTATGCCGGCGTCTTTCAACGCCCTGTCCATGGCCAATATCGCGCCGGTGCCGTCCTCGCTCGGCGCCGTGAGATGAGACGCGTCGCCGGACAATCCGTAGCCGAGCACTTCGGCGTATATCGAAGCGTCCCGCGCTAAGGCGTGCTCCAGTTCCTCGAGCACGAGTATCGCCGATCCTTCGCCCATCACGAAGCCATCGCGATCTTTGTCGAATGGCCGCGACGCCTCGCGGGGATTGTCGTTGCGCGACGTGCTCAGCGCACGGAGACGACAAAATGCCGCTATCGCCAGTGGACTTATGCACGACTCCGCACCACCGCACACCATCACGCTCACGTCGCCGCCGCGTACGAAACGATAGGCGTCACCTGGAGAAAAATAATAAAAATAATCAACATCGAGGAAACTTAGATAAGACGGATCTGTGCGGGAATCTTTTTTTGTGGGAGGATGAATCGATCAGCGAAAGAATCCTCAAGCATAAATCGATTTGATACAATGAGTCATTGATTGATTTCAACAGATGGTTTTATACGAGAAGACTTTGAGATTCTGTATATATTTTTTTTTGCAGTGGTAGAGAAATGATTTTAGTCTGCCGAAAAATGTAAAGAAAAGTCCAGTATGCAATCGCGATTCTCAATTTATAATACGTATCGTTATGAATTAATTATTTTAGTTTTTATCTTAATTCAGGTAAAACCACGATGAAAAACCCAGAAAAAAAGATTATGGGTTTTTTTTTTCATTATAGTAAAATGCAATTCTTTTTTTATTACGAAATGACCGTTTACCAATAGCGTGCGCACCCGTTGCGCATGCGGTGGACACGGAGTGATTTGGACCCCGAAATCCGTACTTCATGCTTATTTGTCCAGCGGCCATGTTTGGAAGTATCCTCGGAACAAAGTACGGGCTAACTTTGCTGTAACTCTTCCGAAGAGCCTCGTAAGTGGCGCAGACGTCGACAAGGTCGATCATACCGATTCCTACGGCAACGCCGGTATCCTGCTTGTCCGCCTCGTCCTGCGGCTTCCACCGCGCGTCATTCAGCGCCTCCTCCGCCGCTATCACCGCGTAAGCAGTCGCCGGACACATCGTGCGCAACTCGCTCTTCGTGAATCTCGCGTCCATGTCCAGCTCGTTCGAAGCACTTCCGATTGGCACCCGTGCAGCTGCAATTAAACATAACGACAATGCGAAATTTTCTTCCAACTGTAGCGTCGTTACAATTTCACGCTCCGGAATCAATCAAACTTGCTTGTGAAAAAATCCCATTTTTAATTGCAATTCACGACTGAACATATATGAATAAAATTAAAATTTATATACGTTTTTTTAATTACATTTTACATTTTTTTCACATACAAATATAATTTATTATTACGTAAGCTCGATATTTTCTTGCACGAGCATGTGTAAAGAAATAAAAATTCACATATAAATGCTATATGCATACGTATTTCTGTATACAAATATTCATTATTAATTGTTTTTTTAAGATCGAATTCTCACCGATCCGGCAGGGTAATTTTTCATACCCAGCATCCTCGAGTTTCGTCACGCCGCATTCTCCGGCTATCAGAGACTCCCAAGCATTCCTCGTACCAACACCCAGAGGACAGATGATTCCCAGCCCCGTGATAACGACCCGACGACCCGTTCTTCCCGACAACTTCGAGAATTTACGACCTAAGCCGATAACGGGCGCTGACATTGTAGACATTTATTTGACTAGCTTTACTGTGCGACAGCGTAAGATAAACAACGCAAGTTTTCTGCTATCGAACACTTAACAAAACAACTGGATAAGACGTTTAAAAAAATACCCATGATTTTAGACACACAGTATGATACAACATTTTATGGAACATCTTCAAACTCTACAATATTTTTCAAATTTATTTTTGTTTCTCTTTCGACAATAGACCGGTGCTTCCGACTGTTGAGTGAAGTGTATCTTGGTATATTCCGATTGATCACTTTGTGGTTAGGTCGAGCCGCGACGAACGATTATGCCACCTACAGTGAAAACATACAACTGCGAGAAGCCGATAAGCAATTTATATTTGTTATATTAATGTTGCGAATTCTCCGTATATTTTAAATCTCATGCGTCACTTCTGGTTCCGTACGTTAAATAACGCGTGGAATCTTTCGGATAAATAATTTCAATATGATATGAAGTATATGATTTTAATTCATTCAATGAGTGAATGCAAACTGTCTAACGCCGAAAATGCGAGCTCACTATACATGTTAACTCTCTACGATGCGTTTGCATACATTTTTACTATTGGTTTTCTTTACTGAGCTTATTCCAACCACTAAGTTGTAACAAGTCATGTGAGAGGTCGTGTGAAACACTCTTCGTGTTTGCATATTCATCGAGTTCAAATATATTAAGACTTAGCCTTTGACGAAAATCGCTTTACTCATATAATAGATTAACCAACGCACATCCGGTCGCACATTGTCCGCTGTTCCAGAAACAAAAGGTCATATGAAAAAATTTACCATTTCTCAATATCTTCGCTTGTCTATTCCGGGTGTCGAAAATGTTTAGACAATATGATTGTTTTCAACAATGTACCGGTGTTTTCGATTGTTTAAAAAAACCCAACGGTGATGAATCAATAAATTAATTATATTCCTAATATATATATATATATATATATATATGTATATATAATTTTTTTCTTATATTCATAAGTTCCGTGTGGAGTGTTAAGCTGTCCATTTGGGCGAGTTAAGCTGTCAGTTCGCTCTTAGCCCACCCGCATCTCCGATAGCCGAAGCTGATTGAATTGTCCTACGAAAACATTTGCGATAGGCTTCGCTTCTGTCTGCTCTCTTTGTCCTTTATTGCGGCTGCGAAAATTTGCAACTCCTTCTCCACCGCGCTTCTCAAAGACGGATCGAGGTCGGCTGCTCTTCTCAGGTCGCGCCCGGCCTCCGTTTCGTTCCAGGCGCCTATATGCGCCTTGCCTCTTCTGTATAGCGCTTTGACGTTATCTGTATTACCGACAAAGATAATAATTTTTTTTGCCGTCCATTGTAAGATTATTAACAAACGAATAATATTCAGCACCCTTGTTGATAACGATCGTCAATCATATTTGCAAGATTTCGTTCTACCTGGTTCGTTCTTGAGCACCGTTGTGCAGTGTTCTATAACGGCGTAGTAGTCTTTATCCAAAAGTTTGCACTGGGCGTAATTCAGCAAGAGAGGTATCTTCATCTTGTTCAGGGTATTCCATTCCTCGTCATTCGGCTTTTCGCTGTAGAATAAATTGCGCATAGTTACTAACGTTCGAATCCAATACAACTATCAAGATTAACTTATGTTGAGTATAATCCTGCACCTGATAAAAAATATACACGGTTTCACTGCGCGTTTGGTTTTATATTTTTCTTTCCGTTTTCTTCACATTATCTTCGACTATCTGGCATCGCTCACGACGTTTATTTCTGATTGCGTTCTTTAAATTAATTCTCGCAATTGTATAGTGAGTTTGGAGAGCAGTTTATCTATTGGCCTGTGAAGCGGCCCAGGTCGTAAATATTCAATAAAGTATAACAAAAAATATATCGAAAAGGGCGAGTCGAAATTTGCTCCAGTTTCCACGTGCTCGGAAGTACTGTTCACCGATTAACTTTGCGCCGGCAAGGATCTAAAAAACGTGCTTTTAATCTTACGCCAGCATCAGCTGCTCCAAAATTCCGATCGCCAATGCATACGTGCTCGAGGCATTGGTATAATCCTTTTCCTTGAACAGCTTATTGCCCTTTTCGCGCAACACCGGAATATTATCGAGTTTCTCGGCTTCGGTCATCTGCCACGATTTCTTGTCGTAATCGGTTGGCGGCACGACTTCTAGCAATTCTGCAAAACAAAATAAGTTAGAAAAACATGTGGTCGAATTTCCTGTGTCCGAGGCGATGCGGGGAGAGTTTATACTATACATGAAGAATTTGTGTGGATTCCGTTTGCACAGCACAACATCGACAATTTACCGATCATAAACTCCAGATCTTGAGGACTCCTTATCAGCTCGTTCAGGTCATCGTAGCCGATTCCCTCGTTCTGTAGCGTCACACCGCAACAGTGCCTATTCCGCTTTTCCGACGGTGGCTTGCCAACTTCCCGGAGAGTCTTTGAGACGAAAGGATATGCAGAGACTAGCTGCGACATTCAATAGAGTTTTCCTATTCGTAAGTGTTCGAGGCACAGACGAGAGTCATCTTTCTGATCAAAACTCTTCAAGGACTCAAAAAACAGTCAAATTTTACCAGAGACACCACAAATGAACTTCCAAAAAAATATTTCTTGGAAAGAATGGAAATAACAATTAAATGAATAAATGTTGAATGTAACATTGCAGGAAAGTCCAGGATTATTTTGTGCCTCCCAGCGCTTTGCTCAAAGAAATGCACTTTGGTAAAGTCTTAATTGTGACTACAATAAAAATAGGCTCACGCTCTTATCGACCCTGAACTTTGCAATCTCATGCAAAGCCATCTTCTGTACAATAGCTTCCCAAACTTCGAGCTTGAATTGTTTTCCAAGCACAAGTTCCATAGGCCCGGACATCTTCCGACTGTCGTCTATAACTCTGTCGCTCCCATCGCATGTTGTCGTTCTGAAGTGAAATTGCACCTGCAAAAATTATGTTATGCTAAGTCAAACAATTTTCGATGTATCCTTATGTTTATTTATTTATTATCGTTAAAAGGCCATGATCCATATACATTGTTATTGATATATGAAAGTGTATGATGTGTTACACCATAATGATTTTGACGGTACTAAATCATAAAAGCAATGACTGTTAGTGTGAGAAATATTCCTTGGAATGTCCTAAGTAAAATACTAAATGAGTTCCTAAACCTAAACACGAAGCGGGAAAAAGCTGCGTACAAAATGATCCTCTATAGAACAGTTGAATAAATTTTAAACATTAACCCCACTAGCCCCACTAACCCCATTATAAGAGAAATTATATGTACTGTCATCACATGTATAAATTTAAATAGGCTAATGTATTTTTTTTGAGAATTCTTAATAAATCATTATTATGATAAAAAAAACCACGATGGAGAATAACAAAGCGAGATTCGTTTCCCGTGACCCATTGCTCAGTGCAATTCTAGAACAATAAGGAAAACATACGAATTATGTACACAAATCTTCGAAATTTTGATACCAAAACCGAAATCCACTCAGATTATTTTAGATCAAAACCTGTTTCGCTCGAATCATGATCGGAACGACATTTTTGTATTTATTGAATATATATTTTTTTTTTCATACTTTTGTTCCAGGTGAGAAGGAAACCGTCTTGCTGCCGGTGTGAACAATTGTCTTCACGATCTTTTCCCGCTGCTGATCCATGACTCAATTTTTCCGACGGTATTTTATGTCTTTTCCGTGTCGGATGAAAATCCGTTTGACCCAGGGCAAATGAACTCGTGGGAATTTTCGTCGCGCCGAGCCGATTAATTATAAATTAGACTTCGAAGCACGAACTTTCCGGACGATCTGCGACCGAATACAATGGGAAGATTGTCGTTTATGAATTTCTTAATCATTGACAATTCAGCACCAGAGTGAGAAAAAAACTCCCGACGTCATTCGAGCAGACGCTCGCAGCGTGACTGTCGACGATTTTGTGAACGCTCTCCCGGAAGTGTCTCATGCACAAGCCGATGGATTGAACGTTCGACGCCAGACCTACGAGCAGTTCCTCAAGTTCCTGCGAGAGAGACGTTTCGGTAAGTGACGACAATTCACCATTAGATCTTTTTTTTTTTTCCTTTAATAACGCAAGGCTGAATGCGCACAGCCGTTGTCTCTGCAAACGATTGTTATCCGGCAATGACTTCGCACTTTAGTGTTATTTTTTTCACCCTTGTTCTTCTGTTTCAACCCGCCGTTGCCCTGTCTAAGGCGAGACATTCTTCTTGCAATTTAGTTGGGCTCCCAGTACCAATAGGGAGTGATCCCAAATTCGCGACAGTATAAACGCGCCGGACGACTCTCGAAGGCGACACATTTGCGTCGAAACATTTCGTTTGGAAATATCCTGCGAGGAGAAGGGATCGTGAAGATGAGCAAAAGTCCCGTCAACGGTTCTACACAGCGAGGTATTTTTTATTTTGTTCATCTTGCAGATTTCCGCTCTACCAACAACTACGCCTGACCTTTGTTTTTTTTTCAATTGCAGTACCAGAGGAAATTCAAATTTCAGTGCCCTGGGGTCATGTATCAGGTCAGTAAGAGATTGGCTATTCTAACTTAGAATTATGTAATGTCCCGGAATACATCAGCGAAATATTGTGTCTTACGGGAACTTCGTAGAAAAAAAAAAATTTCTCTATATATATGACGACCAGGTGGTTTCAGACGTCGAAAAACTCTATCTTCCTCAGAAAAGTAGTAATTTTACCTCGATCAAAAAACTATTAGTCACATAAAAACGTTTCAGATGAAAAAGTCACAGTATCAAATACACTCCTAAAAACAAAATTTGAAAATTTTGGGAAAAATAAAAAAAAACATTGTAAAATTGTAACTCTTTTGGAGAGAGTCAAGTTTTTAACCATTCAGAATACCGGATGGGAAATATATATATTGAAATGATATATATCACAGCGATTATGTTGAATCGCATCATTTATAGCATTGCAAAATGTATTCCTGATGAAATGGAATTTCGAAAATTTCAAAATCCATTCTGCAGCTCTGTTGAAAGGAAGGTACGACTCAGATTCGCTCAAGGAAGGGGGGAAGGGGTAGACAGACATTCAAACGAAGGACCACATCCACATTTTTCGATTATTTGTTTGTATGTATAAAGAGATTCGGAGATTTACTGTGATGCACAATTTAGGAAAATGGTGGGGTCCAACCGACGCGCAGCCCGTGATCTTGCTGCATGGCTGGCAAGATAACGCGGCATCTTTTGATAACATAGCGCCGCTCCTTTCTGAGGACATAGCTCTACTAGCCATAGATCTCGTTGGTCACGGACAATCTTCCCATCTGCCAATGGGAGTCTACTACTATGTTTTTTGGGACGGAGTTTGTCTTCTCCGTAGAATCGTAGAGCATTACGAGTGGGCAAAGGTCAGCAGACGGAGAATATATTGAAAAAAAAAAACAAAAATATGTGTGCAATATTTTTCTTAATTTAGTTAACATTGCATTCAGAAC
Source organism: Listrodromus nycthemerus (assembly GCA_963978505.1). Classification (NCBI taxonomy): domain Eukaryota; kingdom Metazoa; phylum Arthropoda; class Insecta; order Hymenoptera; family Ichneumonidae; genus Listrodromus; species Listrodromus nycthemerus. The sequence continues at coordinate 4,140,785 of OZ021687.1, forward strand.
CGATGTGGTGGGGTGAGAGGCTGCTGCAATTTATGGTTTGCGGGTTTTCAGTGTTTTTTTTTAAATTTTGTTGTTCATGTTTTAACGATTGGTCGCTGCTTCAGTGCGGGCGATGGGTTCCTCTGTTTGGCGCATGAATATTTGGTCGGGCAAAGCAAGGTGTTCTCGATGTGAAGTTTCTCGTTATTACAAAGCAACTGCGCATCCACACGGTCGATTTTTTTCAATAAGAATTGGTACCAGCAAATGACCGTCACACATGAGCAGTTGTAATGACGAAAAGCACCAAACCGAAAGCAACTGTGGTCAACGTTACTGACAATCGCGCTATTTGCGAATTTTCTCTTTAGAATGCGTGGAATCTATTCTACAGTGATAGTGTGAATTTCTACTGATCTATATATTTCCTTAAAACCGTCATAACGGTAAGAGTTTGTAGAAAACATTTCCACATTTAATATTTGTCTTCCTTATTTATCCGACTAAAAAGAATTCACTGACGCATTGTTTGAAGAAAATTACACAATTCGGGTTAGCAAACACAAAAGGCCATACCAATTACTTGTTCACCTCATATCCGGTCACGGTTCACTGTATTCGATTGGCCTCGTTTATTAAACATTATTCCACTGCATCCTGAAGGGTCTGATAATGGATAGTCCGAATCATCATTGATTACGCGAGCGGACGACTTAAGATTAAAGAAATGTTTTTTTTGCTTCTTCAGTTTGTGTAATGTGAATAATTATGTGACTGACCAACAGGCAAATGGTGGGGTCCACGCGGAGTTCAGCCGATAGTGGCATTACACGGTCGTCAGGATAACGCAGGAAGTTTTGACAATCTGATGGCATCGTTATCGAGCGAATTATCGTTTCTTTGCTTGGATATGCCCGGCCACGGCCTATCGTCGCATCTACCGCAGGGTCCATTCTATTATGTTCATTGGGACGGTGTGCTGTTACTTCGACGAGTCTCTAAACATTTTAAATGGTCCAAGGTTAGGGGGTTTGTCAAACTTTAATGAGTGAGATCGTCTGTGTCGTCCGCAGTTGACACACGCTTGCACAAAAAAAAATATATAATGACACTTACAAATTAACGTAAAATCAAAATTGAAATTAAATTTGCTCCATAGATTCAAATAAAAATAAACGAAAAATAAAAAAAGATGTGTAACAACTAGCGTTGAACATATCAGCAGAAGCAATAAAAACACTTCACGTTTGCGGCACTTATCTTTGAAACGAATTCGCTATCACTGAGTTCCTAGCACACTCTTAAAACACGCGAGACAATTTTTTTTGTATCTCTTCGTTTGTTCGTCGTACCATATTGTTCATGGTGAACTAAGGTACAAAAAAATAGAACGTAGGATAAAAAAATACAAACAGGGGAACCCTGCACTGACCTTCCGACTAACACAGTAGTGAAGAGTATTTTCCGCCTTCTCCATCGCATCCCACTTGTTTCATTTTAGTTAGAAAAAAAAAAGTAAATAAATCAGTCTCGCGAATTCAATTAATTTAGACTTTAAAAATTTCCAGATAAAAATCCTGGGACACTCGCTCGGTGGAGCGATAGGATTTCTGTACGCCGCAACATATCCAGATGAAACTGAATCGCTGATATGCCTGGACATAGCGTGTCCGACGATGGTAGATCTGAACGAAACGGTTAAGAAGTCCTGCGATTACGTGGACAAATTTCTCACGTATGAAAAATTGACGCTGGACAACGTACCGTGTTACGCTTATGACGAGATGATAGATTTGGTCGTTGACGCTTATGCTGGTGCCATAACGAGAGACAGCGCTGAGGTTTTGATGAAACGCGGCATGATGCCCGCCCCAACACCCGGTCGTTTTTACTTCTCCCGTGATCCGCGGTTGAAGGTACGAAAGCTGTTTTGGTTATGCCGTAATGAACAAATTAATATTTTAAAGGGACGAAAATTATTATTCGAATGAGAGTTTAGGATTTTCTAAAGCCACTCCCATATGCCATGTGGGATGAAGAGTTTTAAATATTCTCCCCGATATGGTGTATAAGATTTATGAATTCGAAAAACAAAAAAAAACACCGCAAGAGTGTTGCAACAAACTGACTGATAATTAAGTTAATTGATTTTTTTAAATATTGCAGACATCCGCACTGTGCCTGATGTCGATGGACATGGTAATGGCCTACGCCGCACAGGTGAAATGCGCGTATCTGAATATTCGCGCCTCGTCCACTTCGAAATTCGTCAACTTAAAAAGTGACCAAGGCGTCCTGGATGTGATAAAGCAAAACGCAAGAAAATTCGAGTACCACGAGGTCACGGGCACGCATCACGTTCATCTCAACGAGCCAGAAAAAGTCGCGCCTATCATAGATGCATTTTTGAACTCCTTATAAAATGGGCAGATGGAACAAAAAAAATTGTCACAAATTTCTCCATCGACTTTTGTCATCGATCACCGCGCTACAGTGGGAAGATCGGCGCGTCGAACATTCCACGTTTAGAGCCTTAGATAAGGAGTAGCAAATTGGTTAGATAAATTTAAAAAAAAATAGTTTCTGAGGGATAAAAAAAACTTGAAGCGCCGGGTGTCGAAAAAGTTCAACTCTTCGATCGAGTTCAGGTGCTTTGACGTATCTCGGTAAAGGGGGAGAATAGAAAAATTTTCACGCGTCCACCTACGGTGGTGACAAAACGATCAAAGTCGGTAAATATTTATTAATGGAAAATCAGATGAAAACAGTATATTTATTGTGTATGGAGCGACCGATAGTTGCTCGTTGAATTTATCGTCGATGGCAAAGCAAGAAGATTACAAACGCTCGATCGGTTACCCTTCGTTTTGCCGTTCGATTAAAAAAAGTCCGGTATGATTCAGCGGTCGATAGATTACTGTTACAATAGTGGGTTGAAATCGTACATTGATCACGTGTAGATCTATCGACGGTTGATTCCCTGATATTATCGTCGATAGTTGAACGATCGATCGGTTACTCTTCGCTTTGGCGTTCGAGTAAAAAACAAACCTCCGGTATGATTCGGCGGTCGACAGATTATGCTTGTATGGCCTAGATCGTGGCATTTGTGTTGCGCCCGTGGATTTAAAAGTAGGATAAAAAAGAAGGAATGAAGAAGAATACCGGTTGTGCACTTATGCAGCGTTATCGTGGAGCGATAAAACTGCTCGGAAATAAAGATATTCGTTATCAGTCTATGCGTACTTCAACTATTCCTTCACCGTCTCCTCGCCAACTTTCCCAAACGAAACATGTACCGAGCTTCTCGAAGGAAAAATTCACGAAGCGGCGACGAATGAAGAAGAAACATTCCAACTATTTAAAAAATTACCACATTGACGCCCGCACGTTGAAATATGCATGGGAAATTCGAGAATAAATTACATCACCGCATGAATCGAACGTAGCGACGGTGGAAAAAAAAAGCGAGCCGAGATCGACACGCGCTGCGGCGTGTTTGTTCAGATGTCTATTTTTTTTCTTCCATATATCTATTTTTTTTAAATGTTTGACAATGAAACTAACGAGTCTTGCATCTTGTTTGAGCAGCTGAGGCGTGTGTATGCTTAGAATGCTTTGAATAGATTGAGAAATAAATAAGAAAAAAAAAAAATGGAAAAATATAACAGGCAGTCAAAAGTTAGATTCGAGCTCGTCGCTAGAACAGTCCTCAGTTCCTCGAAAAATCGCGCGCAGCGAAGAGCGGATAAGAATTTTTTAGTTACTTCAAAGTTATCGAGAGCGAATTGTGTGCCCTCGTAAGATTCGTCTATCCGGAGAGCAGTAAAGATATAAAAGCGTGTGTTTGTGTACATTAAAAAATTATTATTTCTTTTGTATGTATCTGCATATGTCCACATATATTTTTTTGGTTGTCTTACCTCGAGGCTCTGACATATTATGGAAGCGGCGTGCCCGTTATCGAGGAGGTGAAATATACAGGTAAAACGTAGCGCGTGCGTTCCATATCGAAGAAACACACGAAGGTAAAAGGCGGCCCGATGGAGGTAATTACGGAGCCTCGGAGCGGAGTTTCGTGACGCGAACGCCACTGAGAATTGAATACTCGAATCATTTGCACAGCCGGGTTACACCGTGAGTCTCGTTCGTTCCCGCTTGATCGTTACGTCGTCTCCTTTTCTTTTCCCTGTTTCTTCATTTTTTTTCTACTTCCGAATACGGCCGATAAATTTGGACCCCGTCCGTCGAAAATTCAAGTCGAAGTCGACGATCTGCGATCCATCACGTAAGTTTGTACCAATCAGTTTTTTTTCTTCTCTAATAACGAAGCGCTACTCAACGAACGTTGCCTCGCGACAACGTTGTGCTTTTTCTTTATCAGTTCGCCGGAGAATAAAATTAGCTCGCGATAAATTGGCAATTCATATTCTTCATTTTTTTTAAATATCCAACAGCCAACGGAGAGCGCGCTTCGTGTTTGGGAGTACGAGAAGAAACGGATTCGACGAGCTCAGCCAGACTGCGCTTCTATCTGATAAATCGATCCAAGCGATCAACAAACTTTGTATTCTAAGGAAGTTTGTTCGTTCGGCTCGAGTTATCAGGTCAAGATATTATTTCGTGTTTGAAGAGCTCGACGACGGTTCGTGGTGAGATTTCACGGGTCGCTGGAGTGAGGAGCCGAAACTTCGAGGGTGACGTTAAAGTCCGAGGAATCTCTTGTAGTTCGCTGCTCGATCGTGAAGCTCCCGGTCGGTCGGCGTGAACGAGGCCGTCGTTCTCAAGCACGCCCTCGATTGCTTCAGGTCCTAGGTGAGATACAATAATTAAAATTGATAACGGCGGACAAGATCCAAATGGAAGGAGTATTGCGTACTGCAGATGAAAAGTTGAACGACGAACCTTCAATAAATTTTCATTGCGAACTCGGGCGTCCACGCTGTTCTTCCATTGAGCCGCTGACAATTTGTAGATATGCGCCTTATCGGCAACTTCGGTGCTTCGCTCGTCGTCGACTCGTACGTTTTTCCTTTTTTCACTAGAAAAAAAAAAATTGAGTAAATCGCCAGTCGCATTATCGAAGCTTTAATTAGTCACAGGACGTTTACTACTTAAGACATATATATTGTGTGTGTTTATACTTTAGAGTTTTTTCAAAAGCAATTTTTTAAATCAAATTGAACCTCGAGAAAGCCGGTACCTGGCAAGAGAAATCCTAAGGGATATCGCAGATATACATATATATGAATTTCTATTTTGAATAAAATTATATTGTGAACTTCCATTCGCTAGTTCCCATCTTCATGTAAAAGGAAAAATCCGTTAAAAGAATGCAATTTAATTAAATAGTGTGTATATAGTACATATAAAAATCATATAGGGTATACCATTCGGCGATCTCCTTTTCGAGTTCCAGTTCCTCGCGGCTGTATTTTCTCAGGGTTTCTTCTATGTGAGACTCTTGCCAGTGCATTTTCGATAAATTTTCCCGACCTGGTGTTCGTAAAACAATGGGAGTGAGACTCGCCGAACGCTCGGCCCTTGCAGGTGAGCCGCACCTGTCGGCAGTAAACAGTGGAAAAGGGTATCGTAGTGGCAACCAACCAGCGATCGATCGTCGCTGGGAGGCGACCGAAGTTCCGATTCGGAAGTCCACAGTGTTAAGGGTTTCGACGACAAGAAAAAAAAGTTAATCTAATTGCAATAAAGAGTCCATCGAAAAGCGGAAAAACAGAAAATATTGTATATTAAACGGCCTCGAGCCGAAAAAACGATCTATACATCAACCGCGGAGATCGAATAACCACATGACGACTCCTAATTGATTCCTCCATATTATTCATTCTATAGCGATGGTATATATTTTTTTCTTTATCTTTCACGTCTCATCGAATTGCAGCTCAGGCTGAAACAATAATAAAGTTCATCAAAATTTAGTTCTCGATGGTTAGAATAAATTTTCCATAAAAAATATCCCTTCAAATATATAAATGTAAACTTTTATATATTATGTAGAAATATGTTTATGATATATTATTATGTATATATATTGTAAAATTAAAAATGTACGGAATGAATCTCGGATTTTGGTGGGTACGTTTTACGAAATCTCCTTTGGTAATACTTTTCGTTTCGCTTACCATGATGTAGATGTGAGTCGGCAAGGATCTGTCCAGAACTTCGGCGAGACGATTCTTGTTTAGTTTGTGTTCTTCGTCTGATGAATTTGAAAAAAAAAAATGTATTTTATACTCTGAATTTCACATCGTACCCGATCGTATACATGTAACGATGTCATACGTTGGTAAAACTCGTTAAATTACCTAGTGGCACGGCAAGCGACAGCGTTGGAAGAGCTACGAATCCGGCGACGAGAGGCCGCAAAATCCATTCGACTTTTTTCTCGTTGTTGGGTCGCAGGCATATATCGACCTGGAAGGAACATATTGTTCGATTGGCTAAACATCCCGTTTTTAAGAAATGAAAAATTAGAGAATATGTATGTACTTATTTGTTACATCATAATTATACCTGTTTCTGTCCACCAAACATGAAAGCATCGCTCGCCTCCATAGTCAAGCGAAGGGTAAACAACTGATCGGAGTGATTGCGAATGAAGTAAGAGATGGACAGAGGTGTTCGTACCCAACCGTAAGCTGGAAGTTTAGCCTCGAGACCGACCACACCGTCCTCGACCCACAGCGGAGATAAATTAACGCTGCTGCTCGTCTCGATGGCATCCGCATCGTTCCCTCTGAAACAGTGTAATAACAATATAAATTAATTAGGAAATTTTGCAGCTCGGACGCTTCGCACCCGAGCGGTGAACTGTGAGATTTATTTTACAGAAATACCCCACTTACATGTAAAAAAAATCTGTCGACTGTCGAAGTCGTACATTACATAATTATATGAAAAATTATAGGGCGGTTTTAAAAAATGTTAATTAACCTTTTCCATTTAATCGTGTAGAGTCCGGTGCTGGTCGGTTGTTCGCCCATTTTCGGTATGACGCAGTACGCGTCGGTCGCTGATTCGCCCTCCTCGAGTCTCGTACCAGCTACAATACTCTTCTGCAACGCCTCGTCCCGCCTCTCTATCGACTTTCCCTGATTACCAAATGTTTTGTAGAATTTTTTAAATCATTTTTAATGGCATCGAACGAATGTTTCGAACGACAGTGTTGAGACGCATCACTTATGCTATACTGACCAGCTCGATGGAAGTTTCGATAATGTCTATCGGCCATGGCGAGGTGCAAACTATGTGCGGCATCATTACGAATGGCTCGTCGATGAAACCCTTCGTCAGCGGTTCGAATTGCATCGTGTAAAATTGCGTTGTTATCTCGAATGGCACAACTATTGGCAAGACGTGAGTCAGTTCCGTCGAACCTTTTAGCCCATCCGATCTCGTGTAATCGATCTACGGAATCAAAAACTTGATGTTGTAATTGAAATTTTTATTCAAGTCCTTCAATAGTCCTTTGCAGCAAAATTGCCAGAGTCGAATATAAAATACGTACTGTTAAAAAAATTTTATGAAATTTAATGTATCAGACTCAGAGTATTTATGCAAAAACTTGTCTGATGAATGTAATTATTAATTTCATTTCGCATAAAAACTCGCAGTCCAGTACATTAAATAATTTTTTTTAATGCAGGAGATAAGTAATATTTGAACATACACATAATAACGTAACCTTGATATCTGGAAAAGCATGGAATTTCTAAATAAACAAAAAATTAAAACATGTTTCAACATACCCTGATGAGGAATTTACGCTCGCCGACTTGATGCGACCTCACATAAATGACCCGTTCGACTGGGAGCGCGGAATCATGTCCGGGAATTTCACCCAGCGCCAGAGTAACGGAAGTTTCTTTGCTCGCCAAAGTCACACTGAGCTCGGCTATTAACGATAAATAGTATAATAATTTTCATCATTAACGCATCATTTTTTTTCTTTCGACATAATTTAATAATATTCAGATCGGAGTTTTTAGGAAACATTGGTTTCCCGTAAAAACGTTCCGTAATGAATGAACGAATAAATAAATAAGTGCTATTTCGTACTCGTCTGATCGGCGCCGTTGCCGTTAGCACTTCCGTTACCGGTTGCAGTGCCGTTGTCGTCGTTGACGATCTTCATCGAAAGCAAAACATCGCTGATGTCGTCTCTCGTGGAGACGAAAATTTTAACCGGCAACCATTCGCCGATCAACGCCGGAGCTTGAGTCTCCACGCGGATGTTGACGTTTGACTCAACGTGCATTATCTGGGCGCTCGTCAACGGTTTTATCGCGTCGAAACTTCCGCCTCTATAACGTTTTCGTAAAAAAGTACAATTAAATGATAATGAGAAAATAACGTTAATCCGATGTTAATAATTTTTCATACCGAAGCTGCTGTATCTCAGGGTAGAAACGATCGAGCATGGTAGTTTCGCCGGCCGTTGTGGAGAAACGCATGACGACGCAGCATTTCGATTCGTTGCCGAGATAAAGTGATACGTTGCTTATGTGCATGTCGGTCGGGTCGTTCTGTAACGGAGCTGTGAACTCGCACACGAATTTCTCGGTCTCGCACGGCCGGAGGACACGCGAATTTTCGTCACCACTTCCAGTTTCCGGCAAGGCGACGAACTCGCTGCTGCTGCCTGGACTGCTCACCGTTACCATTAGCTTTGAAAACTCTATAGGCCCACGATACAGATTTCTGAAAAGTATCAAAAAATAATTCATGGAAATCGTCGTTAAGAAAAATAAATAAAAATAAAATTATTGCTCGAGCTTATTTTTTCAGGCTCACAAACGAGAAAATAAATCATATATTCGATCAAAAAGTTTACTGTTCGGATGTGTAATAGAATGGTACATCTTAGAGAAATCAAACCAACTAGTTACAAGTGAATATGTTATTAGATCCAAGTTTTTTTTTATTTTTAAATATACAGCCATGGAAGAATTTTAATAGTATCTTCATTCCAAAGAGCCGATGTCTAAAAAACACCTAAGCTCGATTACCTGACGAAGATGCGAATCCTCACGGTATGGCCGACGATGAATTTCGTGCTTTCGAACTGCGGTTTGATCTGCACGAACGATGCCATGTTGCTGTCGTCGACAGTGAAGGTAAAACGCTCGGAACGAGCAAACTCCTGAAACCATTTCGCAGCCGCAGAGGCTGTCACCTCATCGTCGGGAAGGTCCGGCTCGGGTTGAGGCACTTTTCTCTGTAAGTCCAGCAATAAAACTTACATCAGTTGGTAACTGAAAAACACAGCTAATTTATTAGCGTTTTAGTTTCTTTTTTGGTTGTTAATCATTCACCTCCAATATGTTAAATATATTAGCGTGTATCGCGTCTTGATGCTGTTCCGGAAAGGACGTCGATGGTCCGAGAGCCTCGAGAGCGAGAGTGACATAGTCTTGAACGCTCGCCGCTAGATAAGCGGCTCGTAGGGCGTTCTTCAAAATGTCCGTTAGCAAAACCGGCCAGCGCTCGCCGCGATATTCCCACAGCATGTGCATCAACAATCTGTTATTTAAGAAACGATTATGACAATTGATATACATTTATTTTCATTACTGGCAACTGCCCGGTCAAATCGCGAAACTCTCAAACTCACGTTAATACTTTTCCGTAGTCTCTGGCATTGTAATACTCCTCAGCCATCTGTACAACTGCAGAAATTCGTTGTAATTACTCGTATAAATTTTTCATTGATATTGTTAAAAGTACATTAGTTTATATCACCATTGTAAATGTAATTGAATATACTAGTTTATGCATAAAATTTTGACTACGTATGCACTAAACGTTGTACTATATTTTTCAGTGTATACGCACCGAGTAGTCGGCGCATCCGTGGGCACCGATAAATCTTGAATTGCGATATTGCATTCCCTAGCAAGCCGATCACGATAATCTGCGAAGGATAAAAAAATTATAAAAATTTTCGATCCGTTCGATCTTGATAGGATCGATAGAATTTTCGGTCTAACGTACGGAATGGTTGACGCTCGTTTTTTCACGATACTGAAGAGCCTGAATGGCGACAATCTCGCGCGCCATGTCCGCTGGCTCGGCGCTCAATTTTCCCGGTCGCCAAGGTCTTTGTCCGTAAAACTCGAGTTTTTCCTCGTCCTCCAGCGGATCCGGCACTGCCGTCGGTTTGGCAACATCCTAAAAAAACAACAAACCATCACACTAAATTAACAGAACGAAGCTTGGTAATACTTTCACGTACTTTGCAGAGTTCCTTGCATGAAGAGTGTCGCAGGCCCGCGTGATGAGCAGCAAGTTGGAAATAATAACCAGGATGTTGCGTCTGTACGGCGGGCAATCCGTTCCTTATAGCTTCGTCGAACAATTCCGCGAACGTCGAGTACTGATTGGACATCCAGGCGTGATGTTCGAATATCAACTCCGCTGGACCCGTTCGACTTCTAAATCTGCATTGACGTTTCATAAATCGATCAGTGAAGAATAAATTATTAAATCTTTGCAGACACAAACGATAGCTCTGAATCTATTTTTTTTACCTGTCGGTGTGAGCTCTAAATTGCGCTATCGCATCCCTCGGTTGATTCAACGCGAACATTATTCTGCACAGCTTGTAATTTATGAAACTACCGATAGTCTTTATTTCGAGGGTGTTCGTGTCAACCATGCGCATCTCCAGTAGATTGTTGTAAGCTTGTTGATAGTGTCTGCGGGACAAAAAAAAATATATTGAAAATTTGCTGCTTTGCTAATAATTTTGAGCGAAGATATTGATGGGACGTGATTAACTTACTTCAGAGCCATATGCTGGTCCTGTCTGAGTTCATTCAGAAATCCCATTTTGTATTGGTGTCTTACAAATAGATACTGATGCGCCGTTTTGTTCAGTTGATCTCTGTGGGACTTGACAATACGGTATTCGTGATGATAAAAACTCTGAGCAAGATCGTAGAACGCATTCTCCAGTCTGTGACACAATAAACAAATATAACTGATGAAGAAACAGGAATAAGAGATAGCAGATCAATTTTTAGGTGAATAAAATAAGAATTAATAATACGCAATATTCAATAAAAATTCAAAACAACGAATAAAAATTACCTGGTTGTGTATCCAAACAAATGATCACCATGGGGCAGCAAATAAAGAAATTTAGCCGGGAGCTCGCAAGCACCGCAGAGAGCGGTGGCACGTTCTGTGGCGACAACGTCTTCGGAGCCAGGTTGTGGCGGAATTTTCTGTATGAGAACAACAGCGATTTTTGTGCTTCGACCCTCTAGTGCCGCTCTAAATAATGTTAAAAAATGTTACTCGCAGATTGGAGTCAATTCCACTCTATGAAACAAAATTCAACTATTCATAGTCTCTGCCACAGCCCGAAAGTTCTACCTCAGGGATTGCACACGCGAAGCACACTCCATCTTTTTTTCATTCCATGAAGAGTCGTTCCAGTCTAAATTATAAAAAAGTACAACCAGAGATGGTATCTCATTGAGATACTTGTTCATCCAGTTGCGTTTTAATATTCCCTTCGGAATGTACCACTCGTATGAATTTCTCTGCGAAAAAAAAATTGTACAATTTAATGAATGTATTTTATAAGATTTTATAGAATAAAAAATTTTTGTTAAAAAATGTTCAATCATTTACCACCACTACGCGAAACGCTTAAATTTCACACAACAATCATCGATCCCATATTTATCTTGTTCCCTTAATCGAAATTAACGCACCTTCGGTTTGACAGTCGGAAACTCGTGATTGTTTGCGACGAGCTTGAATTGCACCGCGAGGCTGTCGGGTCTACGATTGTTGCTAAAAGCGTCCCAGATAGTTCGATGCATGGCATTGGAAGTGTCGAGGCCCGCGAGTCCTACGAGAGCGAGCGGCTTTGCGACCAATTCTCCTGGCAATTCCGACATGTCTCTGATAAATACCGCGCTGCGAAATCCCAGCAGAAGCTTGCCCCAGTATCCGAAATTTTGTAGGTTAAGTTTCGACGATTCGAAATTTAAAAAAGGCGTTTAAGACTTCGGCTGTTTTTCGCCGACGGTACATTCGATGCAACTGAATTGCTCGTGATTGTCACGATAATGTTTTCGTCTGTCGAACAATGACATAACTAAGGGAGGATTGCAGAACAGATTCACGACTAGTGCTTGTCGCTCGCCGACTGTCAGCAGCCCGATCAGCTGACTGACCAGAAACAGATCAAAAAGTTGCGCACAGTCTCACCGCGCAACCGGCAACCTCGCGGCAAAAATACGAAACTTCCAGTCTGCTTACCCGGAGAAAAAATAGACACGCAGCGTCATCTTCGTGTCGTCTCCGTGACAATTCGGTCAATAACTACGAGACTCCATTGCAAAAGTACAATACGGAGCGGGTCGACTCTTTTTACCGTGAGAGAGTAAATATCTGGCGCGAGAAGATTCGAGCGAGCGATCGCACATATATATATATATATATATACACCCATCTCAGTACAGTACGCGACAGTACTCCTCCGCGCGTATCCGTGTCCCGTGTAATACGCGAACGGACAGAGAGAGACACGCATGCAAGAGCCCGACAATAATTTACAACATGGCTGAGCGGAGGAAAAACAGGAAACGCAAAGATGTAAGGGAAATATCACACAGTTAAAAAAAAATTCACTCGGTACGAATATCCGCGATCGGTTGGCGAAACGTCATTCTCCAAGTCCGGTGGATCGACGTGGTTCAATTCTGGGAACGATCGGGTGCGAGTGAATTAATTTACGTCGCCGTGAGCGCCCGTAACGGTACATTCGTTTGACACGTGTGAGCGGTTAGGAAGTTTTACTCGTATGACGTGTGACGCAGGACTTTCTGATCATTAAGTTTTTGTTTATTTTCACTTTTTAACTATTTCAGAATATGAAAAAGAAAATTATCCGCTCTATGATCGTCCCTCAAATTCTCGACTTCCCGTACTTCGTGATTGATGGATGTTTAGATTTTTTTCTTTTACATTTTTGGGATAAAAATCTTGACATATGTTACGTCCGTTTTAGGATCTCGCGGAGAGTTTAAATGGGCGACGAAGTAAAGAGTGCTAGGATTGTCATTGAACGCGAACTACTGTTGCGAGTCACGTGATATTTTGTATGTACTGTTCGGAGCATCAACGAAATCAGAAATGTTACTGAATACTTGATATTCCTTAAATATTGTATTATGTTGAATCATACACTTTATTATGATTATTACTTATTGATGGAAAATAAGATTGTCACTTTTTAGATCTGCTTTTAATACTCTTCACTCGGAGATATACAAATTCCTTTTTTACTTTAAAAATATCCTTTGATGGTGCCTGAATTGCGTCCACCAATACTCTGTTGACTCCGCCACATATCCACCACTCTATTATATTTAACAACAGCATTAATAAGATTTTCTATTGCAAAAAAAATATATATATATGTGAATAAACAATACAGATGAATAAATGCAAAAATACATTACGTGTCTGCAGGATGGTCCAGCTTCGGGCGACGCCGCAACGGCTGACAAGCCTGCCAAGGACGAGTATGCCGTTGCCAAATGGATTCGTGACAATGTACCTTCGAAAAAGACAAAATTTCTGAGTCACAATGTCGAGTACTTCACCGGGTCGCGTGCTGTTGGCGCGCTGCTGGAGAGCTCACCATGGAATAAGACACTGTTCGAGACGCGTGAACAGGTGACCGACTTTCTCGACGTCATGCTTAGGCACAAGTTCTTTCACAGGGCTAAAAAGATCGTCGTCTCTGAAGAGGAGCTGAATAAAATTCGCAACGCCAAGAAGAAAGGAAACAAGGATGTTAAGGAGGAGAAGAAATCTGTTGAGAAGGAGAAGGAGAAGGATGAGGGCAAGGAGAGTGACAAAAATAACGGAGGTGAAGGAAAGGATAGGAAGGAGAAGAAGGATGGCGACGAGAAAGGGGAGGAACGAAAGGAACCCAAAAAAAAACCGAAAGTAAGGAAATTCAAAGATGTTTTTTTGTCAGGCAAAGATTTTTTTCGACAAAAAAATTCGTACTCAATGTTTCAGCGATGTTGCATTGATTGACAAGTATTAAATTTTTGTTTAAATTTATAATGTTCGCGTTGAATTTCGATTTATTATTAATTATTTTTTCCGAAAAATATTCTAGAGTATATTTTCGAAAGATCAATTATGGAAATCATGTGATAGTCTCGTTAACGGTCGACGTTTTCTGTTCGACAGGTACGCCTGGAGATGCACATAGAGCAATATTTCGCTGACTGCAACGACGCGTACGTGTGGATTTACGAGCCGATACCCGTTTACTATTGGTTCTTCGGCACTCTCGTCGTGTTGGGAGCGATAGGAGTTTGCCTCTTTCCTCTATGGCCCTTGACGATTCGTCATGGTGTTTATTACATCAGCGTCGCCGGTGCCGGATTCTTCGTTTTCATACTCGCACTCGCTGTAATAAGGATCATTGTCTTTTGTCTTCTTTGGGTAATCACCCTCGGCAGACACCATCTATGGCTGTTGCCCAATCTCGCCGAGGACGTTGGATTTTTCGGCTCGTTCTGGCCGCTGTATCAGGCAAGTTCGAATAATTTCTTGTAAATAATTTGCTGATTTTTTTGCGCGATTTCTGGCGTATCGCGAAATACTGAAATGTGTATCGAACGAACCTTTTTCTTGGGAATGTATGTGCGATTTATTCTTATTTGTCCTTTTCTTTAATGTTTTTCTTTGATTCCGTAGTACGAGTATTGCGGACCGTGCAGCAACGGCGACAAGAAGACGAGTAAAAAAAAGAGGCACAAGAAGGACAAGGATTCGGATGGCGAAGACAGCGCTCACCTACAATCGTAAGAAAACCGTAGACAGAAAAAAGCAGCGATAATTTGTAGTTTAGTTCGTTGCATGAGATGACGAGAGACAATGTCTATATTGGTTGAAAACAGTGGCAGGGAGGAGGAAAAATCTGAGGAGACTACGACGATGGACGAGCCAACGAAGTCGTTGGAACGAAGAAACGACGCTGTTGAGTCGAATGGCGAGGAGGGCAGCGAGGAGGGCTCGGAGAGCGAAAAATCCAACACCGGCAGGGACTTCGAGATGGTGCAACACACGGAGCTCGACGACAAGTAGGAAATCATTGACGTCGGCGACATCATTATTGTGTTTTTTTTTTTTTTTTTTTTCAATTACGTCGATCGCGAGTGCTGAATCTCCTGCGTGCTTCTGTCGCTCGACTCGTGCTCGTACGGGAGGGCCGAGCGGCTCCAATGAAAGTTTGATACGATAATAATCATGGGAAAAAAACAGTTACGTAACGTTATAAAGCACACAACGCGGACGGGCTTGATGGGGGGGGGGGGGGGGGGGGATATATGGAGGCGATAGGAATTAAATTGGAGCCGAGGTGGAGGGGCTGAGAGTGGGAACGATAGCTGCCGGACGCAGCGATCGCCGGAAATGAGCAAAACATAATTTAAGCGCGTAACTACGAGAGACTTTTAATTTCAGAAAGATTGAGATACGAGGACGAATCGTGTACTTAAATATCGACGATTGAGAGGGATCGTCGAAGTAGATAGATTTTTGGGGTTTCCTTTTGGGTTATTCTTATTTTATCTTCAATTTTCTGGGATTTAAATTAAAATTTGCTTGTTTCCGACCACGGCGGAATTTTTCAGAAAAAAAATATTTAAAGAGTAGCAGCTCGGTATCAACGACGCTCAGAAAAATGCGTTTTGGTACGAAGAGTTCGACGTGACTCTTGCAAGAGGACTATGGGTTTTTTTTTGGATTTTTGAAATTTACACAATCGTTTACGCAAAAAAGAGTACTTACAAAATGATATTGTTAAAGAGAGGCTGTCGATTATCCTCAGCTATACCGTCTCGTCATAATATTTTCTGATCGTAAATGGTCGTAAAAATTTTATTGGTTTCCGATATTGAATATCCATAAAAGAAGAAAAAAAAACGTGACTCCGTTTACATTTATTTATCGATCTTCGTGTAAATTTCAAATTAAGAAAAAAATCCGGAGTTCCAAATTTAGGACACGGTCGACGAACGATGCGAAGAAATAAGTAAACAATTTTTTTTGTCATCGTCGTCGCCATCGTCATCATTAGCAGATATAGCAGGGCCAGCCGTTGTTTCTGTCGTCTTTGGTTGTTTATTATTTGCAACTTATACAATTAATCGTTGGTATATAGAAAAAAAATCCAATATAAATAAAGTATCTATATTTAATAAAACGGTGCAATCGCTCGTCGACCGTTCCACGCGAGTCTTCTGCATCCGCGTACAGCGGTGAACGCCGGGAGGGGAAGGAGCGGAAATCTTGCTTCGACTCTCTTCTCACACGCAACAGATTATAATTTATATTTTTATGTGACAAACTCCAATGATAATTATTACATTGTACGGTAGACGGCGTAGGTTTTTATTCGCGTGAAACAAATAATAACAACAACAACAATAAAAGAAAAATTTAAGGAAATAAAACATAATGATAATTTTTTTTTTTAAGATCGGCGAGATGTTTCAGGGATTCGAGGATTTTGCACTGAGGTCACGGAGCATGGCGTTGCACATCGCAGCGTATGGATTCAGGGCGACCAGTTGCGTGCGCGCAAAACTCGAGCCACCCCGGGCAGCGAGCTCGAAGTCTTGGCGAGCCTCATCCGTGCGGCCGGCGCACCGGCGAAGAACTCCTCGCTGACAGAGAGCCTGGATTCCTGCCTTGCCCCGACCATTGCTCAGATCCACCGCCGAATTTAGATCCTTCAGAGCATCTGTCGATGCAAAAAAGAAATTCATCTGTCGATGCAAACTGAGAAGTTTGCGTTTGTTTAAAGCAAAAAAAAACGAACGTCTTCGATGAAATTTAATTATAGATCTTTGTTACCAAACAAGTCCGTATCGCACAGTCTTGGTCTGATTATTTCAGTCGAGATTGAGGCGTCGATGGTAAAACAGTTCGATATCACGACCGACAACTTTCATCTCGTGAATTGAGCACTAGCTTTGGAAAGAAAGTATAGAAAGGTCTCGGGTTCGAATCTCGGCGCCGTAATCTTGGTAAAAAACTATCGTGACACGATGAAGATCTCTGCATTTTCTGCTTGATAAGGCAAAGGTCCCAAAGCTCGGACGGTCAAGAAACTCCCAGATTCCAACAATTATTATTTGATAAAGGAACGATGATTTTTGCAAAAATAATTGAAACCTAAATCAGAATGCTTGCCGACTTGGACGTGTCCGAACATTGATACTGTTACCTTAGTCGGAACATGTCAGTAGCTGTCCAATGTTTTACAGCTCGCAATGCAACTCCGGCACCGTAAAGCGAATCTAGAAGACCGACTGTTAGCTACACCCAAAAAGTATAATTAAGCCTGGCTGATACCAAGGTACACCCAAGCTAATACAACTCGCACTAAAGGAAGAAAACAGTTAAACGCGTCGCTAATAGCCATAACAGTTGGTGCGACGTTAAATTAAAAACAGTTATGCGTTTTATGGCAAATAATGCGATCGAACTGTAGGTAACTATTTTACCGATGGAGAACTTGCTCACATATTGAGAGCATTAGAAATACCGCTGTTGGTAACAGGAATTGAAATATTTATTTATTTATTTATTTATTTATTTAAGGAGCCTGGGCCAACGTATTGAAATATCAACTCACCAGCGTCCCTGCCGAGAAGCCGAAGAGTCTGAGCTCTGTCGTTCAGGACCGCCGGAGATTTTGGAGCTTCCCTTATAGCTTCCTCGAAGAGATCTAGAGCTTCCTCGAAACGTCCGTTCTCCGAGGCTACGATCGCTCGTCCGACAATACCGACGACATCGGAACTCAACTCGGCACTCTCGGATTGCGAAGAATAATTGACCGAATCGTTATTCTCGACATTCGTCACTGAAGAGATACTCGAACTCATCAGTTGAAGCGGATCAAAAATCACATCGAGCACTGCTCTGTCGTGTTCACTCAAACGCTCCATGATTCTCACTGAATCGACACTCTCGATTATCGTCCTAGAAACTTGTTTTCACTGGCTCCCCTGAGATGTAGAACCTTCCCAGGTAAACAAGAATATTGCGCAACGAGAAAATTTCTATGCCGACACAATTCAGGATCGACCAGTATTCAAATGTGTCAGGTCTGGCGACGATTACGTACGAGGATAATATTAATCATCGACAAATTTCCATACTTCTTACGAAGATTATGTGCATCGGATAGAAACTTTCGTTAAGCATTTTTCCTTACTCTCATTACGTATTTTAATGGATTTATTTTTTATTATTTTTTTTTCGACCGGAGATACGTTACGCAAATGGAAAATGAACTCCTTAATTTCTTTTCTGTTCAGTGTACTGGGAGCTCGGCTACGAAGGAGACTGGGTCGTGAAGAATAATAAGAAGACCGGACCGCGAGGCAGAATGTTGAATGCCCATAATTCATTCGGGGGTGGACGTAATAAATATCGTAGTCTCTCTCAAATCCATACGGCTCTGTTACGTTCAGACTGGCGAATTATGAGTTCGCTCGGCAAAACGATAAATTAATGGTCTCACTTTCGGGTCAAGGCGTTGGCCCTTTACCCAGGGACGAAGACCTCACCGCAATGCAGTGGATTTATTTACAAAAGATGAGCGTACAGAGGTATCGAGCCTCTGAGAGATAATCAGAAGGCCAGAAATGCATTCACAAAAATGTTAAACCCTTTTGGGTTAAAATTTACCTAGCATTTAATATCAACATATTTAATAGTAACAGATAATATGGTTGAAGAAAATTAGTGCATAGGAAGTTTGGGTGAAAGAGCGTATAACTTAGTAGTGTACCTGTTTAGGCTTAGTTTAGGCGTCTTATCCCAGGCCTCGAAAGTATTTACGTGACATAAAAAGAAAAGGCAGGAGAGAGGTAGAGTTCGTTGATCCATGCTTATAATACCCAACGGTCAGGTAAAAATCATTGTGACCAAATGAAAAATATTGTTAATAATAATATATATTTTATCCAAGTGCATGGCACGTAACAGCTGCTTTGCGGTGCGGATAGCCGCGTGGGACTTAAAACGTCGTGCAAGATTTGTCGAAGGGAGCGACGAGGATGCACTAAAGTACAACGAAGACTCGTACGGATAAAAAAAAGGAAGTAAAAAAAGGAGACAGACCGAAGAACGCAGACGCAGAACTTCTCTCGAGAATCACGGGCGAAGATTTTTATGCGAGTCGTCGGTAGAAAAAAAAAATACTGGCCAAACACGACGGCAAAAGAAACTCGAGGGAGCCCAAAAAATAAGACAAGAAGAAAAAACACGAAGACATAACCGAGGGCTCGCCGTTCGCGGTTCACAATCAGCAGTGAACAGGAGAAGAAAGAACGATGAAAAGAGAAGAAATGGTCCCTCTCCGTGGACCGGTGAAGCAACACACAGCTACGACTCTCGACTTCTCGTTCTCTCGAGACTTTGACTTCTTCGTCCGGGTCTTTGCGCCCTTCGCAGACAAAATTCTTCACCAGGTATTCGACGCTCCCGCACGGATTTCGCCGACCGGTTTTCTCGCACTCATCTCATATAGTATTACATGTATATAAATGTAAGAATATATAGCAGAACCGTGCAATATTTCGAATATATATTTCAATAATTTTTAATACTCATTGCACACAATTTTTCTTGGAAATATTTCAAATACGTGAAAAATTCGGAAGCGACCTACGAATATTCGCTATCAAAAATTCTTCTATTGATTCACAAATATTTAAGATACCATAAAGATTTTAATCATTTTTTTAAATATTGAAGATATGTTCCATTGGAACGTTTCGATACGATACTCCGAAATATTATTTCCGTAAATTTCAGAGATATTTTGTTCTTACTTTTTAATATTTAGTCCAACTCTGCTATATAGTTGAAACTGCATTCCTGAAGCGGTTTATTCGTGGGTTGATGCTCCAGAAAGTTTTGCTTACCGAAAAGCCCGAACCGTTATGAAACGGCAAAAAAAAAAACGAAGAAGTTATTGACTATACATAGTCGTTAAGATGTTTAATTTTTTCGTCTTTGCTCGGCGATAAATACGAAGATAGTTTAAACCTGAAATTTAACGCTATGTTCCAGGAAACAGTTGGAATTTTCGTTCCTGCGTTGTTGCACACCAGCGAGATACACCAGAAGAACCGGCGATAAAGCGAATGGGTCCCAGGAGGGAGGATGGAAGTCGCCTTTCAGTAAGCTGGCATTTCCTCATTAATAAACATAGGTCGTAGGCTCGCGACGACAGGTCTCTCTCTCTTTCTCTGCCTGTTTCTTGCTACAACGTCCAGTCGGTACATTCGTTTAATTTAACGCAAGGATTACACCGGACAACGGAACTCTTCTTCTTCTTGAGCGTTCAACTGAAATGTCCAGGAGAAAAAATTAATTCACAATTTTCTCATCGGTTTTCACGAAATTTTTTTTTCATCATTTTTTATTTAATCTATAATTATTTTTATTATTAAGCAAATAACGGAGTAAGATCCTTGGCAGTGAAAGCCAATTGTGGGAAACGAAAAAAAAGAAATAAAAATCAGACTCTGCAACTTATTATTTGTACTTAAATTTTATTTTCATTAAATTTTTTTGCAAGTAAACCGAGTAAGGTCCTTAAAAACAAATATCAATTCTCCATAACTTCAAATTTTCATCGATCAACGAAATTGTTGAATTTTTACATATATTCATTTTTCATTAATTTTTATTTATCTTAAAATTTTTTTTTTTTTTTTTTCAGATACCCGAATAAGATCCATGGCAACGAATGCCGATTGCGGTACTCGCGGTAACTTCGAATCGGCCTCCTTGCCCGTCCCATACGCGTATACCAAACATGACTTTATCGAGTGTTGGTCGAAACCGGTTACGCGACGACGACGACGACGACGACGACGACGCCGGTCCAACTTGCGCCTTCGCGGGCGTCCCTCCTGGCTTTTAGGGTTCCTGGAACTTTTTATACTCGGGTATTGTATTTAACCGTCGCCTCCAGCGCCCTATCCTTCTATCATTCATCGTCTGCCATAAAAAAAAAAATAACTAATAATTCTATAGTATAGAAGAAGAATTGATTTTTTTACTTCTTTTGTACCGCAGGAGATGCAGAAGAACATTTGTCGCAGAGGACATTCGTCGTCTCGTCGAGGGAGCGTGGGCGACTTTGCGTCATCGTCTCGTAATCCACAGGATTCCGGGCTCGCACAAGCCATGCGTGTGCAACGATTCCAACACTCCAGTTCGCTTCTATCGCAGCCGGAGAAAGTGCTCGACGGTGATGAAGAAAAAAAAATTGAAGAAAAAACCCGCGTGCGAGTAGATCGATCGTTCCGCACCGTTATCAAAGTTATTTAAAAGGCCCGAGAGAAGAAATAACCGAGATAGGTTGTATACGTGAAACACTCTCGAAGACAGAATGTATCTGCAGTTGCAGTTATTATATTCGCAGTTTCTCTTTCACCGATATGGTAGGAAAGTCTACGGAGATATCCGGCCCGCGTGGCTTCATCTTCAGACCCGTGTGTCACTGGCGTTCCATCTTTTCTTTTATATTCCTCCGGTATGGTAGGAAAGTCTACGGAGATATCCGGTAAATTCCGTGTCTTCAAACCTACCAGACTACCATTTTTTTAATTGCTTTTTATAACTTCTATTCACTGCTCACCTCGAACTTTGTCCTCATTGTCGCTAGCTCAGTTGCGATCGAACGTAAAGTTTTTTTTTTATTCTCGTCAGTTTTATAATATTTGATGAAAAAATTCCTCTTCTAGCCTCTACAAATTGTCTCTAGTTAAAAAAAATCATCTCTTTCTAGTCTTTTCCTCCTCAAGCACCCAACATCATTCTGTCTTCCATAAAAAAAAATCTCTACTCACCTTGAGCCTTCATAGCTACCATCTCAGTGGCAATACTACTAATAGCATTTCCAAAACCCCGTCATCACTCCAATCTCCCACAACATCGTTCAATCTCAATCAACCATCCCGAAACCCCCCATATCTTCCTCCTCTCTTCGCCTCAAACAATACTTTTCATTCTCCCACAAAAAAAAACATCCCGCTATTCTCTACTCTCTGTAATCAGTTCGAACTTGGCCGTGTAGCTTCCCGGTATCATTATCCAAGAAGATATGTAAATGCGTCTCTGGGAGCGGTTTATGTTCTTCGTGGTTGTCGTCGCGTAGCCTCGGGCCGAATCCTCCTTTTCCTCCCGCGCTATCTTCTTTTATCTTCTTCGCTCTCCGGGCTCTCTCGGTAATTTCTTCTCGGTCGGTGAAGCAGCCTTCGAGGTCCCTTCGGATTCTCGTCCCCGGATTCTCGAGCCTTTCCCCTCTACTCAACTACATGTTTCTTCCTCTCTTTCGCAGGCGCCCTCCGCATCGTCTTCTCCACCTCTTCGCGGTGAATCCCTCTTCGGGACCTCCTCCTTGGCGCGTAACGGATAGGCTTCGTTCCGAGTGTGGTTTCACGACTTGACGTAGACCTCTCCAACGTACGGCCGAGTCCTCGGCTCGCATTCAGAAGCTCTCGGATACGAGCTCGCCTCAGTACGCTTTCGATACTTCGGCACAGCGGTCGTTCGCCTACTGCACTGTGCACGCCCTCGCGCGCGTGCGCGAGCCACGGCACCGGTCCCGAGGATTTCCCCGTCTGTGCGTGACTCGCAACGCTCCACAATTTACTGACAAAGTGGAGTACGAGTAGGTGAAAACTCGTCTCGCGAAAGATATGATTCAAGGTTCGCGGTGAAGTTGGCAGCCGAATCGTGACCAGGAAGAACGACCGTGGGCGATAACGTAACAGAGAAGAAATATTCGAGGGAAGATGCTTTTTTTTTAACGGCGATGCGGACACGAAGAGCTCGAAGCATGCTGGACTTTGAAGAAGCGATGGGAACGAGATAAATCGGTGAAGAAATATCGAGGAGTTCGAGGAGGACGATATTTTTTTTTACTGGTCGTTCGGACTCGAAAAACTGTCTCGAACTCAGGTGAGGGATGGAGAGAGGAAGATAAGAAAAATAATAAGCGTGTGGAAAGAAGCGTTACCGAGCCGGGAAAAAAATCGTCGACGGCACAAAATTTAACCGGGAGTGTGCGAGGCAAGAGGAAAAACGAAAACAATATTCTTCGCTTGTCGATGATTTCGAATAATAATTATAATCGCAAGGAAGAAATATTCAATCGAAGCTGATCGAAGGTTCATGCACAGGAGAGTAGAAAAATCGTCTGCTTAGATTCCTCGTGCAATCGACATAAAAAAGAAGATAAGCGAGAGAACGTCCGCAGATAAAGGACGAAAGAAAATCAGAAGAAAAACCCTTGGAGTAACGAAGAAGATAAAAATTCGAAATAAAAATAACGACTGTAAGAAGAGATGATTCGTGCTCGCAGAAGACCGAAGTTCACCCGAAGGATGGATCGTCGGCGATGATCAATACGAAAAAAAATACCGTTTAAAATAAACTTCAAATTTCTCGCCCAATTTAAAAAAATCACAATGACATAAATTACAAACGCTTCGATCGATTCTACCGGTAAATTTCGCTGCAAAATTCTAACGCACGTGTGTTCGAAATTTTCAGAAAACAATTCACGTCGACTCTTCCGGTATCTTCAATTGATTTTACAAATCTTATTTTTTTTTTTTCAGTGTCGAAAATTCGGAGGACATTTTCATGAAAATCTCGAAGGATTTTTTTATTCATCATAGATTAATCTATGAGGAAACAAAGGAAGAGGAAGAATTAATTGAATAATCGAGGGGAGGTGAGTCGTTGGAAAAATGCGACTCAGCCCGATAGTTCTCTCCGCGGCGACAGCGTGGTTGACTCCGGGCGCGTGCTGGGCCGCCGACGGCCCGAGCCATCATCATCATCAAGACCGTCACGCTGAGAATCGTCACATTCGAGACATTCGGGACGACTCGAGCGGCGACACGGCGGTCGTTGCTGCTGTCGCAGCTTATCCGGCCGATTATCGAAACGGGAATCACGCCAGTGCCGAACTCTCGACGGAGTTCTTCCTCGTGCCGGAAGTCGTGGCCGACAAGACCGGCGACGATCTCGCCAGCGTCGCGAGCGTCGTCAGCGTTCCTACTCCAAATCGAACGATTTCGATTTATCGGCCAGGGGCCAATCGAGGCTCTAACAACGTCGGTGGAGCCACGAGGAAAGGATTTCCCGTGGAAGATAAAGCCAGGATTCACGCAACGGGCGGCACCGTTGGAGTCGCTTCCGTCCCGACGCAACAACCCATTCTCAGACAACGGAACTGGGCACTGCCGCTCGCTGCTCTAAGCGCTGCTGCTATGCTTCTCATGGCCAGTTTCGAGATTTTTGTTCTTCTTAAGGTTCGTTGGATTTTTTTTTTATTTTACTGAAAATTATTTAATTAATTTTATTTCATAAGAATTGTGTATATGTTGAATTAATGTTGGAAGGGAGAGAACGATAGGCGGAAGAAAGAGCTTGGACCATCCGGAGAGTCGCGAAGATACAGTGGGATAGAGGCGAGATTGGCGAAGAACTTGTGAAGAGAAGAAATTAAAGTGGAGGATGATAGTTGGATTGGGAAAAAATGGAGAAAAAGGTCCGGGCAGAAGTAAACGTCGACGGAGTGTGAATGACAAATTTCATAAGATTTCGTCGAGTCGTTTGAACGATACGGCAGATACATACGAGATTAGCGAGAAAGTAGTCAGAAAAAGGAAGAAATCAAGAATTAAGCTATTCAGTTAAACAAGTCTGAAAAAATTGAAAAAATTCCCAAAGACAGACAAAAATCGATATCGTTGCTAATTAATTGAAGAAAGAAGTAACGTATTGACTTTCTCGCTTGTTCTCGTACCGGTTAGCGATCCACCGGAGCGCCGCTCCATAATAAGCGTTTACAGGGCAATCTCGAATACAATCGAGGACGAAATCGTTCTTCGATCGGATATACCTTCGCCGCGAACGAAATTAATAGAGCTTGATGTATAATCGCTTGTGGCAATGCGGTTTTCGTTCGCTCCACTCGGACAGGCTCCAATAATTTTTTACCCGAACGGTTTCGTACGCGTCGTGAATTCGTGACTTGTTTGCATCTTCTCTTCCGTGTTGAAACACGGTGGATCACTCTCCGCAGATTGCCTCGATTTTTTCTTTTCTTTAGTTCACTCAAGTTTTTCTTTGAACAGGCACGTGCAGCCGCACCGAGCAGAAGACATCTTTTTCTCGGACAAGCCCTTCTACTGGGACTGTTTCTTCTCGCCGGTCTCTCAGCCGCAGCTTCCTTGACGCCGAACCCACTGAGTTGCGCCGCTTTTCGTCTCGTTGGACTTCCAGCCGCGCTCGTGTTTGCTGCACTTCTCGTAAAGTGCGTCTTTCTGCTTTCCCTCAACAGCGGTGTTTATCTTCCTGCACCTTATCAGGTAATTCGCACCGAAAAAAAATAAAATTATTGAATAATTTTATCGAGCGATTATTTTATTTTGTTTTATTTTGTTTTATTTTTTATTAATAGCGTACCATATTTTTCCAGGCTCTGGTATTGGTTTTTGCTGTCCTCGTTCAAGTAGCGATCGTCGGACAGTGGTTCTTTGGCGACACTCCAGCGGTCATTCAAGTCCGCAATACCG
Organism: Listrodromus nycthemerus; assembly: GCA_963978505.1. Taxonomy (NCBI): domain Eukaryota; kingdom Metazoa; phylum Arthropoda; class Insecta; order Hymenoptera; family Ichneumonidae; genus Listrodromus; species Listrodromus nycthemerus. The sequence goes on from OZ021687.1 coordinate 4,166,452, forward strand.
AAAGGAACTCCACCGAGAACTGCTGCAAAACACCTGTCGGACAGACCGTCGCCTCCCTGGGGTAATGGGCAGGGTTCATCAATAATTTTTTCCCCGAATTTATAAGAGATTAAATTAATTCGTTGTTGTCTTTCGGCAGGTATCCAGGGATTCTTCTGGTTGGAGTGGCTTGTCTGGCGATCCGGGCCCGGGGTGTTCGCGACAATTACCGGGAGGCAGCGTTCATCGGTCTGGCGGTCGGTCTCTCGCTTCCGGTTTGGATAACGAGCGCTATCGGCTCCCTTGCAGCGACCGAGAGCGATCGAGAGGCATGGCTGGCTTACGGCCTTCTCTCGACTTCCCTCCTCGTTTTTCTAAGCATGTTTCTACCGAAAGGTCGTCAGCTCGCGGCTCTGGGACGCGACGGTCCGGTCGCCACCGCCTGCACCGCCGTCATAAGAGAACGCGAGGAAAGACTCAGCTCGTTGCCCGCGAGCGGATATTCCCCGTCGTTCTTCCACTTCAAACCCGCGGATGGTACGCTCAAGAGAAAATTGCAGTATCAGAGCGCGGGTAAATATTTTTATTTTTGATTAATTTTTTTTTCTTTTTTTTTTTTAATTTAATTTATTTGATTTTTATTTGGGCATAAATACTGCCGGTACGTTAAATTTCATATGATTTTTTTTCTCGCCGTAACGAGATTTTTTTTCACATGTCCATCGAAGCTTTCGTTATTTCTTCTTTTGTCTTTACCTAACACATCTTCGTGCATTATCGCATTAAAATTCATATTTTTCATTTCGTGATTTAACAATATTAACCAAATATCCGTTGTCCGTTAAAAAATGTCAGATCGAGTCGCACTGGTATCTTCTGGAATTCCAGGATGCAGCGCCTGCAGACACGGAGGGAGTCCCGTTTACTCAGACGCCGGTAAGATAATTAACGATCGTCATAAAAAAAAAAATTATGGCTTACAACTCTTTGTGTAGGTATTTTTTTTATTCCTTTCTTTACGACATTATGGGGGACTTCCGTAGTGACATTTTTTCCGCTCCGATGTCGATCGATGAGATACAAAAAAAAAGGATATTTTTTTATACTGTGTATTTTTTCGGGCTCCAAAAGCAATTTTTTATTTTTTTTGCGCACAGCCTTAAAATTATTTGTCCTCATGTGCATACCGTGAAAAGTCTTTAAGTGAAAACAGTAGGAGAATTACCGTTAAAGAATTTGTTACGCACTACAGTGCGCTTCCGGTCCGAGAATTCATCACTTCGTGAATAACTTCGTGGTGTTGATGAGTGTCCGCCTCGACAGAGCTGTAGAGAGATGTGAAAGACCGTACTGCGATAAGCGAGAGAGAGAGAGAGAGAGAGAGAGAGAGAGAGAGAGAGAGAGAGAGAGTCGAACCGGCGAGACGGACGTTTCGTGCCGTGAATTAATGGCAGTGGGTCGAAAGGCGTGTTTCCTCATATTTCGACACTCATAAATTGTAAAAAAAAAACATTCCATTCATTTTATCTCCGAATCTCCCGCAATGACAATAAAGCTCTCGCTGGGACATTCTCATCTCGATGCTACATACAATGATTTTATTGTTCTTTTTTTATTACAGAAATCCACACACCGATCGAGACTTTCGTGCTGCCGCCGGGAATGTACCTACAGAGGCCGGAACTCGAAGCCGGTAACCTCTACACGACCCTGTCCGCCAACCCAAACGTATTCTTCCAGAGAGCTCATCCGGGAATGATGTACTAGCGCTCATATATCCATGTATACATGTATATATGTGTACAATGCGCGAAAAGCAGAGAGCAAGAGATCTCAATACATTCATTCGATCTTAGCAACTATCTTCATTATGTAAATAAATTCATAGTGTGTATTAAGTAGTTTAATTGATTTTTTTGTACTGAGACTTCGGACGGTCTACGAAGACGTCCGGAGTCGTGAAATAAATGTTTCCAACGGTATCTCCGGATCGCTTGTGTGTAAATTTTCGATAAATTAGTTTAATTCAAACATTTGTATTTTCGTTAATATACATATATGTATATGGTGCGCGAAAACCACAGAGCAAGTAATCTCAATACGCTCATTCGACCTCAGTAATTATCTTCATTTCGTGAATAAATCATAGTCATTATGAAGCCATTTTATTCGCTGCATCGGTACTGAGCATGCGCACAGATTAATAATGCCCATCGGTCGATAATAGTCGATTTTCCGCCCGTCTTGCACGCAATCAACATGATTACTTTAACAAGGTCGTGGTATAGATGTTTCGAACTGTATTTCTGAACAGGCCTCGCTTTTGTCTGAAACTTCAACACGTCAATCGCGTTAGTTTTTTTTCCTGAGATTTAGCGATATCGAATTCTCCTCCAGTGTAGAATTGATTGATCGAGAGCCACGGATAACAACCGAGCCTGGTGTGTCGGATCTGACTGCAAAGTGAAGAATGACTCGACAGCGCACGTGGAACGGCAGGTCATCGGCAGCGAAGCACTGCACAGTGCTTTTCGGGTAGGGAGCTTCGGAGGACGGTGGAGGGGGATGCGACAGAGAGAGCTCTACGCTCTAGTGTGACGTCACTGTGACAGCTGACAAACAATATGGCGTCGGGAGCGCGAAGAGCACTTCGCCGAGGTAACAATTCGTCTCGCGAAACTTTGTAATTTTTTTGTTATTGTTAGGTTGAAGAACTAATCGACCAAACAAATCATACTGATTCTCGTCGAACGGAGAAGGCTTGAGCGCAGTTCTTTCAACATTCCGATCGAATCGTCAAAGCGTACGAGGCGTAAAGTCGTTAGCCTAATATAAGTGAAAGTAACGAGGTGAATGAATTTCCTTCGGCCCGCAACGTTCTCGACGATCCATCGTGTCATCTATTTTTTTTTTACGAATACCCGCGAGTTGAAGTGAAGATATTGCGCGTCGATAAATTTTTTCACAACTGTCGAGCGTTGATTGATGCAATAAAAGAATTAGAAAATGTCGGAAGATAATAAAAAATTAAGGTGAGTGTCTTCAAGATTCCCGCCGCAAAAAAATTTGAAATTTTGTCTTTCACTCATCCGATACTTTTTTCAAAAAATATTTCCATTGACGTGAAGGCTGTACTTTGTGACTTGGAACGTAGCTACAAAGTATCCGGAGCAAGAGCCTCATTCGATGCTTGGAATAGTCAAAGACGGCTTCGAAAATCTACCTGATTTTTATGTAGTTGGGTAAGCGGAGAAAGATAGCTAGTTTTTTGTTACCATTTTCTGAATCCGAATTGCCAGTAATGTAATAACGTTTTTTCCAGTTTGCAGGAGGTCAAGGCGCAGCCACAGAACATGGTGATGGACATATTCTTCGAGGATCCATGGACAAAGGTCTTCAGGTACAGAAGCAAAAAAAAACACTCATAAATTCTCTGAGCTTGAACTTCGACCTCAAATTTGTTCCGACGATAAAACAGATTTTTTTTAACCAACAAGCATTAAAAATTTTTCATACAAATTTTATTTTATATTTCACAGTACATACATATATACATGGGCGAACTTTACATAGTCATTTATAGAAAATTTCCGCTTAAAATGAAATATATATTTAATGCTTATACATACATAGCATACTGATCTTGTTAGTCTAAAGCAGATTATAAGTACAAGCTCCTTATTATAAAAAAAATAAATCACTATTTTTATTTCTTATTCACTTCAAATATTACTAATATAGTAATAAGAATAATAATAACATTAACAATGAATAATTGCGAATTTTTTTATCGTGCATGTTCGCTCGTTCTGTTCGTTTTAGGGAGGCCCTAAAAGAGAAGGATTACGTAAAGATACGTACGCAGAGACTTCAGGGCCTTGTACTTAACGTATTTTGCCTAAGGAAGCACATGACCCATCTTAGACTCATCGAAGCTCGATACACGAAGACGGGATTCGGTGGAATGTGGGTAAGATAGTAGTACCGATTATTATCACTATTATAGGAAGATAGATATATTTTTATGGAGTCCTGGGATAAATCCCCTACAACGGTGCGACGCAAACAGAATAGAGCATTGTCAATACTTATAAAGTTTAGATTAGATACTGAAGTGGGCTTAGAGCAGTAATAATAACACAATAATCTGATGACCAACGACAAGTCATCGGTTTTTTGATAAAAAACATTTCAACAAAATCAAATATACCTTTTCTACTTTTATATCTAATTATATATTCTAATTTTTAGAGGCCCTTCGACTATTTTGCCACTTTATTGGATCCTTGTTATTATTGAATAGAAGTAAAAGAGTTTATCCCATAAACTAAAAAATACATAATTAATGAGAATAAAAAAATAATACACAAATTATTAAAGTAGCAATAGCGCAGATTAATAATAGTCTACGTAAAATAACGAGTGATCTTCTGGACTCGACTCGTCCCCGAGACAGGAGGTGCTCTGAGAGATTATCGGATCCCAGAAGATTATGGTTGTGCAACATTTTTTTTTTCTTTTTTGCAGGGTAACAAAGGCGCCGTCAGCGTGAGGTTGAACATATACGGCGTCAGTATATGCATAGTGAACACGCACCTCACGCCGCACGATCACTTGCTAGCGGATCGAATCTCCGACTACAATACTATCATACGGGATCACGCGTTCAATTCGCCAGACACACGGAATATTTTATATCACGAGTAAGAAATGCACTGCTTATCGTCGAAATTGCATTTAGTAAGTGGAGTTCGCTATAGTCATTATTTTTTAATCATTCCTCTCAACATTTTTTTTTTTTTTTCGTCGAACTATTTTAGCTACGTGTTTTGGATAGGCGATTTAAATTTTCGGCTGAACGGCGAGGACCTCACGGCGGAGGACATTGATTCGCTGGTGAAGCGATGCCAGTTGGGACTCCTGCTGGAAAGGGACCAGCTCAAGGCGGTCCAGGAGGACGGCGAGGCTTTCGCCGAATTACACGAAGCCGATATAACATTCCCCCCTACATACAAATTCGAGTTTGCATCGCAAAACTACGATCTTAAGTCAGTTCGCACCTTCAACTGTCGATACCTTTCATTTTCATAAATTCGTTTCTTTTAAAAAATTTATTTCCTTGTATGTAGACGGAGGCCATCGTGGACCGATAGAATATTGTACAAAGTGAACGCTGATGTATACGAGGACATTAAGCTCAACGCGGTACAGAGAAACTACAAGAGTCATCCTAGCTACGTGCAATCCGATCACAAGCCCGTGACTGGCGAATTCGATATCACGGTAATTATCACTGTGCTTATGATTATTTTTAATTTTATGGATTTTATCAACTTGAAAAACTTTACAAATTTTATTAAGTTTATTTGAATTGAACAGGAAAAAGTAAATTATTATGATCCGTTGTTTTTATCTCCTATCAAGACGAGACCCGACTACGAGGAGCATGGAGTTGAATTTCAGTCGGTTACGGCCTGGTTCATAGACGAGGAAAATTCAGTATCCTACATTCTGCTGGGTGACGCGAGGTCGTCGAGCGGCGATTGGATCGGTCTATTTCACGAAGGTTTCTCGAGTCTCGATGACTATCTCGTCTATGAGTACGTCGGACGGGGTCAGTATTTTCAAAATGAATCAATAAATAAATTTTATTTACTTATTTATTTGTCATGTCAGAAAAAGTAAAGTTCTCTAGCCTCAAGCAAATTTCGATATGTTATATTGTGACTGTGAAAAAGACATCCGTAAAAAAAATATTTAATTTAATACACATTTATGAATACAGGTAAACCGGAGAACGAAGTACAGTCGACGTTGGAGGAGCCGCACTCGATAACAGAGCGAATATTCTTCAGCGACACGGCTCTAAGGGCTCCGGGAATGTATCGCCTTGTTTACGTGGCTCAGCGGGGCGACGGGATAATCGGTATCCTTGGCATAAGTCCACCCTTCCCGGGTCATCGAAGGCTCAACGGATCACGCGGCGGCAGGGTGACCATCAACTAATAAGAATTATTCTTCACGACTATCCTACGTCTTTATCCCGCGATATTTGAAACGCTTATTATACTCGCGTAGAACTTGTTTATTTTTTTTTATTTTGTTTTCTATCCAACGAGATATTGTAGATTTGCATATCCCGAGGCACTACGTGAGTACGAATACTCGTTGCTACATCGACGAGTACTAAGACTACCACCATGACGGCGGAGTTCGCAGGAAATTTTTTTTACTTATTTATTTTTATCCTTTTTTTAAGATAATCGATTTTTAAGGGTATAGCGGGTCAATTTCACAAAGAAAAATTAACTCCGAAGCGTTGCGAAATTTCTTGTCGGGTAAAGCAGATTCCTGCCGGTTGCAGTATTTAAGATTTTCTGGCATTGGCGTTCAGAAAAAAATATACTGTTATGTGGCCGAATCTTCTTTAGATCCTGATGGTACAAAATCGGGAATTACGCAATTCGCAGCGGATCCCTGTTTTACCGTCAGAGTTTTGCTCAGTATTGACTTAACGATTTATGATTAAGACATGACAGAAAAAAAACCGAATGTTCCTGCGTCTCCGGTTTGGAGCTTACTTTGGGTACCTGTTGACGCCAAGTTCGTTGCACGAACACGCGCAATCGCTTATCACGAAAGTTCAAGAGACGCTTGCCCGTGTCGACTTTCGTCCACCGACTTGTTGAAACACACATTAGTTTTTAAATAATTTATCAGTAGGACAACGGAGGGAGGGGGCACATTGAACAAATAAAATTTTTAACTATTGTTACGCGTGTGTGTCTGAATAGTATAATAAAAAAAATTATTATAGAAATGGGATTGAAGATTATGGACGACGATGGTGGGAACTGTAAGAATGGGCTGTGGAATAATAAAACAAAAATTTGTATTTTAACATACATTTCTTCGTAACCTTTTGAAGACGACATTTTTTCATCAGTTATAAGCTTCTTTGCTTTCAGTATTAAAAAGAAAAGCTGAAAGTTGACATTTTCATAATGTTCCTTCATAACATTTTTTATTCGTAACGTTTCTCCTATGTGAAAGCATTCTCTGTACTTTTGGCTTACTTACTGAAGAAGAAAATACGCGAATGAAAAAAAAATTTGCGAAGACGATGTAACAATTTTAACTGTCAACTTTTACCTTCAGTATTTAAAAAAAATATATAAATTAAGAAATTTAATTTTGTTAATTGGAAGATAAAAGGGGGAGTCTGTTGCGCTAAAAAGTTAAGCTTATTCAGTGAAACAGGTAAACTTAATCTTCCTGAACAAACGAGAATCCTTTTGAAATGAACGCTCTGTGAACTTTGCAATAATTTAATACCTGGTACAATACAGTCTTGGCGTGTTTCGAAACATAGTGACATAAATAAACATTGGTTGGGTGTGTTCGTGTATATATGTAGATTTATCGGAGACCGGCCACAATTCATGGTCGAAGTGAAACCGTGCTAATCTCTGACTTCGCACTCGGATGTGTTTGCTTACGTAATATATAGTAGCACCTTCGAGCCGCATCGGCGAGTTGCTAAAATTAGGTGGGTAATGCCTCTGCGAGCTTTTCGTTCGCCTTAACTATTTTTCTCTCTCTCGACTTGTCCGGCGAGCCTCGATGTGTGTTTTTCTAAACGCCACTCGAAACACTGTACATAGCGGTGGTTATTCCATTATTACGCAATAATTATCGTCAAACGTCGTTGCGCAACTTGCGACGAGTCTCTCATTGATGAAAAACTCACCGTCTCTGACTCGCACAGTGGAAAACTCGTATATCTTCTTTGTACAAAAGTCTATATTTTTTCCACTTAGTTTTTGAATAATCACACTTTTTCTTCTCTCCACAGTGAATTACCACTCAGGAGCTAGAGGTGGCTGCCATTCTTCCTGCTGACTTCCGGTTCGATGGTCGCGAGTCTCTCGTTGATGAACAATTCACCATCTTCGGCTCGAAACGTCTCAAACACTTGTATCTTATTTTTAAAATATATACATATATTATTTTTTTTGCACGGCTTTTGAATAATCACACTTCTTCTCTCGACAGCGAATCGCCGTTCAGAACCGTGAGGAGGCTACGGTCTGTGCTGCTGACTTCCGGTTCGATTGCGTCGACACCCCAGAGTTTTTGGACCTGGTACCAGACGAGTACGCGAACAGGTTTTCGAAGAACGAAGATACCGAAAACCAACAAGCCCTGGAGAGCGTTTATGAGGTCGAAGGCTGACCAGGCCAGTGGATCGCCTCCGGCCCACCACGAAATCAGCTCCATCGCCCAATTCAGTCCCATCAGGAAGAAGAGACCGAGGCAGACTAGAAATATACGCTGCAATCGACGAAACAGACGCTGCTCCTCACGATCCGATTCACGATTTCTCGCCATACGTCGGAGATCCAAATCTCGTTGGTAACGGGTCAACGCCACTGCGGTCATGGAGAAGAGAACTGCGTTGCCGAATACGAGAAAACCAACTGGCACGTAAAAATACGGCATTGCTTCAACGTCGGCTGTAACAATTAAGAACAACGATTTTTTTTTCTCAGGATTCACAAAAATGTATCGTCGGTATTTTTAATCGGAGCTGGGCAAAGTGTGAAGAAATACTTCAAATACAAAGCAGCAAGTGTCACGTGTACTTAAATCACAAGGCTCGAAAAAAACGTGCATGACAATTTGCACACGACTTCTTCATTGTGAAAAAAAATATTTCTAATCGATTCTACGATTTTTAATAACACAAAAATACATTAACAAATTCAATTCGTGATGCTTGTGATACTTAAAAAGTACTTTTGCTCTTCAAGAACGTACTTGAAGTACCAAAAAAAAAATTTTCTTCTTCCAGCATCGCCCAGCTCTAATTACTATCATTATTGTTTTTATTTTCGTCATTAATGTTGTCAATTTTTTTTTATAGTTCAAACAACGAGGAACTCGGTTATACTCACTTTCGAACCAGCACCTCTGTGCACCGAAATTCGGCTTGATGTAGGTCATGGGAATAGTTGGACTGAGGTCCATTATCATCGAGATGACGATAAGAATAGCCGGCGGTGTCCACGCCCATACGGAATAATAGAAGAACAATTTTTTGGCTCCGAGTTCCGTGGATCTGAGGCTCATTTCGTGGCCGGCCAAAGTTCCATCCACCTCGTCCTTTGGATCGACGTGTCTGCGCACCTGGAGCCACGTCTCGATGCACATCACGTTCAGCCAGAAGAAACACGCGACGAAAGAGAATTGGATGACGAACGCTGAAACCAGTTTAGAAAAAAAAATTGAGCAAACGGAAATCACATTAACGATGAGCAATTAATTGACCGACCAAGCCATCTCAAATTGCGAAAGTTTCGTTTTCAGATTTTCCACGCCAATATATATATATATATTTCTTCTCGTTAAATTATTAATTTTTCTCTCGCTAGACTAATTGCTCCGAATATAGGCGTATCAATGTCGTTCGATTCTCGTTGACTAATCGTAAAGCGAATTTTGTAATTTTTGAGATTTTTTTTTTTGCTCTCAGAAGGCTCGTCTTAATTGCCTTACCTATTGCAACACACAGTTCATCGGATATGTGACCGCTGGCCAGTTGGGCCATGGATAGTGTAGCGAACGCCACTGCCAGACATCCGCAGTAATGACAAAGAGCTTTTCCGTGAACGTCCATGAGACACGGAGTTATACAGTAAGCGACGATGGTCAGAACCAAAAACGGCACCGAGATTAAAAGACCGCAGGCGTAGAACGTTATTCTCGCATCGGCTACTACACTTTCTGAAAAAAATTAATTAATTAAATAACGATTAGATGGATCGTGAGAAATGTCTACAAGAAAAAAAGGAGGCAATTAAATTGCGATGACAAACCTTCGGGGAAGCACACGAGAGCTATGACACCCAAACCTTGGGCGAGATCCATGCAGTAATCGATCCCTGGGGCCAACATTACAGGTGATTGGTGGGGAGCAAAAATCGAACCGTTCAGCAACAGGTAGTACTCGTCGTCGCTCGAAATGTTCGGCGACAGTATGTATCTGTTTCGTTATAATTATACTTATTAAAAAGTTTGTATAGATAATATATTATTATAGAAAAAAATTAACAAAAATCTTCATTGATGGAGTAATTTTGAATAGTGCATCGTCACAGAAAACCGAATGATTAATCTAAACATCCAAAATATAATGAGCAATATTTAAATATATTTCTTAAATCTGTCTCCATCTTTGTTAAAGATTAATCTATCGTTACTCAATCGAACGTCGTTGAATTTTGTTTTTTAATTGCATTATCACAGTCTTTGTAGAAGAGAATAAATTGAACGTTCTAACTCTTGTATCGAGAATGAAAACAAAAAAAAATCAGTATAAATTAAAACAAATTTGAATGTTGTGGACTCTTCGTTGCTCGACTTGTCCAATAACGAGATATATTTGTCTGGGAACTGAATAATTTCTTTAAAAAAATTAAAACCGTGGAATCATTTTGGAAAGTGCATCGTAAATGGAAAACCGAGTCAAAAATAGAAGACTTCGAAATGAACGATTCAAACATTTACGTAATGTCGAAACGATATTTTCATATCTCAGCTTCGATAAAATTCAATAAAATGCATTGTACCGATGTTCAATTTTTTGAATTTCTTTTATCTTCGTGTATGTCTCGCAACCGCCAACTTTGTAAAGGAGCGTAAATTGAACGTTCCGCCTACAGGTGTTTCTTTTTTTTTTCTTTTTCTACATTATCAATTATCGCAAAGACGAGGTTTGATGATAGACACTGATAAGTACCGGCTAATGGAACGCGGCCTACGCAAGATACGGCGCGCTTGGCTTTTACGTAACATCGTGGAATCTTGGATTAAACAAAAAAAAAAAGGAAAAATTATATCGCTCGCTCAGCACAATAATAATTGTAAATACGCACGCACTATTTTTAAGATTCTTGTGCACGTAAAAAAAAAAGTGACCAATTAATGAATGACTTGGATAAAAATATTTATCTCAAACTTCTTGTGAAGATGCGAAAATAGTTGTAGGAAAAATAGTTATTAAGATGCAAATTACCGGATTAATTTAAAAAAAATTTCTTTACCTGTTGTAGCGACAAGGATCGCCGACGATGGCGAGGAATCGAGGGTATTCATCGCCTGGAGCGAGAGCACCGCTCTTGTTGAAGTCGCTGAAGAGAGGCGAGAAAACATACGAATCGACCAAGTTGGAAACATCGTTGGACAATTCGTCGACGGAGGCGCATCTCGCCGCGCTGTCATTGTCCTTTGTTATCATCTCACCGACTGGACAACATTTTCCGACCCTCGGCAGGTCGCGATAATCGACGGTCAGCGTCGAAGTTTCGTTCTGTAAATTGAAGAAACAAGAAATTAAACTGCGGACGAGAATTCGATTGGCGACGAAAGGAAGAGATGCAGAAATTATAGTACGTTCAGAAGAAATAATTTACAATAAATTTACATTTCAATTTCATGTTGAATTTTCATTTTTATTCAACGTTGAATTTTTATTTTTATTCAACGTTAAATTTCAATTTTTTAAATGGTAATTTTTAATAATCAACTACACAGTGTACTTTTTACAACGACTTGTCGTCCACAAGCGTCATCCATATTTTATTATTGTTATATTTCATGCAACTAAAAATTCCCTGAGAGTTTTTCAATTTTCGTATCGCTTCCTCATTTAATTTTTCACTTATGAAGATTGTTCTACGAGGAAGAATATTCTGCAATTTTTTAAGCTTTCCCATAGTGAAAGCTTTTGTAAATAGAGAGAGCATGTACGACTTTCCCTAATTTTTGTTATTTTTTGTACTAGGATCCATGTTGGATGTCTTCAGAAAGAAAATGTTCCAACCGGTCGAGGATCGACCTCAAGGTTTCGTCCTGCAAAGTGATGAAGCAACGAAGGAAGCTATGGGCGCAGATTCGATTGGCGGCGAAAGGCAAAGAGACCGGCGTATAGATTATTATCGATCCAAGAAGTTTCTTCCGGACGTTGCGTACGACAACGAGCTGAACGTTATCTGGAAATCCATTTTACGTAGGTGTTTTAACAAATCGATACCGCTCTCTCGCCCAATGTTTCGTGTACAGTGCGAGGTTCTAAAAATAAGTATTCTACGACCTCCGAGCTGCGGGAGATTGCAGCAACCTGAAATTGGGTTTCTTGTCGTTTCGATAACGGTTGATGCATTTTTCTTCAGTTTTTTATTTTTTGTTTCTTACCGTAAAAAATATCCACAGCTCAGAATCGAGAAAGTGGATGTTGTGTCAAAGTAAATTGTCTTTAATTCTCGACCGCTGATACTCAAAGAGCAAATTATTATTTTTTTTTTCAATTTGTAAACCATTGAAATTTTGTTCAAAAGAAAATTCATTTTTATAATTACAGTGGTGAAAAAATGTTTATCTCGGGCAAACGAACAAAAATTTTGAAGATTTTTTTTTTTCTTTTTTCTTTCAAGTGACAAAAATATTTATAGCGTTGAGAAAATCTCGGGCAAATTCGTGAGGTGCAATTTTTATCGCATTTCAATAAATGATAATATTTTTTTTTTTTTAATTTTGCAGAAGCAAGTTCGAGTTTCTTACCATGGAAATCTGAAGAATGGTGGGCGGTCGAGTCGTAACGAGCCCCGCAGTGGGTGCTACCAGCCCCGAGAACATGAGGATCGATACGAGAAACACGAACGGCGAACCGAACGAGGAAGAAACTGGAGCAAGAAAATTTTTCCCCACCGATTTTCTCACTGGCGGAATTGTTTTTGGTATTTCCGTGAAAGTGTCGTGTTTACGATTTGTCACACATACAACAACATTTCTCATAGTCCTTCCACTCCGAAATTTCGTTCTCGTCCAATCTTCCTCTGACTCGATAACGCAAAGTTTCTTCATATTTCTTCCTCGAACTCTCGAGTCCGCAAATAATTTTATACCTTGGAAGGCGCGCCAATTTTTTTCGTCCGCACTCTTCATCCTCAATTTTTTTTCTCGTTCTTCAATGATCAAATTATTTTTTATTTTCTTATTATTGTCCATTTTTATTGAATTAATTCGTTGATTTCCATTTTATGTGCCTAAATTTTTTTATTGATGGCTTGGGAATTCCCGCGCGTTTATCACGTTCGCGGCTTATTCGAGAAATCTTCTTCCACCGCACGGTCGCTACGTGCGAAGATCTATACCGGTTTTCTCTCGGTCGACTCGTGCTCTTTGCTGTCCACGATCGCTGTAATCGGACCTCAACGGCACTCCCGCGATTCTCACAACTCACAAAACACTTCCTCTTATCTGTCCGGCTTCTGTGTGTTATTTTCCTCGTGAAGAAAAAATGATCGCTCATTTATCTTCCTCTCATTATTCTTCGTCCTGAGCGCGATCGTCTGGCGGACACCTCTTCGCGAGCTCGATCTAAATTTATCTTCCCTATCTCCAAGAATTTCAAAGATATTTTTTTCGTTGTTCTGTCTCATGTATATATTTTAATTTCTTCTTTTTTTTTTTTTCTCTTACAGAATTTTATCTCCGCACGAGAGTGAGCGTTCCGTTCGATCGCCGATAGTTCAACGTCGCCGGTCTTGATCCATCGTCGCGCCGACACCGGATCGACAACATTCTGTTCACGAGAGATTCTCGCCTATTCGATTCGGCCCAGATTTCTTCGTAGGCGAGGAAAAAAAATCGTGCGGAAAGAAACTTTTTGGAACCGCGTGAAAACAATTTTCTTTTCTTCCGTGATGATTCGTAGATAATTTTTATTCTTGATTATTGCTGAGGTTTAAGATTGTCAGAAATTTAATTCAATTTTAAAAAAATCTAGGAAAAAATATTTCAAAATTGCATGAATCAATTTTTTTGTTACTGGGAGAATTGTTAGATATTTTTTTGTTGTTCGACTATTGATCCGGTTTCGAATTTCACTCTGTTCTTCTTAGTTTTGTGATTTAATTTAATTATTTTTTTTCTTCTCTTATCTCAGATGCTGACACGTCGGTCGCGGAACGATTTAGAAAGGAGGCGCGTACCGGCGTATCGGACTCGCCGAGCGTACTGGTCGCTTCCTCGGGCACGCTAGTCGATTTATGTTGACGCAGGTGGAGCAGAGGGAGGCCAGCAGGAAACCGGACGAGCTGCTGTCGCTGCTTCTGCTGGCACAACTGCGCCAGCCAAGGAAGCAATCAGGAAAACGGCGATGCCGCTGTTTCGTCACACCTCTCCGAGAGAGAATCAATCTGCGAAAGACTGTTAAGTTACTGACGCGAGCGCACGTTTGCACTAATCGTTGTGGCGAATTGTTTCTTTCTCGTAGGTAGACGATAAACTATCTTTAACTACGTGACCGCTCCGTCTCGTCTCATTGACGCAATTCGCCGTTAGCTCTTTTGCACGCACGTGACGAGTGCAGAGTCAACTTTAAACTCAGGACCTCAAATCATTTAACCGACTGATCCTGAAAAAAAATTTGCCACCGGGTTTGCAAGAGAAAGTCTCTGTCTCCGAGCTGTATCGTCATTTTTATTTCCTTAAGACTTTCAGACTTATTTTAATTTTCTTGAGACTCCTTCAAGGCTTATGTAATTCATTAAAAATTTTATCCGGTGAATTTGTTTTTCTGAAATTGAAAATGGACTTTGAAGTTACATTGTAAATGGATTTATATTTTGTTTTTCTGCAATTTTCTTATTTATATATATTTTTGCATTCGTGATGCATTAGTGTGCATTTTTTCGTTACATTTATGGAAGGAAAAAAAATGGGTCAGGAAAACTATTTTCCCCCTTTTAATTTTCCTACTACGCAGATTCTTCAAGTCGTTCCCAATTCATTAAACAAATTTGTTTTTTTATCTAGTGCAAAAAAAAAACAGAGGTGTTTCCTCGTTTTCCTCGTCAATTTTTACCTAATTTATTCAACGACGTTTCTCATAAATTAATACAGCGATTTTATGTTCTCGCAGGTGGAATTTTCGTAGTAAACACATTCCACGTATTCGTGAAACTCTTTATGTTTCGCCGAACGAGGACCATCGAGGTGAACCGTGACGGTGGAACTTTTCACGATCGAGTGACTCGCAACTCTTTCGGAGCGTTATTCATCCGAGGCGTACGAATTTGGAGATATCCATGGTCCCGAGAGAAAGACCGTTCTCCGTTGCTTTACTCACCGGCGGAAATTCACCGTCCCGCCGGTCCCCACCGGGATATTTCAGTTGAGGAATTCGGCGCATCTGGTAGTTACGCTCGAGACACGGGGCACGTGCATTTCAGCGTAAACCTTCGACGGGCCCAGTGACGCAATTCGGATAGCGAAACCGTTTGGTAGTGCACTTGAATTCTGTCTGACGCATTTACGACTGGTCAGGAAAATACTTTTCTTTATTATTCTCCGGTAATTTTTTTTTTTTTTTTTTTTTTTTTTTTTTCGTTGCTGTTAACACACCGACGAGCTTTTATCTTCCGCCGTTCAGATTAAAGATTACTCATTGAGATCAGAGACGAATTCTTTCGACTTATCAGTCAGCGAGCATTATCTGGCGACTCCTGCGGACGACGATTATTAATCTGGCTGGATTTACCATGAAATAATTGGTTTTTATTTCTCCGCCGGAAATGCTCGATTTCACAGTGTGCTTTCGGTGAAATCTATTCGGCAGGATATTGGCAGGGTGTCTAACGAGGTCCTGTGACAGAAACGGGTTTTATACTGTAACAATTAATGATTAAATGTCAGAATTATTACTCGGAGGTTGTGGCTGTGGCGATTCACGCCCTCGCTGTTCATTATCGACCGTCTCCTGTGGACGACAATGCCTAAATAGCGTGCGGTATTATTCATCGAGGTGAATTTAACGCGAAAGATTAGTTTTTTTTTTTTCATTAGAAACGATCGTTTTTCTAACGCGTTTTCGGCGAAAACGATTCGTCGTGATATTGACAAAGTGTCTATCGACTTCCCATGATAGAATACCTGGCAATATAACAGTGACCAGTGAAGTATCACCATTTTTACCAGCGAATTCGGTATCGGTAATAGAGATACCGGAAACGCGTCACTTCCGGTTTGCAAATTTATTTATTTTTTTACCGGAAGTGAGGTCGTACGAGAAATACCTAACTGCACATTTGAAAATCTCATAATTCGACGAGTGACGTCATACCGGAAATGCGTCGCTTCCGG
The DNA here is from genome assembly GCA_963978505.1 of Listrodromus nycthemerus. Lineage (NCBI taxonomy): Eukaryota > Metazoa > Arthropoda > Insecta > Hymenoptera > Ichneumonidae > Listrodromus > Listrodromus nycthemerus. The sequence goes on from OZ021687.1 coordinate 4,182,637, forward strand.
TTTGCAAATTTTTATTTTATAGACCGGAAGTGAGGTCGTACGAGAAATACCTCACTGCGGGTTTAAAAATCTCATAATTCGACGAGTGACGTCATACCGGAAATGCGTCACTTCCGGTTTGAAAATTTATTTTTCATAGACCGGAAGTGAGGTCGTACGAGAAACACCTCACTGCGGGTTTGAAAATATCATAATTCGACGAGTGACGTCATAGTGGAAATGCGTTACTTCCGGTTTGAAATTCTGATTTCTCAACCGGAATTTTCGTTGATTGTCCACGAGAGGACTAGTGACCTTGTACATTATTATTATGCACAGTCTTATCACTATAATTATTATGAAATACTTCAGATTTGTCAGATTAAAATGTGGTCTTCCGTAGTTAATCGGTCAATCGAATAAGTAGGTCGTTGAATGAGCTGAGAATGATTCACATTGTGATAAACGAACCGTAAAGCTCCTTCTACGAATCGCAAAAATGTAATGAGAAAAAATGTTAAACCGCCGGCACGTATGGTGCGGTCGGTTCGCCCCCTCGAAACCGCGTTAAATTTGCTCTCCGCCTTTTATACATATTTATTCGATGATTCAATCATCGATCGAGCCCTCCAACGTATATCCTCGCTGTATATAAAATGTAACGAGTTCTCTCACAATTCTGAAAATAGTTTGACCGTTCGGTGTCGTGTTACAGTTGTTCGGTCGACTGTTTTTATCGACTACGGCGTGGAGAATCCCAGAACTTTATCAATCGGTATTTCCCTTGTTTGTAATTTGACTTGAGCGGTGTACGGTATTTCGTCTCGTCTGCACGCGTCATCGGGGCGATTGAATCCTCGGAATTGACCACACGTTCGTCGTTGGAATTCAGACAAAAAAAAAATAAGGTGTCCGCGGCTCGATGACGCGTGCCGAAGCGTCACCAAACCGGAGACCGGACGTGAAAGCAATCGGTCCATCGAGAATCGAGCCGCGATAACTGGTGCGTAACTTTCACGATGAAGCGGACGGCTCACACGTTACTCAGTGTAATGCCTGCAATGTAAACAATCCACCCTGCGAAACGAATCGTCGATATCTGCTACATCGATGTAAACGAGTACATGTCGCATTGCCTCGAATACGCTCGTCGGTGGCGACCTCGCTGTCCCGTTCGGCCAACTTGAGCCCTCAGGTCGGTACAGCCGTTCGGTGTGGTTCGAAGAAATCTTCAGCACCGACCGCTCATTAATATTCTCGAACCCTCTTCAATGCAAAAAAAGAATTGGCACATCACTCGATGAAAACTCACAACATTTTCAGTCTACGGTCCATTGCGCGGATTTTTTTTTACATTCAATTTTATCAACAGTTTTGAGTGCGAGATACGAATCAGCATTTTTTATGTATCATTAAAACAGGACCCCATTAAATTTGTTGTACGGGCTATGTATGTATGAGTAGATAATTTCAAAAAGACATACAACTAAACGATAAAGATTACTTTGTGTTTCTTAGTTTTAACTGCCCGGTTAATTTTTTTTTTTTTTTTTTTTTTTTTTTTTTCAAATTATTCTACGGTAGTCCCGAGCGAGCTCCAAGGTGCGGCAATGGGAGCCGCTTTTATACCTCTAATATACTTTACCTCCGCTTCGTATACGCGCTCTTTATTCTCGTCGTTCGTTTCGCTCGGGTAGCCCGTCGACATGCCCAGTCCGGCCTAGATCTCTCGTTCATCGGAGAGGCTCTCTTGTATAAACTATAGTAGTTCGACTACGGTATAGTGTATAACATCGTCATCTTGTTCGTCGTTGTCGTCGCTCGACGCGGTCGGAAACCACGAGGTCACTGACGCTGCGCCACGTGACACTGCGGGGGCTAAGCTCTACGAAACACGCTAACTTGTGCTGCAGATTTTCTTCGACTCTATGATGAAAGAGTCGTCTGTTTTTTTTTTCTCGGTTTTTTTTTTTTCACTCGTGCAGAGAACACATGCGTCACGGTATTTGAGAGAAGACCGAAGCGATATTTACGATACCCGAGTAGGATACGCTCGAGAGAGGCCGTGAAATAAAAAAGAATAACAACATGTATATGTTGATTGTGACGTCCGTTCGGCTAAGGTATTGAACTATCGGATGAATATTTGACTCGCACTTAATTATACGGGTATATCGTAAGATCCACGGATATGTAATATTATTGTATTCATTAACGTGTTCTTGCATAAAATTAAAGACACTACTGTAGCACCTTTTTTTCTCTTTGCGATACACGAGCATGCGCATTCGCATGGAGCGCAGCAGAGGGAATTTCACCGATGTGAGATAAGGCGGAGGAAAAACAAGAGCATAGACCAAGGTGAAAAAATAATACCAACCTACGAAAACCAAAGTTGCATTGTGAGTACTTTGAAAAAAAAAAAAAATCGTAAAGATGGACGGTGACGTCTGCTCGACTTAGGTATTGAACTACCCAATGAATATTTGACTCGAGCTCATGTAATTTCGCGGATGTACCTTTTTACCTTTTTTATAATACACGCGCATTTACACGTAGACCAGGATCATTCCTCTAGTCTTACTGACATGGAGTAAAGAGAAATTAATACTAACTCTACATACTGAAATGATATTGAAATGATATTGTGTATATATATATGTATAGAAATAAACTAGTGCTTTGTTGGATGCGGGAACGTAGCGTTTTTTTAACCTTACAAATTAGAAAATTCGGTGATTCGTAGACATTAAAGAATTAGCTTATCTCGGGTCGTTCGATCGGTGAGTTTTTTTTTTACGTCTAGAAGATCGTGCGTTATTGGGTAGTTGGCGTCCGTTCTATCGAGCGTCGAACCACTGACTGAATATTTAACCTCCGGTTGATCATGCCGATTCTCCGTGGATAAACGTAAACGGAACATATTCAATCAATTCATTTGTCCATTGAATATCGGATCGACATTTTTTTAAGGTCAATGCTTCGGAGAACTTGACGATTCGTCTGTTAAAATATCAAATAGTTCTCGATAATTCCTTGCAATAATTATTTACGATTTCAAGATTTCATGGATTATTGAAATGTCACGAATTATTAGATTGTTAGGTTAGTTTCGATGATTCGTTCGATAGAGTCGTTTCTGCTCTCGGGTTTTCCGAACTATTGTCCGATAGGCTGCGATATTTTGAAATAATCTCAGAAACACACTTAACCTCTCGAGTCACCTGAAATATTTCTGTAAGCTGGTGACAAAAATTTTGAAACATTTTCTATAATACGTTTCATCGAAATACTTCTACGAGCGTTCACTCGTCTGTTCGACTGCGTATACGCGAATTGAACTGGTGATGTAATCTTTGACATTTCGCTGAAAAGTTTGAAATAACATTTCAAAAACATCACAATGTGAGATTAGTCAACGAAAAAATTGACATTTTTTAAATTCTGATAAAACAGTGTCGAGGATAAAATTCGAGTTATTATAATGTGAGGTTATTCTCGATTATTCGTAGAATATTCTTGATCGTCTCGGCATTAGGAACTGTTGCTAATGTGCCATATGCCTTGCAACAGAAAGATGTAGATCCACGGCGACCCAGATTCACGTAGTCTCGACGGCCTGCCAACTGGACAACACGACGTATCGTACTGCGCGGTCCGAATGCGCGCCTGGTAATAAAGATTCGACATGATTATTCGCAGTTCCGTAGGTTAGAATTATCGAGACAACTCGAGACACTTTTAAATCGTGTTACTTCAAGTCCACAAACGAAGCGATGAATCCTCGCACGGTAAAGCGTAATTTGTCGTTCCGTATCAGTAAGAAAATCTTTCGGATGAATCGTTAAATATTGCGGTATTGACGCCAGTGTTATTGCATGATACGCCGGCCTGTACACAAGTAGACTCGAATAGCGTGAGGAAACAGAGACGTAGTTGAAACAATATTTGCGACACGTGCGGCGCAAATCGCAACTATCGCACCCAATGAGAACGTTTCGTGGCCCGTGTCTTATCTCGGCATAGAAAATAAAAGATCATGCTGTAGTTCGAATAAAGATTGCAGAGATGAAAATTCGCATTGATCTTCCGCGGTCTCATAAATAAGAACGGGGAAAAATACCATTAAAAGGTACTGAAGGAGCATTGATAATCGTTGGAAGAACTTTAGGAATTATTCAAGTTGCATTAATAATAATTTAGAGAGGGTTAAAAATTAATAAAACGTTGAAATTTATTGAGACAGCATGAAGAATTAATGAAAGGTTAAAATTCATCAAAATACATTAATGATAATCGAAGAAACTTTTCAAATTTTACCTCACTCGCGAATTAAAATTTCACACGACACTCTAACGAGAAAAAAAGCTTCATCTCAACTAGCGCGACTGCAGAGCTGCCCTTCGACCAGCGCTGCAAGCTCCCGCTCCGCAGAAGAAAAAATTCTTCCCTCTACCTAATCGACCGTAGTTCTATTTTTTATTAAGAAAAAAAATAAAAATAAGTTTCTCTCGAAAACAAATTTTTCTCAACAGCAGTTCGTCAACAATCGTGTCCAACCTCCCTAATTTCGCCACTCTTTACAAAAACCGCAATTCCATTAACGCCCTAACCCCAACTTTTCCGCGCGACTTACAATTCCGTATACGTCGCTCCGCAAAAAAAAAGTAAACACGCGCGCCCTCGACTCTCCCCCTCACCACAAAACTCTCAGCCGAAACTTCTACCCCCACTCTCCCAAACGACAATCCTTCCACCATTAAACGATACAAAAACACGGTAGTTTCTTCTCGTAAAAATATTTCCGCACCTCAACGAATTAGCCTATTCCCCCATCTTCTCTATCTCCCGTCTCTCTAACGTAATATCTAGATTCCCCCGTGCACACCGTTCCGATCCGCGGATATCCGTTTCCCGTCCCCCGTTCCGTCGCGAATCGTCGTCGTCGTGGCTTCCTCGCTCTCTAACATTCACCCGTTTCTTTCTCTCCGTCGGTGCGCAGCCCGGTCCGCGTATCGCTCGCTGGACGCAATCGACGACGACGTCGCAGAGACGCGTCTCGCGCCGAGAGGTTATATACGAGGTGCGCGGGCGGCGGGCGGCCATCAGCGCGCGAGTGCGGCGCGGCGGGAGGAGGTGGGGCGGGAGGGGTGGCGCACCGGCGCGATGGCGTAGCGGCGGGCGGGGGCGGGAGGGGGCGAGGAGGGGTGTCCAAAGAGGGACGAAGGCAACGAGCCGCGGCCAGTAGCTCCGAGGCAGCGAATCCGCGAGCAACCTCGCCGCTTCGGGTTCACGGCTGATCGCGAGCTTATCACACGCATACACACGTACACACAGAGAGAGAAAATCGCGCGCGTGCGCGCGCACGCTCTGCTGGACTACTGCTCTCACTCGCCACGGCGATCACGACGAGTCTCGTCGATCGCTGAAAATATATATTATTTTTGTTGTTGTTATTGTTGTGATTGTTTTTTTTTTTTTTCTGTACTTTCGCGAGTGCTCGCCGATATTGTTTGGAAGTGAGGGTCAGCGAACCTCGTCGAAGTATCCGCAGCCTGCGACCACGTACGGGCGACAACCGCGCGCGCGATCATTATCAAACTCTCTCGCTCCTCGTCTAGGGCTGTCTCCGTCGCTCGCCGTGCGCCTCTCGACGCGCCCGGATTTCACGCGAACGCCCACCGTCATAATATCTCGGTGAGATGATTTTTCGGTAGGAGAATCTTTGATGGGGCTCGGTGGACATTTTCATGGGAAGACCGGCGGAGGAGAGAAAAGAACAAGACACACGAGGACGTCCGGTGGCGATAGAGGGAGAAGAAAGAAGAGCGAACGAAGTTTCACGGGACCGAGATAAAAAATATTTTTAACGAGTCCAACAAATGTACGAATTTCGGCGGTGAGTTAGGGAAAAAAAAGGAAAGCACTTTCGAAGAAGATAAAGAACAGTGAAGTATTCTGTTGATGTTTTTTTTTTCTTCTTTCAACACCGGACAAGTTCGTCGAGCCGGATGCGGACTCGAATGCTGAAAATAAGATTTATAGAAAAAAAAATTTTAAATAAAAAAAAACGATTTTTAATTTGAAAACTTTTTCGTCGACAGTGGAAGCGAGAGGAATTTTGGGCCGGTGATTTATCGAAGAGAGAAAAAGTTGGTTGACCGACGGTGTCGAAGCAGCCGAAACAAAAGGGCGGATTTTCAACGGTCGGCGACGCGGAAAACTGGCCGAGAATTTATCGCGACTCTTGGACGGGACGTTTCGGCGAGGCGGTCCGTGAAACGGAGACGCGCCGATGGGAAGAGCGTTGAGTCGAAGCGGAACAACGAGTCCTCCGAGCGGATTGGGAAAATATAAATGGCGGAACGGGAGATTGTTTCGAGGACGCCGGAAATTCACGAGAGTCGCAAACTGGACTTGTCCGGAAAACGCTTTCGTGAGATCGATGGAAACCAAGTCCAGGCTCTTGGACCTTAAAAAAAACTAAAAAAAAAAAAATCACCAAAAGTGGAAATAGAGAAAAATTTCCGCAAGAGTTCGCGATCGAAAAATTCGATGGAAACTAAGTTGGGATTCGTCGACGTTAAAGAAAGCTTCAAAATAAATATCCGAAGTGAGAGAACGATTTATCGACTAAGACGAAGTAGCCGAAACTAACCTGTGAAATCTCAAAACTGTAAGATCATCGGTTTTTCGTGATGTCGAAGTTTCGTTTCTTCCACAATCGAAATCGAAGTAAAGCGCTGGAAGCTTCGTAGAAGAAAACAAAAAAACTTGGAAACCTCGTTTCGAATCTAGGTTGAGTCGTGGAATCGTAACGGCCGAAGAAAATGGCGGAAATTCCTAGACTCGAAAACTCGGCTCATGGCGGCGCAGCGAGAAATTTCGTGGAACATTCCACCCTTTCGATCGTCCTGCCGAGCTTGAGCTCATAAATAAAATGTCCGGAAGAATCTCACGATGGAACTGATCGATCTCCAACACCGCACCTAAAAAACACCCAAAACAAAGAAGAAAAAAAAAACAAATCAACCTAACCTACAAAAACGGAAGATCCTAAAAACTCCGCCATTTTCATTCGATTCTTTGCTCCCTAGATTCAAGAAACATTCTGCATTCTGAATTTACCGGCACCGAAATCGTTGAACTGAGAGAACGAAAACTTGTCGTTGGACAGAGCGTTCAAACGCCATTTTGTTTTCTATGCTTCGCTTCATAAGTAAAACGGCGCATTGACAATTTACCGTGATCGGGCGTCGCCACACGTCGAGCGAAATCTCGCGTTTGGATGGAGTGAAAATTCCGGCATTTAGGTTTCTCTGCTTCGTTGGTCCAAAAAGATCGCAGACTGAATTTACCGGGAGGGAAATCACAGGAAGGAGACCGAAAACTCGGGTTGGATGGAGTGATGAGCGGGGCCCCTGCCAGGGGCACAGCGCCCCGAATTCCGCGACGCCATCATCATCATCATCATCATCATCATCATCATCATCAACAACACCAACACGAGACTTCACCGGGTCGAGTGTCCCAGCACGAACGTCGTCGTCGGCCGGACGCGAAGGATGCGATAAATTCACTGGAGGAATCACGCCCGAAGGTCAACCCAATCTTCCTTTGGGCGTTGCAGCGGGAGCAGCGAATAATCGAGGTCCGTTGCGAGGACTACGACAAGAGGAATCGCATAAAGCTGACCAAAACGGCCCAGGGTTGGCGCTCGATACCGCGAACAGCTTCGAACGTGTACACGACGAGTCTCGCCGGTGGGAGACACTCGAACGACAACTGCGAGAGTCCGGTCGGTCTTTCGTCAGCGGCCTCGTCGCCGTCGTCTTCGCGATGGTCGCCGGCGACGATATCGTCCTCGACGAACGCTCCCTGGTCGGTGTCATCGACGAGAAGTCCAGCGGTATCTTCGCCACCGGGGGAGGATGAGGGAACGCGATCGCGCAACATGAGCGACGAGTCGGAGTTCGAGGAGGGCCGAGCATCGTCCAGGAGGCACACGAGAAAGAAGAGGCGCAGGGAGCGACGCAGCGAGTCCGAGAAGGGACGAAAGCTCGGGAGGAGCAGCGCGATGAACAGCGAGGAGGAATCCACGAACGAGCCGCCGGACGATGCGGTGTCCTTGAGTGGGAGGAAGAAACGCCGGAGGACGAAGAAGTCGGTCCGGGAGGAAGTGTCGGTGAGGCCGGTTTCGAGCTCGCCGAGGTCCTGGGAGCTTCTGATGAACGGGACGAGGTTCCTGAATCGAGGACCGGTCGCCGATCGGAGGGAGGAGGAGGAGGAATACGGGATGAGCACTCCGAAGAGCCACGGCGGACACTTTGGGTCGATCGACCTGGAGAAGGCGAAACGGGATCAACATCTTCAGCCGAGGGTCGTACTGGAGCAGTTGCATCTCTCCAAGACGTTGAACTCTGTCGGGAGGACGCGCGAGGAGGATCCGGAGAACCGGGAAAAATCAGAAAACGAGGAGGAGGAAGACGAAGAGGAGGCTGTCGATGAGGAGGACGACGACAGGGTCGAGGAAGAGATCGTGGAGTCGCGAAAGGAGGAGATACCGGACAAGCCTGAGATCCGTGATATTCTGAGCATGCTCGACTCCACGGGGTCGCCGGTCCTCGCGACCGACACACCACCCGCCCACCTGCCCAGTTCTCACGACTCCACCAAGACGAGTCTCTCGAGCTGCTACGAGACGCGCGACTATCAGAGCTCGTCTCGTCAGCAATCGTGCAGAGACGAGGTCGAGCGTGAGAAACCATTGTCGGAACGTATTTCACAAAATAGCTGCAAATCAAACGCCAAGTCCCCAAAGACGATGGCTCAGGAGACGAGGTCGTCGGTTTCCTCGAATCCGATAAAGTCGGCGAGAAAAGAAGCCGTTCCCGAGGTGGCGAACGAGCTAGGCTCGAGTTCGGAGATCCTCGAGGCGCTCCGGAGTACGCCGGGTCTCTCAGTTTCCGTGACGACGAGACTACCACCGGAAGTTCCTCGACCGGAAACGAGCGAGAGCGCGAGAACGACGACGAAGAGGTCGCCGGCTCTCTACCTCGAGAGACTTCTGCCCGGAGCGCCGGGGACGAACAGCCCAGCCGGCTGCGGCAGCTCGGAGGTCACGTGCTCCGAGGACGCCAGAAACGAGCTCACCCTAAAGGGAATCCTCGCGACGCCCTCCCGAAGCCACGTTTCCGGTCCGGGTCTCGCGGCCGTTGTCAATCGTTTAGCGAATCGCAGGAGCGACCTCGTCCGGCCCGACGACCCTGGCTCCTGCAGAAAAGAGCCCACTTCCGGTCCGGCGACGGAGACCGGAAGTCCCGTGCAGAAACGCCCGAGGAGCAACGAAACCGTCCCGCGCGCCAGAAACGAGCCGGCGAAGCAGTTGCGCGAACTCCTCGGTAGTTCCGGTGACGCCATTCCCGATCCTCTTCTCGTACCGCGGGACAGACTTCCGGCTCTGGCGGCGGCCCCGGCCACCGAGATCCCGAAGCTTCTGGCCGGAAGACCCGAGCTCAGGCTCCCGGAGGCTCTCACCCGACCGGAACTCCTCAGAGATCCGGATCTTCTCGTCATATCGCTCGCTCATCTTCAGCACGTCCTGGACAACGAGGAAGGCCCGGTAGCGGATTACACCTACAGACCGCCGCATCCTCTCGCAATGCCGGTCGCCGATGGCGATGATGTCGATGAAGTCGACGAGGAGGACGAACTCGTCGAGGAGGAGGAGGAGGAGGAGGAGGAGGAGGAGGAGGACGATGACGACGACGAGGATGTCGAGGACGATGACGACGAGGATGTCGAGGACGACGACGAGGAAGAGGAGGACCAAGACGTGCCCGAACAGAGTCTCCGACTCGTCAGGGAAGCCAACGGAAGACTCTCGACCGATGACAAAGTCGTCAGGACACAGCGCGTACCACCGAAACTCATCAGTTGCAAACCCATCGGCACTCTCATGCCCGGCCCGATTGATCTCTCCCGCAACTGCATACGCTCCGTCGTACCGTCCCGGGCTGGCCAGCCACTGGTCGCTTCTATTCCTGGAACACGCCAGCAGGACGTCACGCTCACCCAGCTACCGCCGCCCCCGTTGCTGAGGGTCAGAACCGGACTTCTCAAACAAGAGTCCGAAGTAACGTCGAGCGAAGTTTCCAACAGCCCTTGCGTGCAGGACGACTCGCACCTGTGGCATCCGCTTTTCGGAAGGTGCGTAAGACCGACTGTTACTCGTGTGCCGTTGGGCAATGTCGAAAGTTGCTGCACAATTTTTATTTTTATTTTTTTTTATTTTTTTTTTTTTTGTTTTCTTTAATTCGCAACTTTTTCGGGAATTTTTGACGACTCCAGTCGCATCTTTTGAATTATTATTGCCGTAACAATCGGAGACAATTATTGGGAAACAATTTTTTTTGTTTTTTTTTTTTTTTTTATTGAATACATCTCGACGTCATTGAAATTAAAATATCGGCGAGGATTTCTTTTTCCGTTGATGCTTCGTGAAATTTTTTCGAAACGAGCCGATTGTTTTTTTTCGCGGTGCGTGGCGGACGAAAAATCGCGTTTGGAATGAGAAAAATTGATTCGGTCGTCGGTGCTCGAGTCGGCGACGAACTTGGACGAAAATTGCAATGTGCAATCTGTCACGTGCTAAATTTCTCGCCGGCTCCCTATCGTCGACACGCTACACTTTTTTTTCTTCACTCCCGTCGCTTCGAGCTCCGGTCGTACGCGCGGACAGTGCGAGGTCGAGACTGATCGTTCAATTTAACTTGATACTGGTCGTCGAACACTTTGGGAAAATTTCTTTGGAATTTCGAAATAATTAAAACGCTCAAAAATAATAATAATTTGGAAAAAGGACGTTGCGTAATTCTATTAAATAAATTCCAACGATATTTATAATTTAATTATATTACCGTCGCGCGCAACAAATTCTTGCGTTAAATTTTGCCGAATTTCCGATTAATTTAAATTAACAAAAAAAATTATCATTATTACGAATGCTTGAGTTTGCCGAAAGTAAATGAAAAACTTGCGGAGTCTCGATGAAAATAATTCTCACGTTTTCAAAGTCGACACACCGAGAACTGTTTATGAGAAAAAAAAAAAAAAAAAACTCCTCAACAAAACCGAAGCGATTGACGGCTTTTCGCAACGAATTCCATTTCGAATGAATAATTCGCAGGGTGAAAATCCGCCCCGGGAAAAAACGTCCCGCTCGCCGCCTTCTCTCGACACATTACTCGCCCTTTTCTCTTTTTTTATTTTTTTTTCTATTTCTTATTATTGATATTATTATTTTTTTTTACTCTCCTCTCCCGTCGCTCGACCTGTCGACAATGTCTGAACTCAAGATTTCTTCGTCGCGCGGACTTGACGTCCCCCTCGTTTAAACTTTCATTTCCCCGTGCGTTACACGCTCAGCGAAGAGAGAGGAAAAAAAAAAAAAAAAAAAAAAATTACCGTCATTGGAAAGCAAGAATATTCGCTGACGGCCGTGACGAGCCGGCTACAATTTTATCCTTGCAATTTTCCCGCGTGTGTACCGCGCGAAGGGTCGAATTTACGCTGTACTAGCCAGTCAAGGGTGAGGACTAGAAAAAAAAAATCCCCCCCCCCAAAGAGGATCGCGATCCTCTCTTTCTCTCTCTTTCTCTCTCTTTCTCTCTCTTTCTCTCTTTCTCTCTCTCGGTTTCCCTGTCCCGCCTCCGCTGCACACACGCGTCCCTTTAAAGAGAGAATCGATGGTAGAGCGTGGGCTGCAAGAGAGAGAATCGCTCGAAAGCTCGTCGTCGACGGTTCCGATCGATCCGCGGGCGCGTTTCGACGCTGTTCGCTTCTCGCTTCCTCTCGCCATGTCCTACACCAATCGACGCCGGGCCTCCGGCCCACTTTGTCCCATCGTCTTCCGCCACGGAGACACTCGAAAACAAACGAGAAAAAAAATTGACAAAACAAATCCCAAGAGTCGGATAGTTGCGCCGAAGCCAATTTTATATTTCCTCGCCGAGTCTCTTTCTTCTTTTTTTTTGTTTGTTTGTGGAATTTTTTTTTTTTTGTTTTTTTTTTACGCGTGGCAAAAAATTTCCGGACTGTGGTACGGATAGTTTTTTTTTTTTTTTTTTTTTTTTTTTTTTTTTTTTTTTTTTTTTTTTCATGGAGAAGGAATTGGATTTTTTTTCCCATCACAGCACCTCAAAGTTTTGATTTAAAAAAAAAAAAAAAAAAACCAGTTCACAATTTTCTTCCCCGTTCTCCATTTCGTCCTTCTCTTCCTTTCACTAAAACAAAAGCAACTCAAGCCTTCTAGATTTAAAAAAAAGGGCTTTTTTTTCGCCCCCGCCCAATTGGGTCGAATTTTTCTAGTCCGCAGGTGTTTTTCTCTCTTTTTTTTTTTTTTTTTTACTTAAACACAATTCATTGAAAGTCATTGGTCCTCCGACAAAAAGAAGGAAAAAAAAGCCGGTTTGGAATTCTCTTGACCATGGGTTAGACGATAGGTGACGCGACACGTAGAACACGCGTGCGCAAAAGCTCTCGTTCACCTCGATCGATCCTCCTTCAACCTAGCTAACGCGTACACTCTCTACGTCACGGTCGCGACAGAGACAGAAATTTCCGACTCTATAGCCTCGTGGTTTCTCTACCGCCACGGCTACTAACTAAACGAGTTGCAATCTTCTTTATTTTAGTATCTCACTCCTTATTCCCGTACGTTCTCCGCTGACCGTTCGCTTTATTCTTCCCCTTCCCGGAATCTTTTCCCTCCACCAGTCGGCCCCAACTCGCCCCCTTCCCACGAAGCCGTTCATCGGCAAACAGAGCTTGCACAGTTGTCCAAACGACGCTTACGCGTTCCTCTTCCCTTCACTTTTTCCTCTTTATTACACCTTCCTTTTTTTTTCTTTTTTTTTTTTTTGACTTCACTCGAAGGAGCTCAGAGTCAAGTCTTCGAGTCGTCTCGCTTCGATCGTCTATTAATATTTCATGGGCGTAAAGGGAGAATGAGAAAATGAAGATATAGATCCAAGCGCGCACTTCTTTTGCATGCTTATTTTCTTTTTGATTATTTTAACGCGACTCGCTATTTGCTTCGTGGAAGCTCTTATTTGCGACGGGAATTTCATGGAGGAAACGTTAGAACGCTTGAGATTTGGAGTTGATTGAATTATCGGCGATTCGTTGTATTGTGTTTATTTGGTGGGAAATTTTTTATGAGATTGGGAAGAGAGAGAGAAAGAGAATTTATGAGGTAGGATGGTTATTGGGATAATGGTAGGGGAATTTTTTTTTTCCGATAATGGAAAATTGTTATCGTTAAAGTCGTTGAGTTTGTTTTGTGACATAGTCACGAAAAAAAGGTCTCGATAAAGTCTGCGGTCGTTGTGAAGTTCGTCGTATGGCAGGCTGTCGATAAATTTTTTTCGACAATTTTTTTTTTTTATATCTATAGTTAAAAATATACATATAATTTTTTTTAACTGCACCATTTTTTTATGCACACGAGGAATATTCGATTAAAGAGAAGTGAACCTGATATGTTCAGATATGTTCACTCGGTTATTCTACTATGCACCCTTTTCATTGAAAACGTGGAGGTTTTCATATTGATTGTGCAGAAGAGAATTGACGTGGTTGGTCCGAGGTCTCGAAGAAAGATTTCTCACGAATTAATAACTGCTCGACTGTATCAATTTCATTTAATGAAGACCTTTAATTGAGACTACGTCGCCACGACCAGTGCAACATATCTTTTATTTTAATATTTGGTTTTTAATTTTTATTTTTATTTTTATATTAGTTTTTTTTTTAAATAGAGATATGACAAGCAGATAATTAAATTTAATGTACTTTTTTTATTCTCAACAGCCAGAAGAGACAGAGGCAGCCCCAGGCCCAGCAGCAACAACAACCGCAGCAGCAACAGCAACATCGAAATTCCTGGCACAGAACGACACTCGCCTCCTGACCACGATTCAACAACGCTGATTCGATTTCTTCGGCCGCCAGACGCTGAAACGAAGATATTCTAATCTAGCGTTAAATGAAGACTTAAGAATAAGAAGAAAAGTCAGACTAGTCTAATTTTTTGCATTTCTTGTGAAGAAACAAAAAAAATCAAATTACCGTTTCCGCGGTGATTTATCGAGAAGTTTGTAACGGATCGGGGTTTTTCACTTGCTGCACTGAGTGTAAGTTTTCAACGTGTTTAAACCGCACGCCGAGTGTTTTTCTGTCTAACGTGTTCTCCTCGCGGGGAAAAAAAAAGAATTGAAGTAAGAAAAATAATTATAATAATTTGAACTCGGTGCACCAGTTAGAAGAGGTTTGGGAGGAGAATTGCAATTTGAATAGCCTCTGTTATTATTCGTAAATTCGAATTGAATCGTCCGACAGTTTGTTTGAACAAAGGACACGTAATATTGCGTGAGAGACCGTTAATTTTGAATCCATTTTCCTTCGAGACGATTCGTTTTTAATTTTATAAAAGCGTTTCGAAGAAAATGCTTTCAAATTGTTTTCAAGTTATGTTGATCTTTGGTCCCACCCTGGGGGAAATATTACTCTGAATTATGTAATGAAAATGAAAATGTATCTGAGAATCCCAGAAAGCTTAGCAGACCGACTTCTCTTAGCAACCATGAATTTTATTGTTTTCCTCTCGGTGGACATTTTTAATGTTGAAGAACATAAATCTGGTAAACTTAAATTTTCGCTGATCACAATGAGCAACAGAATGAGTAGATTTTAAAGGCAACTCACAATTTCTCATAATATTCATTATATAGAAAACGGTTGCGATATTTTGTAAGAAGCAAAAACATGTAGAAAATTTTAGGACATTCTCGGAAAATCACTGAAACGGTTAGAGTTTTTTTTTTTTGAGAAATTGTCAGAGGAATATTTTCACTGGGACGCGTTAATGTCATTCGGAAGTCAATGCAGATGAGGCACCATTTCGTCTTTCTTTTGTTTTATATTCGACCAATTACAGGGGGGTGGAAGGAGAAAATATGAGCATGCGGAGAAATGCCTTCTCGTCTGTCCGAGGGCTCGTCTGTTTTGCGGATCGGATTAACTGCGAGACCGAGTAGGGAATGGGGGAAGTGTGAAAAGCGTATAAAGCGGCGAGGTGTATCGATTCCTTTGTCCAAAAATGTTCGGATGGCCTGGCCCGACGCGAGGGTAGATTATGAGATTTCGGGTGTTTCTACCCTCTGCGTCGGTCGGCAATCCAAACTGGCAGATCGAATGACCGATTCGCGACGCGCTTTGCGACTACATTTGCATACGGGCAAAGTGCAAGATTAAAAAGAAAAATGTTAATCAAAAATATGTTTTTTAATTGTTTGTTTTTTTTATCAACAAGCGTCGAGCGAACTTTGAACTTGCGGCTATTCGTAATTTAGGTGCTATTCGTTGGTAGTTTGGAATGAAAAAAGAAAATGGAAAGTTGAATATAGGAGAAATCCGACATGGAAAAAAAAAGCGAACTGAAAAGAATAATAAATTTTTGAAAAAATTAATAATCATTGTAGATAGATTTCACGATAGCTAGAAAAAATGTTTTATATTTATATACCTTGCATTATAATTATTAATTATGGAATTATTATTATTATTGTTAGATAAAATAGAATTAGAGAATGTAGGTGTATAATTGTGCGTCTGTCGTGCCGATTGACAAAAACAAAAGAAGAGAAGAAAAAGCGTTTTTTTCTTTCACAGCACTAGTGTGTAGACCACATGTATTAGAGATCTCTTCTGTATTCCGTTTGGCGTGTCTCGAATGTTTGTTAGATAAACCGAAAAAAAAGATTCAACGAGTTATAACGTAACGCGTCTATAACCGATCTTTTGCACACGCTATATTGTCGGGGAAAGAAAAATGAAAATTCACAAACGAATGTAACCGTTTTTTATATTCGCACGTTCGAGGCATCGCTGTTTTGTTGAATTGTATTATATAGATGCTAAAAATAGGATATACGTCGAATTATTAATTATATACATATTCACGATGATAAATAATTACATTCTGTAAATATACGACGACAGATACAGTGAAATCAATGAATTGAAAAAAAAGAAAAATTGTATAATTTTTTTTATTTACAAAAACACCGATGATATCTTTTTGTAATTCCTTAGAACGTTGACGCGAAATAGATTTCGTCCGTGCAGCTTTTTTTTCTTTTTTTTTTTGAACGAAGATCGATCTTGTTTGTTTATAAAGAATCTGTTACGTGTACGGAAAACTGTTTGCTAGATCTAAATTGAGAAAAAAAATTCTTTGCTCGTCGGTTGAAATTCGTAAGAAATTTATAAAAATAAAAAAGCATACCTGTCCACTTACTAAAATCATCAACAAATCGAAAAAATAAAATAAATCGTATGACTCTTTTTAATTTCAAAAGCATCGACAATAATTTTTTTTTTATTCCACGAAGTACTGAAATTCGAAATAAATTTCCTTTATCGTTTTCTTATCTTTAATAAAAAAAAAAAAAAACTTTGAACAAAGATTGACTTTTTTCGTTAATTTGAAACAACAAATTCCTCAAGATTACGAGAAGTTCTCTGCGATGTACAAATTCTTTATTCATCCATTGATCTCAGATAATTTCATTCCGCTCTCAAAGATCACAGAAAAATGTAACAAAAAATTAAAGAAGGAATCCCCGTTCAGTCGATACGGCTGAAAATTCAAAAAGCCCGTTTCGAGACTAAGGAAACCGCGTCACTGAATTCCAGCGTCGCGATTGGCGGATTGAAAAAATCCGCGAACCCGTTCGAAGCCAAGTTTCCGGCGCCTCCGCCGCGTGAGTTATGGCTGTGCTCGCCTTCGATCTTGCGAAAATCTGATGGCATCTCCAGACGCCTCCCAATATAAAATCAATCGCCGGTCTGCCAAAAAAAAAAGAAGAGGACTAGACACTTGTTAATTTTTTTTTTCATCCAAAGTCGCGCGGACGTAAAGTCGGCGTTAATTTACAATCGGACGAAGCGACTCTCCGCCGAAAGCGCCCGAGAGCGCGCGGTGAGGAAACGGCGTTCTGGGTGTAGAGGTCACTAGCCTCACAGCCGGAGTGTCTTGCACCGAGAGAAAGAGAGAGAGAGGAAGAGCGTTCGGTGTCATCGCGCTCTTCCCCGTTGCGCTTGTTCGCGATCATCTCTCGTCCGTTTTTTATTCTCATCGAAACTCCGTCTCGGTACATTCGAGAGTCGTGGCCCATAGTGTTTTCTCCGACCAACTGAGAGGCGAGAAAAAAAGCGAAAGAACCTTTGCGCGACGACGAACGAAAGGAAAGACGAAGAATGAAACATTAACCACAAAAAAAAAATAAAAATTAATTCAAGGAGTGTGCGTGTTGTTCGTCGGACAGTACCGAAGAATCCAGCGAGTTAATTTGTTGGTTAAACGAGAAGCTGCGGGTTCGTGTGACGCAGATAAAGTGTCCGATGCATCGCGGCACAAGTCGGACCGGTCTCACGTCGCGTCGACAGTGCTGGTTTTGTCTGATCGTTCGAGAATTCGCTCGAGCGCGATATTCGTCGTGAACTTTTTGTTTCTAATAGGAGAGAACGAGAAAAATAATATTGATAATCAAATTTTTCGATTTTTTTTTCTTATCTACTCATGTTACAGTTGAGTCGCTCGGTGCCGCGACGATTCTCGAGCGAGGAAGAGTCAGGTTATGAAAAATTACTACGAGACAACTTGCCTTGAGGAACCTTTGGTCAATGTGAGCCTTCACCAGCCAGCGCCGTAGACGAGGAGTCGGTCACGGAGCGTGGAGCAGAGCGGAAAGAAATTAGACGAGTCAAAGAAAAAAGTCTAGAGAATGTCTCGCAGCTTTGTCGAGGAGGAACTTTGCCATTTCGTAAAGGGCTGAACGATCAGTATTGACGAGTTCCATTTCGGACGAGTCGACCCGAGAGGCATTTTTGATTGCGGGACTTTCAGAAAAGACTGGGCGAGGCGGCGTTGAGACCACGTCTGCTGTGATAAGAATTTGTCCGCAAGAGGTGCTTGAGCTAAAATTGCAGCACTAAGTCACAGCAAAGATTTGGATTAAAAGCAGTCGCTCTTGGGTGAGTTATCTAAGAAACATTTTTGGGTCTCGAAAATTTTGGGAGTAACTGAGAGAGAGATTGAAAATCACAGTGTAAAAACTACATCCTTGGCAATAAGATTGTGTCTACGAGAGTCGTTTATGCCAGACTTATGGAAGCGAGGAGCGGAAGAGATTCGGATCTTCAAGAATCCACCTTAGTCAAGCCAGAGAGTCGTTGCTGACGAGCCTACCTGAAACTAGATGAGATCACAGATGATGGCATAGAGGAGACGTCAGCCTAGATAAGGGAGAATAAATCGAGAAAGGCTCATTGGTAAAATCACACCCTAGACCGAATTGAAAAACCATCCTCGGTTCTCAAGGAATTTCGAAAGAGACGTGGACTGCAACAGTGTCCCCGAACAGTGTCTACAGCAAGTCTCTCAAAAAGCATATTCAGCGTATATATCGTCGATTGAGTTGGAAAAACGAAAAAAAAAAACCCACATGAGAAAACCTCCGAAGGATGTCTCGCAGCTCCGTCCAAGAGGAACTTTGTTGTCAAATGACCTGTGAAATATGTTCTGCTAAAAGATGAACTTTCAGCAAGAGACTACTCCATTCCCGACGAGCCGATCGAAGGGATTTTTTTCGTTATCCGGGAGCTCGCAAAGAGACAAGACGAGACGTGAATAAAAGTTCATTCGCGTAGACGAGTAGCAAAAATCGCAGGATTCTACGTAAGAAGACTGAAAAGATTTTCGGAAAAAACACGCGTTGCGTCGTCGGAGCGTAAAAATATTAAATTTGTGTTTCTCTGCGAGATCGCGTATCTTTGATCAATTTCGAAGAAAATAGTGTTTCTTTCGTTTTTTTTATTCTTTTTTTCTTTTCGCTTCAGTTACCGACATCCGATAGGGCGAGTGTCGCGCCGAGCTCACTGAAGGACTTACCGACGGACGGCGCATTTTTATCGATCATCGAGGCTGCGATAACCCCGGAATTTCTCTGCACGTCGGGTGGAAAGTTTCACGCTCGGTAAACTTTCTGCAGAACGCAGAAAAAACATTGCTCCGCTGCTAACTTTACCTTCCATCCCGAGTCCATCGGGGTCGAGTGAACTCCACTGTAGAACGAGTTTCGTTCGCAAAAATTCCCGAGGGGAAAGGAAACGATTGCAGGAGGGAGAAAAAGACACAAAAAACGAATATTCTCGATAGAATGATTTAGCGATCGTCGAAAAAAAGGTAACATGGCTGAAGAACAGAGCAAGAGTCCGCCATCGGTGAGCAACGAGAAGTCTATTCCAGAGCCACCAGCGGAACGAAAATTGGCCGAGAAGCGCGTGGACGTCGATAACTCGTCACCGGAAGTCGCGAGTGACAAAAATTCAGCGACGACTTCCGACGACCCGAAAGTCGACGAAGTTTCGAAGGACGATAAGAACGAGGCGGATTGCGTCGAGTCCAAGGTAGAAAATTCATTGCCCAAAGAATCGTTCGCGCCGGAACCCACTGAAGTTAAACCGGAAGTGGTGAAGAAAGTCGTCGACGATTCGTCAAAGGAAGATTGCTCGGTCGTGAAGCGAGACACGACGATCTACAAGACGATCGGCGAGAGCTCGAAGAAACCGGAATCCTTGCCGGAAGTAAAAAAAGACGAATCGAGCGCGGCTGTCGTTGAGATTGAGACGAAGCCTCGGGCATGCGATATTTCGGTGAGCAACGATAAAGAGTCGGAAAAAAATGTCGAGCGAAAGACCGTGGAGGATGAAGAAGAGAACGAGGACGAGGACGAGGAAGAACCGGCCGAAGAAATCGAGGAAGCCGATGAGAACGAATATCGTTCGACGGAGACACCGGAAGTAGGCATCGTGGGTCCTCCGACGGCGGTTCGAGATATCGTGGACGAGGAGGAACTCGGAACGGCGGAATCCTCGTCCCTCCCCAACGACACGAGAAACGACGAGATCGGCGTGGGTGGCGCCACCGGACCGGATGTAGCGGAGTGGATCGAGCGTCACTCGTCGAAAACAGACGATACCCTCAAAACATCGAAGCGGAACGTCGAAAAATTGCCGAAAAGCCGTAAGAAGAGCTTCAACGACGTAGCGTCGACGTCGATCGTACCAACGAGAAAGTCCCAGAGGATCATCACAAGCATTATACGCCGGAGCATCAAGTGGTGAGTCACCCCCACTGAAACTCATAAATCTCACTTAAGTTCGCCCTCTCCCCCCCATCTCCGAACGCGGAGTCGGAGATCGGATAGGAATTATAAGCGCGTTATATATTTACTAAAATTCGGTACCTCTCCATTATTCCCGACCTTTTGCCTCGTGCAAAAATGATTTTCGATGGGAAACAAAAAATCCGGTCCAAGAAAAAACGCGCAAAGCATTTGTCTTCGCGCGACGAAGTCAACGAGCATTAAAAAAAGAGCTACGAAAATTAATGAACATATGGTATAAAAAAAAATGACGATCCAGAAATGCCAAAGCTGGAGGTTGACTCTGGGGATTTTGTCGGTTCGACACCCTTTGACGATCCACTCGCAAGATTATCGGTGCATCATACAACAATCATCTTCCCTAAAAAAATACCCTTGCAATTTCCCTTGCCTAAAAAATAATCGCCCGAAACACGCGTCTCAAAAATAAAAATAGATGGCGTGAAGAATATCAGCGATCGAGAAACTCCGATGCTGGAGGCCTCGGCGTTCGTTTTATCAGTTCGCCACCCCAGCGTGTATCTCTCTCGCTCCGTGGCGCAGTGAAATACCGCTCGAAGGGAGAGATATAACGTGCGAGGGTAATCCACGAGGAACGGTACCATAGAAACGGTACCAGCGTAGCGGTGCATGGGCGAGGCCACGGAAAACCGAAGAGAGGGAGAGAGCGTTGAGGCGTTCCGAGGGAGACGGTGAAAACATTTTTTTTTTTTTTTCTCCCGGCGAAGGGTTCGTTACGCACCGCGCGTCCACTATCAGCGCTACCAAGAGATATTTTCTTCCGTCCTAACGTTCTCACTCTCTCTCTCTCTACACGCCGTGGCCGCTGACGGTCGCATCGTCCTTCTCTCCCGGCACGCACGCTTCGGCTGAGGAGCAAATAATCCGGGTTTCTCCCTCGGAGTGCTCGTCGTGCTCCCTCGACGCGACTGGTCTTCGCTCGCGGCTTCGCCCCAGGCCTTCCCGCTCGCGAAGGGGAATCCTCGCTCTCTCTCTCTATCCCACCGTGCAGCATCACAACAGCGACGGCAGCCGTCGCTGTGGAGCGCCCGTTCTCTCTCCCTCTCCCGGCTCTTTGTCCTGCGTGCCGCTTCGGCCAACGGCGGAGAGAGCCGCGACGTTCTCCCGGTGAAGCGCGACCAGATGTCCGAGTCTCAAGATCATCCCGCGCGGCTCGCGCGTCGCTGGGGCACCTAGCGGCGGGGCGAGCTCCACGTCACGGCTCACGTGACGCCCGGTCACGTGACGAGGTCTGAGGAGCGTCCGTCGCGCGAGTCGTACGACATCGGCTGCAAAGATGGCGGCCAAATGGAATTTCGTTGCCGCGTTCGACGAAGAGTTTGTCGTCGGACGATGAGAATATTACTGGGAAAACAAAGTAAGGTTATGTATCGTGCAGTCACGATTGGGCGGCCATCTTGCTCGAGCAAGATGGACGTCGAAGCGGCGAAGTGGATGACGAAGAACGAACGCCATTTTGACCGTGATTCGATCACGTGATTCCTGACTCAGAAATCTCAGACGCATCGCACACTTTATTTTATTTCCTTGCTTTTTTTGTTTTCTCTCAATTCAACTCAATTTTCTCGCAAAAATTGATGTTTCAATGCTACTCGTGATTTCACTTCCGGTTTGAAAAATCTTGTTTTACAACCGTAAGTGACGTCACACTGGTAATACACAATTTCCAATTTGAATTTCTTATTCTTGGAGTGACTTTGCGCACCGGAAATCCGTCACTTCCGGTCGGAAAATAAGATTTTTCAAACCGGAAGTGCGGAGAATATTCTTTATTTTTTTTTTCCTAAATTGCATCGTAAATACGATCATTGGAGAAAGAGCGTGAATCAGGGAAAACCGGAAAGTGGTAAAAGAACGTGTCTCAAACGTGTTTGGAACTCGTCCCGAACGTACCCAGAGACAGAAACGCTCGTCGACGGCCAGGCGGAACAACCGCCATTTTGTAGACTCAACGGAATGAGATCCGTTACCGGGAATCTCCCACAGAAGTCAGTCAATCTTCAATGAAGCCTGCGCGACGACTTTCAATTTGGAGCCATTTACTTTTTCACCGGCAGCAGAGTCATTTTGACATATCGAGGAGAGGGAGAAGGACAGGGGCAGCGATGCGGGTCCGGACGATTCGTCGAACAGGAAGAAGAAAAATAACCTGCGGGTCAACTTCCAAGTCGCCCGACGAAAGGATTCCAGTGGGAGCCCGGATAAGCACTCGTGAGTATAAAAATTCTCGCAGCGACCACGACGGATCTTAACCGAAGGTTCAACGATTGTAATTGCTTTATTAACTTTCCAGCTCTTTCCGACTGAAACCGGACGGTCGCGCCCGGGTCGCTCGAGGGATTTCAGCGAAGAGACCGTTCCCAGGTATCCCGAACGAAGGTCGCACCTCTCCGGCTCTACCTGCGGGAGGAAGAGAAAGAATCCAATGCGAAGAGACGGAGGGAAAAGCAGCTCGGTGGTAACGGCGAACCGTGTGACTCCTTGGCTTCTCTTCTCCATCGGTCACGTTCGCCGCAGATGTTGCCATAATGTTTCATTTCCTTGTTGTTGTTATTTCATTTTTTCTTTCTTTCTCTTTTTTTTTTTTTCCGTCACATTAATTCTTCATCGCCCAAGAAGACGACCAATGACGAACGCGGTCCTAATTCTCGCGATGGCGAACGCGATCGATTCCCCCACCTTCGAGATCTTACTGGGCTTCGGAGGTCGTGGAACGCGAGGGGGTCGAAAACATCCCCTGCGAACATCCTAAAAATATCACGACGGAATATTCGAAGTGGCTCGCCAGAAGAGGGAGAGACCGAGGGGACCAGGGACACTTGGCTGACCGAAAATCCACGCACTTTGGATTGTGTGTAACGAGAGTAAAACACAATGTAAACAGTTTTTATTTTGTTGTGGAGTATGTATGAATTATTGAGTAGGTAAATAGATTTAAAAAGTCTGATGTCACTTGTGGGAATCGTGTTATTAGGATTTATACTGAAGAAAAGTTTCTGAGTTTTAATAGCACAGTTACGGTAAAACGGGCGAACATGGATTTGGTAACTGGACAAACGTTATTTCCAACACGCTTCTTTGATCCTCGTGAACGTCGGTTCAGTCGTAAAAAAATGTATTGCAAGAGTGCACATAATGGCGAGGTAAAAAACATTTTTTATGATTTTTACCTCGCTATGGCGTGACAATTTTTTGGCTACATTTATTCGACTACTCGATACGGAAGAATGTTGGGAACAGCTTTTGCATTGCAGTTACCTGCTTGTTCAATATACACCAATAACAAGATTGTTAAAAGTAACATCAGAACTTTGTGTCTACTTCCCCACGCAATAATGTTGACAACACATGCTCATCATAAAAAAGTCCCTCAAAATTCAGTTTCACTCTCCTCACACAAAACCCAAAGTAACAGAACACTTTCGACCAAACCTGGTCCCTCGAATCTGCTGCAAAAAATTGTTCTTCGCCTTTCACAAATTCCCGCTCGATCAACCGGAAACCTGGTAACGAGTCCAACAATCCTGTATCAATCGTCCCACCTAACAACGCAACCACACATCCTCACCACTCCAAAGGTGAGACTCTACATTCCAATCTCATTCCCCAAAACCTAAACCGACCGAAAATCCAAGCGGACCTGGTCCCTCAATTTTCGGTGCGAAAAAGGGGCCTTGGTAACGGCGAACTCTCCCGACGCTGCACCAGGCTGGTTCTTCTTGGTATCTTCTTTGCCAGGGGGGGAGTTTTCCGGAGCGTCGCGTACTCTCGACGTCTGTGCACAACGGGAAGTGTGTGTGTGTGAGTCAGCAGGCAACAAGCGCGCAGGCTGGCAGGCAACAGGGGTGGCTTGGACTTGGGTTCGGATGGCGGGTATTGATCCTAGCGAACGCAGTGGGGTAGCAGCAGCCGGGACCCCACCTCAAGGATGAAGGGACTCCCTCCCTTCATTTTCCCCCCGCCCCTTCGCCTCCCCAAGTCACCCTCCACCACGGCTAATACTCTTACACAGTCTCGTCTGCGGACTCTCACAGAGAAGGAAGCGACACACGAACACAGCAGGTCTCCCGCTCGAGGGAAAGATAGAAAGGGATAAAATGGCACGGTGAGAGTGCGAACGGGGCGGTTGCCCCTTAGGGCCGAGAGGGGCCAAAAGCATCCCCGCTCGCACAGACCAGAGGAGACCTCGATATCCATCCGGACTCAGGATTTCAACGACCCCGAGCATTCGAGAAGGAAATGCGGTTTTTTTTTCTTTTAGAGGAGAAGGAAGAGAGCGGTACCACGTAAAATCGGATGCGGGACGGTCTCGGGTCTGGTTTCGCTGGCGTTGTACCCTCGACGGCGAGCCGGAGAGACCAGGTGCGCGCCTGGCGAACGGATCCAATGCTCCTTGCGGCTAAGGTTTGGCAATTGTGTTCCGGGAATTTGGAGACTTTTTTTTCTCTTTTGGATCTCGTGGGAGTTTTCGACTTGGTGGATGCCTTGAGAGGAGCTGATGAATCGAATGGTCGGTACGATTTATTTAAAAAATGGCCAATGGCGATTCGGTTATTTTTTTTGTCAATTGTTTGGGTGAACTTTTGATGAACCGATGACATTGGATTTTTTTTATTTTCTACAGTCGCGCAGTGTGTTTGAGAAGATGGCTGCCGACTGAAGATCCGGACAAAATGGCCGCTCGTCTGGACCCTCAAGGTCACAGAATTTTCGCATCTTTCCGGTGGGTGTTTTTTTTAAAATTCTGTGCAAAAATTAGCGAAGAGACGAATTGTCATGTGGAAGAGTGAAACAACAAGGATTGTGTGCGAGCATTAGTTGGCAAAATGGATTGGTAGCGGATCACCCGATGTTGAGGGTCGAAATACGCAAATTTACGTCTCAAGGTCAAATAATTTTTGCGTTCTGAGTGAACGGGGTTAAAAAATCTTGGAGATAGTCAACGAAGAAACGAATTACCATGTCAAAAAAACAATTCGAGATGGTGAACAAAAAAATGTGGAAGAAAACATTGGTACCGACGTTGAGCATCAAAATACGCAAAATGGAGTCTCAAGGTCAAACGTATTGAGCGTCGTTTGGAAGGGGTTCGTTGAACTCCGAGGAAAAGTTAACGAACTTGAGAACAAACATCTCAAAGAGTACGAAAAGAAAATGTACACTACGTGAGAAAGAAATTGGTCGCGACAATGAGACTAAAAAAAAAAAAAAATGTCATCACAAGGTCAAACAATTTGAGCGTCCCGTTGGAAAGCTTATTGTGGATTTCCAATAGAAAAACGACATTGGTACCGAGGTGCCCGACCTCGAGTTTTGGAACATGCAAAATGGCGGCTGACGGTCTCAGAAACTCAAACCAAATAGCAAAAAAAAAAAAATCTACAAACAATCAAAATTTCTTAACGTTTCTTTGACGATTAAAGAAAAATGCAATCGTCCGTCTGATTCTCCAATCCTTCACAGAGCTACTGTACTGAGTCTCGTTTGTTAGACCTTAGATTCTCCTGGGCGTTGATTTATTTTTTTTAACAAAAAAAAAATAAATCATAATTTTTTTTTTCGCAAAAAAAGAACCAAACGAATCCGAAACGAAGTCCTTCCGGATCGTCATTCATTCGCCCTTCAAACCCCCAGGACTTTGATTTTTTCCTTGCTGAAAAAAAAAAAAAAAAAAACACAAATCAAGCGAATCAAAGTGGATTGAAAAAGTGTTCTCAGCGAGCTAGAGCGCACCCCGGATGCTCGTCGGGTATGACGGGCTTCCAGATCGTCGTGCCGGTGGCCTCCGGGCACATGGTCGAGGGCCGTGTAGAGAAGTCCCCGGCCCGCCACGTAGCCATAGAGATACGCGCTCCTCGTACGATATCTGGAATAGTCGGCGAGCCCGACGAACCCTGCCCAGACACCGGCAGCAGCAGCAGCAGCAGCAGCAGCAGCTACGGTTTGGTAACCGAAGCCCTCTCCGCGGATACCAAGAGAGAGAGAGAGATAATGTTGGAGCAAGAGAGAAAAATACCGGGGGAGAAGAGAGAAAGAGAGAAGAATAGTCGAAGGGTACGACGAAGAATGGTTCCCGGGAAACGAAGAGGGTCAGACCGGAGCCCGAGAGGGCGACGTAACACGAGACGCTGACGGGCCTCCCGGGTGGTGAACGTACAATCGAAAAAAAAAAAAAAAAAAAAAAAAAAAAAAAAAAAAAAAAACATCTACTTGGTACCCAAAAAATTTAACATTTAAAAAAATTAATCTTCGATATATATATACGTTAATAATCGTCACAATTATTGTTGCAACTACAACTATTAACGTTACTATTAATTTCTCTATTATTATTCCTATTATCATTGTCGTTGTTGTTTTTACGTGAATTCGTTACAATTGTAGGTTGAAAAATGTATGCGAGAGTCATTCGCGGATGACGAAACGTGGAAAGGTTGAGCTGCGAGAGCGAGGAGGGTAGAGTTTTGGCGGCGGTGGTCGAGGACCCGAGGGGTGGCGAACCCCCCGAAGGATCGGCGTCGAGCCGCTACGGTGACCTCGCTCCCTCGGCTTCCGCCCTCATTTCAGAGAGAGATAAATATATATATATATATGTGTATATAACACGAATTTCTCTCTCTGTATATATGCATATATACACAGACATTTATATATATATATATACATATAAATTTGTATGTGTCTATGTAGAGGGTGAGAGAAATGTCTTCCCCTCCTCCGCTTCGACGCCCCGAGTCCTGGAGCACGATGATTGGTTCACCGGCTGAAGCGGACACGAGGCAGAAGAGAACTGGCAGCTGCGTGCAACGTGCGGGCTCCCTCGCGATCCAGACTCCCCGGACCAATCCCCTCGTTCGCCATCTCCTCACTTCGGTATAAACAGGGCGCCTCTCGGGGCTACCACGAGGTACGCGGACCTCTTTTCAATTTTTTTTTTTTTTTTTCCGTCCCCAAGAGCGAGCGGTTTTTTTTTTTTTTTTTTTAATTTGGAAAATTCGATATTATCGGTGGTACCGGACGGCGGGGAAATATCTCCGGGGTTCTTGGTACCGTCGATGACCAAGTGGAGAACTGCTTTGTTGCGTCATCCGGTCACGAGCGGAGAGCAGGTGGTCACGGCACGGCACTTCCGCCAGACGCCGGGCGTGAAACTCCACCGCGTCTTTCCATCGTTTCAATTGTATTTCGCGATTCGCTGAAAATAGAAGAAAAAAAATTCAGTAACGGTACCAACAAAAATTTCTTCAATATCAAAAATCGACATTCGGGACATTAGTGAAAGAAAAAAAAATATATATATTTCCTCAATCGACCAAGTCTCCATGTGCTGCCAATAATTGAACCCTCTTGAAGACCCGTCGGTATTTTCTTGGATCTGGAAAAAAAAAAAAAAAAACTTTGTTGTATTATACGGGGCATAATCGAGAGCCCGATCGATTCTTGGTATCGCAGTAAAATAAGGAAAACCGGGAGTGGGTGTAGCGCATTCTTCACCACGGTGTCCAATCGCTTTGGCGACCCCCCCCCCCCCCCCATGCACGGCTATGAAGAAAAAAAAATTGCACATAAAAGCTCTCTGAATATCGAGAAAAATGTTCGCCGATTGCTTATCGTTTAGAAAATTGAAAAAAAATGTTACCGAAAAAAAGATTTATCCGCCGGCCACAGCTTCATCCGCTACGGACAATCAAACTCCGCAAATGGAGAAAACGAGAAATCTCCCGGACGTTAACAGGCCCAACCATAACCAAGCGTCTGTTCGCCTCCGTATCGTAACCAATGAAAAGCCGGACGTGGATACCACGTGTTCTCCACTCGAGTATCTAATCTCGCCACGGTGTGAGCGGAAGTCACAGTTCCCGAGTGTTCAACCGCTCGCTCTTCTCTACGTTCCTTCTTCTCCTCCTCCTCCACTGCGGTCCACTCGCCTTCGCGCCATCGTGCACGAAAAGCCTGAAAACGAAAGAAAAAAAAGAAAAATAATAACACGCACACGTCTTTGAAACAAAGAGACTCGCGTCGTCCCGAATCACGCGAAAGAGCAGAGCGCC